>JAAEAF010014320.1:0-488971 GCA_011037195.1 Triatoma infestans
TGGAGGCAAGTAGTCTTCTCATGTTTAGATTGTTCCAATACAACACACATATGAGCAGGAGATGGCTGAGGTCATCAGGGAAACACCCTTGATGGTAGGTCTAATACAGGAGCCCTATACCATCCGAGGCAGTGTGGTCGGATGGGGTGGTATGGGGTTGAGAACATTTTATGATTGTGGAGTAGATAGGCCCAGGACTTGTGTCCTGGTGTCTAAGAATATGGAGTGTTCAATGTTAAGAGAGTTTTGTTCCAGAGACCTGACGGTAGTTTCGATTAGGATAGGAGAGATAACAGGCAGACTGGTCTTGGCGTCGGCCTACCTACCCTATGACTCAGAGGAGCCACCACCTGGCCGGGCAGTGGAGCGTCTGGTGGAATGGTGCGAGAAGGAGAACCTGCCACTGCTGGTTGGATTCGACGCCAACTCACACAACACACTGTGGGGAAGTAGCGACACCAACCGGCACGGGGTGTCATTGGCGGAGTTTTTGGTAAGTGAAACCTTTTTCTTTTAAATAGAGGTAAGAAACCTAACTTTGTTATTAGGAATAGGCAAGAAGTGATAGATATTACGGTGGCTTCCAGGCAATTTTTGTCCTGGACGACAGGTTGGGAGGTTATGGATGACGGACGTTGTCCGATCATAGAGGCATTAGAATCACCCTGCGTCTTGAGATGGGAGAGGTGAAGAAGTTTCGAAATCCGAGAACTGACTGGGGTAGATTTACTCGGACTTGAGAAATGATAGGTTAGGTCCGGGTAGACCGCCGGCTGAGGGGGAGGACCTGGATCAGAGAGTGGATTCGCTCGATTGTTCGCGCTTATGAGACCTCATGCCCTGAGCATGAGGTATTGCCTAGGAAGGTCCAGTGGTGGACGGCCCGATTAACTGCCTTAAATAGACAAATGAGGCGGTTAAGGAGGAAGGCTAGGGGGAGTAACGCGGAGGAAGATTGGGAAAGGTTTACTCAGGCCAAGCGAGAGTATAAAAGAGAGATCCGGAGAACGAAGAGAGTCTCTTGGAGGACTTTCTGCGAAACCCTTGAGGGGGAACAGGAGGTAAACCGAGTTTATAGGTTTTTAGGTAAAAGTGGGGAGTTGTCGTTGGACAGTATTAGGAAGCCTGATGGACAGATCACTTATAACCATAATGAGTGTTACGGGTGATGCTGGATAGACACTTACCGGCTAATGTGGAGTATGTTGGAGGGTGCGTGGGTGCTTTACCTGACGCACAGGGAGGGGATTGCAGAGCAGGGAGTTGGCAACTAGAGTGGTTACTTTGAGGAGGGCGAGTTGGGTATTCGCTACTTTCAGTAAATTCAAGTCGCCGGTATGGATGGTTTGTACCCGGTGCTGATTCAGGAGAGTTTGAACATGTTCGGAAGTACATGGGTAGGAATACTGAGGGATAGCCTAAGTCAGGGCTATATCCCTGGCTTGGAGGGTCAGTAGGGTCGCGTTCATTCCCAAACCAGGGAAGTTGGATTATCTCGACCCTAAAGCTTACAGGCCAAACAGCCTCGCGTCCTTCATGTTGAAGGGCTTAGAGAGGTTAGTCGACCTTTTCTTAATGGAGGATTGCGACATAAAGAGTACCTTTCACGGGGACCAGCATGCCTATTTGGCGGGGAGATCAACGGAGACTGCGCTCCACAATTTGGTGGGGAGAATTGAACACACGTTGGAGTCTAAAGAGTACGCGCTGGGATGCTTCTTCGATATTGAGGGGGCTTTCGACAGCGTGGCCCACGATAGAATTAGAGTGCTATTGGAGGAGAGGGGTGTGAATGGGACCCTGGTTAGATAGATAGTCAACCTCCTGACTTCGAGGATTGTTTATTCTCGTTTGGGAGTTGCGGAGAGAAGGGTGAAAGCCAGTATGGGCTTTCCCCAAGGTGGTAGTTTGTCTTCTCATTTGTGGTGCCTCATCGTTGATGAGCTACTTTGGGAAATGAACCGTAGGGGATTTTACCTGCAGATGTACTCCGATGATGGGGTAATCTTAATCACAGGGAAGCATCTGAGTGTGGTGAGTGACTTGATGCAGTCGGCGTTATCTTACGTGGAACAGTGGTGTAGGAACTACGGCTTGTCTGTCAACCCGGACAAAAGCTCCTTAGTTCTCTTTACCAGGAAAAGGAAACTGGAAGGACTTGGGAGACCCAGGCTCTTCGGCAAGGAAGTGCAAATTTGCAGAGAGGTTAAATACTTGGGGGTGCTCATCAACAATACGTTGAATTGGCGGGCTCACATTGAGTATGTATGTGAGGAGGGACAGAAGGTTTTCTGGCAGTGTAGGAGATTAGTGGGCAAGACCACGGGAGTTAATCCCCGAGGCATCCACTGGATTTATGAGAAGTTGGTGAAGCCAAGGATACTCTATGCCGCAGTGGCATGGTGGTCTGGTACCTTGGTGGGAAGGAACAGTAAGAAATTGCTAGGAGTGCAGCGCATGGCCTGTTTGGCTATCACTGGCGCGATGAGAACGACACCGACGGTGGCACTGGAGATGCTGTTGGGGCTAACCCCTCTTCAGTATGTGGTAACGGGGGAGGCAATGAAAGAGTACCTCAGAATGTGGTGCAAGGGAGAATGGGTGAGAACCTTTCGGGGGGATCACACTAGGATCGAGGACGAAATTTGGCGAGTGAACCGATTTCTGCTATCCAAGCTTGATGAGACGAGCAAGAAATGGGGATTTGAGAGAGATTATGAGATTACGATTGGTAGTATAGGGGATGATAACCTCACGAGGCCAACGGAGTCGGGCAGCGGTATTATTCGCTGCTATTCAGATGGCTCTATGCAGGAGGGTACTGACCTGTCGGTGGCGGGAGCATGGTTTCAGGAGTTGGATAGAGGGAGTTCGGTGGCCTTGGGTGGTTTGGCCACTGTTTTCCAGTCTGAGATGGTGGGCATCATTGAATGCTGCCACCTTGTGGGGGAGTGGCTAGGAGATTTTAAGGAAGTGCGGATCTTCTCCGATAGTCAAGCCGCACTAAGGGCTTTGAGTAAGCCTTGGTGGAGTTCGAAATTAGTGGGAGAATGTAGGAGAAGGCTTAACGCTTTGGCTCGGAGGGGTAAGGTGCATCTCTATTGGATACCCGGACATGCGGGAATAGTGGGCAATGAGAGGGCGGATCGGCTGGCCAGGGAGGGATCATCATTACCATTTTGTGGTCCTGAACCAGCCCTGGCCGTTACAAAGACGTTTCGCGACAAACAGATTAGACTTTGGGAGACGAGAGCTTTGGAGAAACGCTGGGGGGACACGCAGGGGTGCCTCCAAGCTAAAAGATTTATAAAGGCAAGCAAGCAGGGAATTTCGTAGTATCTCCTGTCTCTTAGTAGGACGGGTTTCAGAACCTTGGTAGGGATAGTGACTGGACACACTTGGGTGTCCAGTCACTTGTTTAACATAGGGAGTCCCATCGTCAGAACTGTGAAGACGGAGTTAGGGAAACGGTGTATCACTACTTATGTCAGTATCCCCGTTTCGCTGGAACTAGGTTTCGTATATTTGGGAGGACACCACTCCCGCAGGATTGTCTGGGCGATAAGAGCCACATAGGCTTAGGTCCCTAGCCATTAGGCACCCGAACTACAATAATAATAAAGGCCCGACGAAGAAAAATTAAAAGCGGTTAAGGACTACCCTGTACCTCATAAATTAAAAGATGTCAGAGCATTTTTAGGTTTCATAGGTTTCTATAGGAAATTTATCCCCAAATTTTCTGAGCTTGCCAAGCCACTCATAGACCTTACAAAGAAAGGTGTAAATTTTCAGTGGACACAAGATCGTCAAGTTCTCAAATCCACTTTAATGTCTCCACTTGTCCTAGCCTATCCAAATTACGAGCATATGAATTCATCCTTACAACTGATGCAAGTAATCTAGGTATTTCCGCAATTTTAAGCCAAAATATTAATGGCGCCAAAATGAAAGGCCCATCGCGTTTACTTCATGTGTGCTTAATGCAGCAGAATCCAAATTCTGTAATACAGAACGTGAATTGTTAGCCATCGTCTTTGGGTGTAAAACCTATAGATATATCTTGTATGGCTACCGATTTAAGGTAGTTACAGACCACGCAGCCTTCCAATGGCTCAAAAACATCAAAGATAGCCACAACAAGCCGAAACCGACGAATACTATCCAAAGATAGAACTACTGGAAGTGCTAGAACTTCAATGTAATGGCGCTGAATGTCAGAAGTTACATCAAAACCCCACTATTCCTTAGACCAACAGGGTTTAGTAGTGCATACTGTTGACAGTTGTACGCTAGTGCCTAATTCTATGCGTGGCACCATCATAAGGTTAATTCATGATAATCCTCTCTGTGGACACTGGATATAAAACGTATAATAGAATAAAAATGTTCTTTACTTGGTCAAATATTTCTTCTGATGTGCAAAACTATGTACAAACATGTCATAGTTGCGCTACTAATAAGTCGCATATTCCTCACCAACCTCCCTTGGGTGATTTTCAGGAGCCAACGAAGTATTTAGGCATTATCTATAGATGTAGTTGGTCCCATGGAAGTTTCCACTAATCCAGACACAGGTGAGGAATACAAATACATCCTTACCAGTATCTACCAGAATTCTCGGTTTCTCGAGATCTTTCCCATGACAAATCAAAAGGCTGAGAATATTGTGCGTATTCTTGTGAATGAAATTTTTACGCATTATGGCACCCCATCTATCAGTATCAGATTAAGGTACTAATTTCACTTCTACCATAATACTTCAGAACTGCACCCTATTGAAAAACCAAAAAGTTAACACTACTCCGTACCACCCTGCTTCCAATGGCAAATTGGAACGTATCCATAAAACGATAGCTCGTAATATTTCCCACTACTCACAAAACCAGTGACACAGTATCTACCACTTATAAAAACTGCACAACATTTCCAAAAGGAAATAAACTAACACTACAGCATTTCCAAAGGGAAATTGACCAACAACACAACATTTCCAAAGAGAAATTGGCTCAGTACACAACATTTCCAAAGGGAAATTGAAAACAATCACACTAAAAACAAAGCACTAATTCTAAAATTTTATTACTTTAACTAAAATCTTAATACTTTATATTACTTATTAGCTGTATTGTGTTTTAAAAACCTTATTCAATACCCTTCCTTCATTTTTTTTTTGTATTGTTAATCACCACACTAATAAATTTTAATTTTGGTGATATATAAAATTATAAACATATTTGAAATGTTATTGTAATTATTCATAAATTTATCAAATTCTTAAATTTATCAATTAATTTTTATTAATTTTATTTTCATTTTACTTTTACTTTAACTTTTTGAAATATGATTGTATATCTATATGTTAAATTGTTCTTGAATTATTTGTTTTTTCGTTTATATAGAATCACTTCAAGAAAAACATATTCATTTTCGTTTGTATAGAGTCATATTAAGAAACACACATATATGGATATAGAGTCACTTCAAGAATTCAAGAAGTACATGCATTCCTACAGTACCATCACCAGAAGCCTACATTGATCGCCTTGTCTACCCTTGCTAATTGCTCCTTCATCAGCAACACTCTCACTCGCCAAGCAGTGTTTGCCTATCAGCCTACCACCAGAGCAACGCTCACCCACTCAGCAGCGTTCGCTCGAGAAGAAGAGTTCCATCACAATGCTCAATTACAGCATTCGCTCCAGAAGAAGATGACTGTAGTCTACAATACACGACTACCTTGCAGAGGTTACCCACATGCCTCTCGCCATACCAGAGGATACCTTTCAACCCTCTACAACTCTTGATTACCTCCCAAATTTTTCGTGCCAAAAAATTTCTCCAGGAGGGGGATAATGTGATGTATGCCAAAAATATATTTTATTTGAAAAATATGATTATTTGAAGAATATTCTAACATTCGCTGGCAAAAAGGGTACACCCAGGTAGAAGACTACCGTTACAGAATAGTTAATAGAACTTGGTTAGCTTTGTCTTTTGCCTTTCTCAAAGGGGAGAATTTGAACTACGAAGAGAAAGCATTCTTTCAAGAGAGAGAGTCTAAACTCTGCTTTAAAACAGGACAGTCTGAATTAGATATTGAACCAGAACACTTGTATCAGGAATCGCTCTCTTGAATTCAGTGCCAGTTTAAGTGTTAAAATTTGAGCTACAAACAATGTACTTAGTAGTTATTTGTTTCCTTGCATTTAAAAGTTAATTCAAGATTCACAATTAATAATTACCTTGTAAATTTACTAAATTAATATATAGTTATTTATTTATAAATAATTTTTTAATTATTTATATTATATTAATTATTTATTTAAAAGTGGTTCTTATTCTCTATTTCTAATACTTCTATTTCTATCTCAAACATACACACAAGCCCTTTACAAAACCGCTCGTGCTACACGCTACTAATCCCACACAAACAATACACCATCACCAATCACATTTCACCTACGTGATAAACTACGCCTGCACGAGTGGGAGACCAGTGAGTACATAGCCATACTTTAGTTAAAGAAGGATCTTTGTGAGTTCTTTATTTTATATTTATTTTCATTGCCGCATTTTTCGTGGCACAATCTTGCTCTCCTCAGTGCTGCCCGTTTAGCGGTTCGTCTATCAAGAAGGGTCCCGGATATCACAGAGAAGAAGATGGATTTGTATATAAAGACGGGAACAAAAGAAGGAAAAACCAGCTGGTCATTTAGAGAACTCTATTGTTGAAATAAACCGGCGGCTACATAAAGATAAAAAAAAGGAAAAAAAAGATATTTTCAAGATTCCTACTTCACGAACGCCATACTCTTTCTTTAAATGGGCTTCTTATTTTGATTTTTTTTTTTTTAATTCTTTTTTGACTCCGTGAATTTATTTTTAAATTGCATTTTGCTTGCCTCTTACGGAATGTGTTTAATTTCCTTGGGATTATTTTCTTATTATTTTTTTTTGTAGTTGTAATTACATTATTTTTCAGACCTGGAATAGGGATATCAATTTAGTTTCTCTTATTCCTTCATCAAGATCGTGTCAGATTTTCGAACTTGAGTTTTCACCGGATGTACATGTTTTGGGTTGCCCTGAATACGGAAAAAATGTTTTTAGCGAATGGTCAGTGTGGGTGTGTTTATCAAAAACGAAAAGTCCCAGAAAATTCAAACTTAGTACTTAGTTAATTAATTAACTTAGTTACGCGTTACCACCGTTTGAAAATTTCGGGCAAAATCATCAACCGGCAGTGCAACTTCACTGAATGTTGTTTTTCTCAGATTTTCGTGATTTTCTCGTAAACGGCTCCAACATTTTCTTTAAATTCCATATACTATCTACCCACATAAGTACCTATCACTTTTATTTGAACATTTTCCCTGGAAAATGGATTTCTTGGGGGTTCTGGGGAAGTAGCGTTATGCTTTCGTTTAAAGTACCAGTTCAGTATAATTCATGGTCTTACCAACTGAGTTTGTAATAAGGATGATCTCATCCATTATGAGGTTGTAATAATCTTAATCGGCAGACCTATCAAGCCCTACAGCTGGACTACTCCTTCAGCAGGATCAGCCTATCGCGTCATCAAGATACTACGACCCTCTAAGAGATTGAGGTATACTTGCTCTTCCATACAAAGTGTTTAGTTGCCTTCAGTGTTATGTCAATGGGAGAATCCAAAGTTCATAAAACTCTTTTTTGAGGAAAACATGATGTCATGCTGCCTACCTCAAACATCCTTAAATGAACTTCTATCATTGAGATGTATCGATTCTATTAATCTAATACATAAATCAAGGTTTTAGGCTAATAAAATCACAATCTACTAATAATTATTATTTATTTCATTTCTTTAGAAAAATAAAGGGAAACAATTTTCTTTTCTTAAATAAACATTATACAACAGTGGAATGTAAACATACAAAATGCATACTAGTGACATACACTAGAATTATTTAGTAATTCTCACAGATTAGTTTAATAGTATACAGAAGAATACTGTTTAACGAAGTTGGTGCTGTAATTTCAAAATAAAAATCACATGTTCTATAAAATGTAAAACATATGTTGAAATAGAAAGAAGCAGCCCTTAATAAATTGTAGATTTCTTTTTTCAAATACCTTTTTAGATTTGGATGAAAGGCCTCTTAGGATGGATTTATTTCTTTTATCGTAGACACTTTTATGGTATATGCTCCAAATTATATCTAGCTTAGCTTATGTGGCCTACAATCCTAAAGGAAGTTTAAGAAGAGTAATAATAAGCCAAAACGAGATATCAGAACACCACAGATGCGGCGGTTTTCCCGAAGGTTAATAGGATTCCTTTAATGTTCTACATTTCGTGACAGTTATAAGCATCACAGATTTTTTTTTATATATACATGGCGAATTGTACTTTAAAAGACTTTTATCAAATTTACATGATTAAAGAGAAGAACAGTTTATTATTATAGGTGGGACTAACTAAGAAAAAAAAAGAAGAAATAAGAGTTCTATATGAATTATAAATATAGTCAAAACTAATTCACTAGCACACAAGTCCTTGGCCTTCATATTTGGTCACCAGTTTTCTAACATAATCACCAGATTTCTCGTCCAGACCCAGTATGGGTAGTTCGCTTTCAAACTGGGACACACCACCGCATCCGATCACATAGCCGTTCAGGCGGGCAGCTATATAGGAGTCCTTCAGCAAGTCTCCCTTGCAGTCTAGTAGTTCGCACAACCAAGGGTGTTGCTGCAATCTATACTTCTGATGGTAACTAGAACAGAACGATGTAACTATGTTCAATTTCACCTGTGGTAAAGGGCAAAACCAATGGTGTAAAATTTTAGAAAAGGGATAAATTAAAATAAAAAAATCTGGTGTGAAATACTACACAACTTTCTCTTACAACATCTCCAACATCTTCGGGATCATTGGCACCCGCAGCCTCCTCGGTACACTACCAGTCTCCGGACAGTGTTCTCTCGTTAACAGATAACACTACCCATCATCGGGCAATGAGCTGTAGAGGCTCCTAGGAAGTGAAAATCTAAGGGCAGCACTGCTCAATTCGAACACGGAACCTCCGCGTTGCTAGTCCAGCGAGCTACCAATGGGCCCTTTCCTTTCGCAGTTAATACAATTATAAATTGCATAATACAATTACAAAAATCTGGTGTGAAACACTCACACAACTTTCTCTTACTCCAGTTCTCAAAATGATAATTGACAAATTTTATAGTTTGTGTACCAAATTTAATGAAATTCGTCGAAAACTGAAAAAACTGTTCAGTAAAAGCGCACTTCCGGTTTACTAATTTTCTTGAAACTCGGAATTTCCGCCATCTATTTATTTCTCTAATTATGTTTGGATGATAGAATTGTATAATCAACTAGGATAGCATTTTAATGAAAATCTAACCCCACCCCTCCCCTAAAAATGCCCTTAAATGAATTTTCCCAGGGTAATGTTTTAGATAAAAGTTGTAGATCTTTACCATGTTTAGTTTTATATACGAAGTGTTCAAAAAAATCGTTGTGAGCCATTTTTGAGAAAATTGCGACAAAGTAAATAAAATCATTTAGTAAAGTGGTAAAGTAAACGCACTTCCGGTTATCCGATTTTTTTCAAACTCGAAATTTCAACACCATATTTTAATTCTAATTAATATTATTTAGATGACAGAATTGTCTTAAAACTGAAATAGCACTTTAGATGGAAACCTAACCCCACCCCTCTCCCAAAAGTGCCCTTCAATACATTTTCCCGGAGAAATGTTTCAAATAAAAGTTGTAGCTCTTTGTATGTGTGATTGATGTTTGAAGTTTAAAGAAAATCGTCGGAGCCATTTTGAGAAAATCGCAAACAAGTAAAAAATCCAACTAGTAAAGTGGTACTTCCGGTTGAGGAATTTTGACAGATAATGTACTGTCAGATTCACATCGTGATACCGAAACGGAATATCAAGTTTGAACTTTCTGCGATTTTTCGTTTATGAGCTATGCTGTTCACAGTACACACATACATACCATACACACACACACACACAACGCACAGACCATTTGCTAAAAACCACTTCTTTGGACTCTAGGAACCTCAAAAACGGATATTTTCGGTGAAAACTCGATATCGAAAATTTGAACATGATTACAATACTTCCTCTTACTTAGGAGTAAGAGAAAGTAAAAAAAGTTAATACAATAAATGATTGACAAATTTTCTTTAAACATTGAAATCTTTTCTTTTTTCCGTTCTCTTATAAAATTATAGAAGGTGGGGGTAGCGTACTGGAGTCATCTGAATGTAGCTACACGAAGGCCAGAAGAAAAACGCCAATATCATTGAAGGAATTCAATATTTGACATTTAACACTACAAATTCTGCAGAATTCCTAACATATTTTTTTTCCAAATATGTTACAATTAATAAGTTTATATCTGCGCAATTAGAATTCCAGCTAAAAGAAAAACGTAGAAGTCGTTTCCGATAAATTTCCAAAAAGATTAGAAACATATTCTTTAAACAAACAATTTTGATTAACCGATTTTCATCAAATTTGGGATTTACCAATAATTCTAATGTACTCGTGTACTGATATTATATTGGTGATAGAGCCGTACAATTCTGCGAAAGCGGAAGTGAAGTTCAACGCCACAGAACCTCCCAAAAAATCAATTTTTCCGGGAAATTGATTCAAATAAAAGTGGTAAGTATTTATGTGTACCTCCGGAACTATTTAAGTATGGGATTGAGAACATCATAAAAGAGTTGAGAGAGATATCCTTAATATTCGGGTTAATGAAGAAATGCTGGAAACATGGAGGAAAGCGATTATATGTCCAGTTTTTTTTTAAAAAGAGACCAGCTAGACTGTAATAATTATCGGGGCATGTCACTCCTAAACTATGCCTATAAGATTTTCTCGAATGTCCTATCTATCGAATACGACCTCCAAACCATCACTGTTGTTCATTGACTTCAAATCAGCCTACTGCAGCGTCCAAAAAGAGGAGCTATTTAAAGCATTATTGGAATTAAACATAACGCACAAACTAGTGCGTCTAATTAAGATGACAATGTAAGGCGCAAAGTATGTCTGCGCAATTTGGTATCTCAAGGATTTGAGGCAGGGAGACGCCTTATCTTGCCTGCTTTTTAATTTGATTTTAGAAAAGGTGAAGCGAGAGGCGAAAATTGAGCAGACTGACACCATATTCCACAAGTCGGTACAGACCCTGGCCTACGCAGACGATGGAAGTACCCAAACTCATGGAGGAGGAAGTACACCAGGTTAGGCGAGTGGGTAGGCCCAAATTAAGATGGACGGAGGGTGTAAAGGAAGATCCAGAAAACTGTTCCAAGTAAGAAATTGGAAGGGTTGCAACAACTAAGATACTGGCAGAAGCGGATTGAGGAGGCCAAGGCTCAGTAATGCGCTGTAGCGCCGATTATTATTATATTTGTGTGTGTAGATAGTGTACGAAGTTTAAAGAAAATCACTGGAGCCATTTTCGAGAAACAAAAAATAAACATTCAGTAAAATCGCACTTCCGATTTATGTACTTCAGCCAAAACTTACAGTTTCTACAATTTTTCGTTATTTCATTCATACAAACACACATATAGCGCATGCGCTAAAAAATATTTTTTCCATACTCAGGGGCCTTCAAAACATACTTTCGAACTGGTGAAAACATAATTTCGAAAATTTGACAGAATCGCAATACTTTCTCTCCAGAGTAAGAAAAAGTAGAAAGTCGTGACAATGTTAAAATGATAAGTGTATGGGCACACACTAAACTGACCGCTCTATTCTTCTGACTAACCAATAAATAATTATAGGTTAGGTAAAAAAACTAAGAATGATTAATTATTTGAACTATGCAAAAACATAGCAAATAAATTCAGGTTAAGGTAAAACATACGTATTTAACCTTAATTATTTTAATAAGGTATACAAGACAGTGAACTAACCAATCAGTGTAACCGAAAATAAAAAACTTTATTTGGTAACCAAGGAGACTACATTACCTTCTCTACATAGGTTGTTCTAGTGTAAATTCATTTTTATTTTTAAAAAGGTCATAACCTAAATTTATATAAAATCACGGCTGCCCTAGTAAAGTAATTAAAAAAATTAAACAATGAATCTTAATGAAAAAAAATCGAATTTCGGCTGACCGTGAACTAGATATAAAAATGGAATAATTTTATTGTATATGCAAGTTTGATTAAACCATGGCCTAGTTATTGAGAAGGCAATGGACTCTAGGCAATCGTAATGTACTTTATCTAGTTAACTTGCATTTTAGTGAATCATCCTTCATCTTGAATGGTACTTTAGCAACAGATTGGTGAATTTTGCTTTCATTTGCTTTTTTAATAGTGAGCGTTTTAGCAAAGTATAATTTTATCTGCTACAGTGATTGTAAAATGAAATAAAGCCCGGAAATGGGAAAGCCCTATTAACCTTCGGGAAAACCACCGCATCTGTGGTGTTCTGATATCTCGTTTTGGCTTATTATTACTCTTCAACAGTTAAAGTAAAATAACCCAGAAGACATATAATGTTATGGAAACAGGTTTACGAAATGTAACTGAATGTTTTTTATGTGCTTGAGTTCTCACTGAAGTTCCAGCCTTGATCCCTCCCCGGAACATGTGTTTTGAATGTTACTATTTAAAAAAACAAAAATCGTAGAAAGATCCAAATTGAAATTCCACTTGGAACGTGAAGATTTCGGTAAAAATAAAAAACCGGAAGTAGGAGTAGAGACCAGTAGTTACAAATCCATTCCAATTTTGATAGACCTGCTGTGACAGGCTCTTATACATTATAAAGGAGAATTAATTCAATTGAAATACTCACACAACTTCCGCTTACTCCAGTTTTAAAAACTGTAATTGACAAAATTAGTATACCAAATTTAATGAAATTCGACGATGTTTTTTTGAAGAAAATCGCGAAAAATAAAAAATTGTTCAATAAAAGTACACTTCCTGTTTACTAATTTTCTTGAAACTCGGAATTTTGGCAATCTATTTATTTCTATTTAATTTTGTCTAGATGGTAGAATTGTATAATCAGCTAAAATAGTACCTTAGAGGAAAACATCCCCCCCCCCCCCCAAAAAGGTCCCTTAAATGAGTTGACCCGGAAAATGTTTCAAATAAAAGTTGTAGCTCTTTATATGTGTAGTTCACAGAATTAGTTTTTTTTTAAAAATCGTTGGAGTCGTTTTAGAGAAAATAGAAAACGGAAAAATATTTTTCACTAAAAACACACTTCCGGCCATCCGATTTTCTTCAAACTCGAAATTTCAACAATATATGTAATTCTTTGTTCTCCTTAAATGAAAACATAACCCCCTTTAAATGAATTTCCTTGGAAAAATTTTCAGATAAAACAGAAACTACACGGAGAAACTAATAATAAAAGAGAAACTACAAAGAGTCTCTCTGCATCAAAAATTATAGCTCTATGTATTATGTAATTGACATTAGATGTTTAATGAAAATTGTTGGAACCATTTTTGTGAAAGTCGAGGAAAAGTTGAGGAATTGTGAAATTCCGAGTTTAAAGAAAATCGGCTGACCAAACGTACTTTTTTACTGAATAGATGTGTCCAGTTTTTTGCGAGTGTCTCTATAAAAATATCAACCGGTTTCATTAAACTTTGTATAGTAACTATACATACAGAGAGACTCCTTGAGTTTCTCTTTTATTATTAGTTTCTCCGTGTAGTTTCTCTTTTATCTGAAACTTTTTCCAAGGAAATTCATTTAAAGAGGGTTATGTTTTCATTTAAGGAGTAAGGTTATGCAAGGGGTATTCTTGCATGCATTGACTTGGGTATAGCGACCCCACAAGTTACCACAGCTCAGTACTCCATGCACTTCATCAGAACAGTACACAATACACTTAAACTACATACGCTTACACTTTACAGACAAGGACAAACACAGTACATAAACTAGGGTCTCCGCCCCTAGTTAATTGGCGAAAGCCAAGGGAGAAGGAAGGGATTTGCTGAGTGGTAGTGCGCTGGACTAGCAACGCGGAGGTCCCGGTTTCGAACGCTGCCCTTAGATTTTTTTCTCCCTAGGAGCCTCTACAACTCACTGTCCGGTGATGGGCAGTGTTGTCTGTAGCTAGAGAATGCTGCTTGGAGGCGGCTGTGCATTGGAGAAGACTCCGGGGAGATCATTCAGGTCGCAGTGCAATAATCCCCTACAGCAATCTAAATCTAAGGTTACACTTGCCTCAAAAAAGTAGTTTTTTTAAGTTTATATTCTCCCATTACCAGATATCTTCAAGGCAACTAAAACATCTAGTAAGAATTTATTTGTTAGGGCAGAATTAGTTAATTTGTATCTCTGCAAATCGCAGTAAGAGAAAGTCGTGTGAGTGTTTCACAACAGTTTCTTTTCTAAATGAAATATTTGTTCAGCCAACATCAACGAATAATAAATACATACTTGCATTTTAGTGAATCATCCTTCATCTTGAATGGTAATTTATCTGATAGATCAAATAAGTTTAATAAAAATAAATGAACCTATGGCGCAACAGCCCATGAAGGGCCAAGGCTTACCAGATGGCGATTTGTATAGGAGGGCGTGTGGTAAGCACGCCCCAGTCCCTCGCCGTTTAGTTCCGGCCTTCGCTACCTCGGTGCTCTACCAATTGTAGCTTCGCACTTTCTCTCACCATGCTTAGTCAACAGTGACTTTGCCCTCACGGAAATCAAACCCTGAATTCTAGTACTAAAGGCGAGAACGTTAACCACTAGATCAACGCGTGAGGGCTAGTATGCTTAATACAGAACAGAATAAAAAGCAGTGGTCCCAATACACTGCGCAATAAAAGGATCTATTATGATTTCCTCCGGTTAATGGAGGTTATCTGAACGCTCAAGAGGATATTCGCAGAACTGTAAGTGTTCATAGCTGCTTGAGAGGTTTCTCCCCGGATAGCATTCTGCCGCCTTCGATATAACGTTCAAATTCGGAGAAATTTCACTTTTGCCAAGCCCTCACAATGTCAGAGGACATGCACGCGATGCCTGGGCATGCATGCCAAACATCAGCTTTGTTCTCAGATACCTCAGCTTAAAGTGAAGATTGAAAATAGTCTCATATCAACAGTACATTTAACAGTCTCTTCAATTTTACAATAAACGATTTTACTTAACTGTAACATATTTTCACTTTTTTTACTGTAGATACTTACTCTTCAGCATCGTAGAACTTGGCGGAAGGCCTCACTTCAGTAACTAATGGTTTATCGTACAATTTCTGTTGTTCTTTCAAGGTCCTTTCGGCAATCTCTTTTTGCTCTTCATCATGGTAGAAAATAAATGAGGTATACTGCAAAAAAAAAAGAAATCAATACCAATGGATTAGAAATGTAGAAAAAAGAATAGCCAAAAATATCAACTACAAATGCATATTCCGTTCTCAAATTTGGATATTTTCGAAATAAATTTCAACAATGCATTAAAAAAATAGTTTTATAATTTATTACAATGTTTAAAAATAGCTGATTTATTTGTTGTATATGTTTATATATATATATATATATATCTTTTTTTTTAAATTTTTATTAAGTAAGCAGTGGTAAAAATCCAAGTCAGCTGTTTTATCTTATTCGGTATGCATTATAACAGGGAGAGCAACGAGCTGATTTTATATCTGCGCGCTAATTAGAACACTGGCACATTACAGTACATTGAAATTTATCAAGTTAAAGATCAAGGATCCCTAAATGAGGAATCCGGTAGGGAGAATGTTGGTAATATTCTTTATTCATACAATAAAAGATGGCGGTCAGTAGGCAGTAAAGTTTTCTTTGTCTATAATAAGCAATGTCCAAATCTAAATATATATATAAAAAATAGTTTGAATACGGCCTTCATGATCAATATCAAAGAATACCAGTGTTATACCTTCCTTTATGTTATCAATACACCCTTTTTTAAAAAAAAAAAAATAATAATCTTATGATTTCAAAATAATATATTGTTCTACTCACCTGTAATTTTACCTTGGCCGTTGGATCATGATTAGCCCAGAACAAATCTAACAATGTCTGATAATCAATCACTTTGGGGTCGTAGTCTATTTCAATGGCTTCTGTATGATCGCCTCTGGAAAAGATATATTCATGATTAAAACAAAAAACTGAGCAAATCAGCTGATGGAAAGTTTGTGTTACATGGATTTTCTTTTTATTTTTTTTTTTTCAAGTCGCTTTTATTACCTTCACTGATACAAGAAATAGCAATGTGGTTGTGATAAATATTCACGATTAAATTATCACCAGAAATTCAGGTTTTAGCGAAAAATGTTTTAGGGAGTGTTCTGTTCTGTCTCTCTGGGTTAAGGAAACTTATTGTCTAAAAGGAACAGCTCTATAGAGATAGTGACAGAAAAATTATGATAATATAATTATCATTACAAAATTGCATAAAACATGTTACAAAGAAAATCTATGTAACAAAACCATTCATCAAACAAAAATCGCAATTTAATTAATTTAGGCCAATAAATAGTTGATGACGCCAATTCAGTTGGCATAAAACGGTGTCAAAATAGTTTATAATAGGCATCCGGCAATGCAACATAAATAGTACAGCATTAGATATTTAGAATAATATTGAAAGTAAGGCAAGCGCCGGCTACTTGCATGATATATCGGCGGTAACATTCAAACTGGTCATCTACCATCCTTTTTGTAGAGAATAGTAGCTGGATATGGTGAGAGAAACAGAGCGAAACAGAGGGGAGTATCGACCCTAAATCACTAAATCACAGTGAATAGTCACAGTCAATTGGTTGATTATAGAGCTGGGCCTTCAATTGTGGGCTCAATGAACTGTATAGTGCGCGCCTGGTAGCCATGTATCTCTCTCCTATCAAATTAACCAATTTATCCGCTCAATTTAAATGTAATATATAAATTTTATGTGTCATCAACTCATATCTAGAATGGCTGGCGATCACATTTTATACGACAAGTCTGCTGGTTTGATTCCCGTGGGAGTTTTAAATGGAATTGGCCGAGAAACATGAGTAAAACTGAGAAAGTTTGTAGCGGATCTGGTAGCCTAGGCCAGAAATAAGCGGCATCACAAAGTGAAAAGAGGCAATCACATCGATAAAAAAATATCGTCCTCTGGCAGACATTAGTAGTTTAGTTTTTATTCTATCCAAATTTTATGTGGGAAAAAATAAACTAAACTGATTTGCAATTTCAGTAAGGTCAAATCCAGTCCCGGTTAGTTTTAGCGACCTTGAATTTCACTTTCTCTTGCTGCAATAAATAAGACGATAAGGTCAATACTAATTTTCAACCAAAATTGGAAGTTTTATTCAATATTTCGTAGCTTTAATTACTCTCAGGGCGTAAAATTGTACATAATGTTAAAAGGGCACTTTAGAGGCAACCTAAATTCAAACACCTCATAAAATCAATTTTCACGGAAACATATAAAACAAAAAACAGGTAAAAAGACCATTCCTATCAAATTTTGTTTCTTACCCAGATTATGCATTTCCGGTATATATAAAAAAAAATTATTAATTTATATATAAATTCGAAATTTCGACACAATCGTAATACTTCCACTTCGAAGCATTAAAATAAAGTTAATAAATAAAAAGTTATAAAAGGTTTTTCTTTACCATGTTTGCTCTAAATATTTTTATCACAAATAATGATCGAAAATATAGTATTTGCAGCCCCTCTCAAAATCTTTGTTTATTTACACACTAAATTCTATGTAATTATTAACATTACTTCCGGTACAAACTACGGACAGAAATAGAAAAGAAATTTATAAATGAAATGAAAAAATTCATTTCAAACGCTAAAACAAAATCAAAAATAAGGTGCCTAAAATTATTAATATCTAATTATTTTAAATTATTATCTGATCTAATTATAATTGTTATACATCTGAAGACGACATGCGCATATGCCAACGAGTCATGGACTGTAATTGCTGGGCTAAGAGAGAAAATTCAGAGAGATGAATTATATTTAACACAATTGAAGACAATGCAAAAGAATGGAAAAATGGAAGAACCCATCTGCCCATCCTGACTGATTTCAACCACAGTTTTATTAATCTTACGAGTAATCCAAGTCAGAACAAGCTGCTTGAAGGATAGCATATGAGACAATGAGATTTAATCTTAGAAAGGACAGTCACAGGAGAATCTGAGACGAAGAAGAGGCATTTAAGTTTCCCGGGATGGACTAACCATACGTATGAATTAGTGAAAATTGGTACAGTTCTATTGGCGGATGTGGAAATTCTAAACAACGAATAACAGATTATATAATAAATAAAAAGAAAATTAAAGTAAAATACTGATATAGAGGAGGCGTGGGACTAATCACGTATTATAAAAAAAAAGAGGGTAACCTTGATAGAATCTTGGTCAAGTGCGATGCAAATAAAATACTTATAGGTTATATCAACTGGTTAGCAATCAGTTTTGCCTTTTTATTTCCTCTTACTCAGAATTGCGATCGCTCCAATTTTCGCGTGTGTTTGTTTTAACAGAATATCTCAACAACGACAAATCGCAGGTATTCGTTTAGGGATACCCTACTACCAAGATTTCGGGCGAAATCCATCAACCGGAAATGCGTCTTTACTGAAAGATTTTTTTTTTCAGTTTTTCGTGATTCTTGAAAACAGTTCCAACGATTTTCTTTAAACTTCGTATCCGATCACTTTTATTTGAAACATTTTTCCAAGAAAGATTACTAGGAGTAAGAGAAAGTAAAAAGTTGATTGTTGAGTTTTGCGGATATGAGGTACTATTGGCGCGCTCTTCACTACCTGCTTGGGTAGATAGGTTGGTACTCCCCCCCCCCCCCACCATATCTGTATTAATATTAGGACAAATGAGCAAAATTTGAATTTTAAAGAAAATTTGTCGTTTTATATATAATTATTGTATTAACAAGAATAAGAGAGAGGTCATCTAAGTTTTACACTAATTTTTTTAGATATGTTTTATTATTACTACACGATCGATATCAGCTGTATAAAATATGTATACCGCACTTAATGTTTTATTCAAGTATAAATTCATTGTTATTATTAGATTTTTTATTGTAAATTTATAAATGCATCAAAATAACGAAAGGTTATTTTATAAAAGTTCCAACAAAGAATCCTTCGTTATAGGCAATATAATATATATGGCTATTCATAAAAGAAATATTGATAATAATAAAAAAAGTTTGTTTTTTTTAAATGAAATGAAGCTTCAAACGATAAGCAGACATTCTTGGAAAATTAGCTCAGCATTATTCTAACAAAGTCACAGATATCAAATAAATAACATAATTCGTAATATAAGTTTATTATCAAATATTAATCCTCTTTCTAAAACAGTAACCGAATAAAATTTTCAATAATTCCGAATATTTGGTGTGTCCAAAGTTGAACTAGTTGATACAGGAAAGTTGGGTAGCCCCAACACCACGAAGTTGCAGCTAATAGCAGGAAAGACTAAGGGACGTTTTGAAACCAGGACTCACAGATGGGGAATACCAGAAGTGGTAGTTGTATTAATCTAAGTTCTAAATTTAAAGCTCAGAGAATTGAAATAAGAGAACTGATAAGTAGACTGAAAAGTGACTGAAGCCCTGGTAAGTAAACAATAGAATATGTAAAATGGAGTTAATAACCGATAATACAATAAGCTCTGAGAATTTACTGTTTATATAGAAAAAAACAAACAAGGAGATAAGATTGATTTTTATCAAACAATAATCAATATTAAAGAATATATTATCAAACATTTAAAAAAAGTAACTTTATTTACATGCGAAAGTTGATAAGTAAACTATTTTCATGATAAGAAGAGATTAAATTTTAAAAAGGTCATTAAGAAGGCCATGATTAATATATATATATATATATTGTTTTTTATTTTTTATTTTATTATACTTTCATACTGAAGTAGTTGAATAAAAACACGCAATTTATGTAAGAAACAGTGTGAAACAATAGCAACAGTTGTGAATGCCAGACCATTCATTTTTAGGAACGGCAAATTCAACTTGATTTGCATCTTGATATCATGCACTGGAAAAAAATGGCCGCTATCATAATCGGAAATCCAAAAACTGGTTCTTCCCCTAATCAACAAATTTTTCCTAAAACTGCGCGCTCAGAATTATTCGGAAAAACCTTTACGAAATCGTTGACCGAATTGTCCAAATGTTTCACTCTAATGATCTGAGTGTAACCACGAACGTCCTCTCGGACGCAGAGAAGCAGAATGCTCGAACGAATCTGTCCGACTTACGGAGTTTTGAAAACAGAAAATGGTGGGGACGGCCTGTAAAAATTTGGTGAGCTGATATTCTGTCTGATAATATTTATTCAACCATCATTTGCAAAAATAAACATTAACGATAGTGTTTAATAATCGACTTTACGGCATTCATTAGACGTCATCTCTTCGTCTCTTGAGCAGAAGAAATATTGCGCGGCAGCCTTCTTGGATGTCGCGCAAGCATTCGATCGTGTCTGGCATCCAGGCTTGATGTGGAAGCTGAGAAGTTTCCTACCACACGCTTATTACTAGTGCTAAAATCGTACCTGACTGACCGCTTCTTCAGGGTCAGCTACAGATCATCCTTCCCCAATTTCCTTCCTATATCTGCTGGTGTTCCCCAAGGAAGTATATTGGACCCGTCCTTTACTCCATTTATACAGGTAATATGCCAACTATGCCACATACCTCCACTCTCTACACATTCGCTGATGATATTCTTGCTACACATAAAGATCCCGTAATAGCAACTCACAATCTACAGGCGCACCTGAATTCACTCCAAAAATGGTTCAAAAAATGGGGAATCAAAATTAGTGTTGAAAAGAGTCAAACCATTTCCTTTACTCTCAGACGGCTCACTTCGGGTCCAGTTTATTATGACAATCGTTTCAGCTCCTTTCTTTATCTCCAATCATACAATCCATACAGATTTAAATATATCATATGTCCGTCAAGCAATCCTATTCCGTTACAACAAATTTCACAACGGTTTATCATCTCATGTCAATCCTCTCGTCCGTGAACTTGCATCCCTAACTAACCCTATAACTTCAACAAGAAGACTAAAAAAACGTCAGTGGCCTCATGATCTACTTACTGAATAACTCGGAGTTTCACTACTGAGTGACTTCTCCGCTCCTGTTTCAATGAATTATCCAAATTATCAAATTGTTAAGCTTTTTAACAGGTGTAAATATCAATTAAAAAAAAAAGGGCCAGGTTGCCGCCAGTCTTTTGCATCAACATGTCTCAACTCTTACATGTTGTTGTGTCTTCTAAGGTCTCTTTCAGGCATCCGGCTGGGTCATTTATTGGTTTAAGAAGACATCTCTACGATATGGAGCTAATCCCAGACCCCTTTAATAGAATTTGTGAGACAATGAGGAATCCGTATCATCACATGACAGATTCTTAGGTTGTAAGGAAATTAGATTCAGAAGTGGAAGAGTAAGGCTACTCTTTAAGGCTGTGGTTCGATTTCTTGGGACGGTTGTGAATCATAGGTGAGTTAGAATGGGGACAGGGAAGGGATTAGTATTAATTAGCTCAGTGGTAGCATAGATCTCCCTCACCGAGGTCGCAGGTTCGAGTCCAGCAGTGCTGTCCCTAGATTTTCTCTTTCTAGGACCCTCACTATCAGGTGATGAGCAATGCAGTCTGTAACTAGAGAACCTGCTCGGAGACTAAGAAGGCTAGATCTTTCAGGTCACAGAGCATTATCTCCTAAAAGAATCTAAATCTAAACCTGATCTGGATGCTTGTTCCAGCCCCGATTGTGTTATTATTCTTTGGGATAGTTATATTGACAAAGCGAGGCTTAGGATAGTGTAGAGTTTGTTTAGAATCCCATCTTTTGAATAATAATGATGTGATGAAAACGGAATTATTTGACCTCACTCTAACTCATAAAATAAAATCATAATTAAGCTTTACAACAAAACTTACAGATCTCTGTAGGTAGGATTATGTTTGGTGCCGCCACAATAACCCACTCTAGTTCTTATCACACCAATCGTAGTGCCGAACAGTGCGTCCGGCGCCCAGAAGCATGCCATAGCAAATGTTGCCTTCTTTGTTGGAATGTCCACATGATGTAAGGCTTTTTTCAATGTCTGAAAACAAAATTAAAAGAATATATATTTTTTTTATATTTGGAGATCTGAAGTAATTAAAAGTAGATCAAAAAGGATATGGATTCCCTCCCCTCGAGGGAGACCACTTGAGGAATCTTAGCTCCCTGTGGATATCCCAAGTACAGAGCTGCAAAAACCTGTGGGTTTAAAGTCAAATCCACAAATCAAACTCTAATTCACCAAGGATTTTGCCAGAAACCTTCGTGTCAGATGCCGTGTGTACCTTAACGAAATACCAAGTTTGAGCTTGCTGCGAGTGTTCGTTTATATATCTGTTTTCTTACTCACACCTGAAAACATATATTTTGGTGAAACTCAATTTCGAACGTTTGGCACGATCGCAGTACTTGCTCTCACGAAGAAAGTAAGAGAAAGTAAAAACAAAACAGAATTATCATTTAAGACTAAAATCTATGTAAAAATGCATTCCCCCGAATAAACAGCCAAAAGACGATTCTGATTAAAAACAAAAAAAATCCTGTGTGAAACATTCTCACCACTTTCTCTTGCTGCATTCACTACTTCCAGCTGACAGGGAAACGTTCACTTGGTCTTACACTGTACCAAAATATAGGTGATGTAGACTGTAGCTGTGATATTTAGGTTCACCTGAATGCACTAGATTTTAATGGTAACCGCCCTCTTCTATCAGCTGTCGGCAGGTCTTGTAATAGCAGATAATCCGAGCATGCCCCCCCCCCGCTTACAAGCAATTTTTCCGGAAAAATGTTTCGACCAAATATTGTACAGTTAGCGGTCCAAGTTTTATAAACTTGGAGCCTATTTCGGGACAATTCCAAATTATTAGCAGAAAAATATTCTCTAACATTCGTATTCGGAGAACTTTGAATTATATTGTTATGACGGGGAGTAGTTGAAATTAATCTCTCTCCTCTGCTCATTTAAAAAGTGCACCTGTATGTGCTATATATATTTATATTTATATATACATACAAACATTTTCTTATTCAGTCTGCACACTTCTGAGAAATTTTCTCAAGTCAGAAATGTCAACGAGAAGGAACATTCAAATATATTCTGATGAAAACTCATCTCGAAAAATGTTGGCGTGATCGCTAAACTTATTATTTACTTGGCAGTAAGAGGAAGTAAAAATCCATTTTTTTAAATTATCCAAATTAATTTTACTCAACTAATACATCTGATTAGAAAAACAGCATAATTATTTAAGAAAATTGGATAGGTTGAAATAGGAAATTGGCACATTACCTAGTTTATACAACAAAACTTGATTCTTCGAAGAATTCTTAAAATCTAACACATAAATTCATCGTTGAGACAAGTGAAATTACAGAAAGTAAAAAACAAAATTATGTCCAATAATTACCATCATATTTCCAGCCAGAAGTCGTTGCAATGTTGTTTTATGGAACTGTTGAATTTACAATTTATACGTGCCTATCGCACACAGCACAATGAACTGTTACATTAGAAACACTCTTCAAAACCACAATCAAATAACAATGCACCCTTAAACTTGGAATAATTAGTTGTTTTGTTTTTTATAGTGGGGATAAGATGATTATTGATATTTGCATGTTTACTTGATTACAGCACGCCTTAAACAATTACTTCACTGTTAAAAATTTAAAGAATAAAATTACATTGATCAGAATCTATTTATTTACATGTCAAGAAAACTAAATGTATAACATTTAATAAAAAGAAATAGAAAATAAGGCTGTACGAGTATAAAAAGGTTCATTTTCCAAAAAAAAAACGTTAAAATCACAATTATTTTCAATGAAGGTCACATGAAAGGTTTTAATGTTATGTTGAAGTATATTTTATTTTTGGTAGATTTACTTTTAACACAATATAATGGGCAATAGTATTAGCCTAACCTGCACTGAAAACTAACCATAATTAGGAGTTTAAAACAAGTTGTCATGACAACCACTGTAAAGGAAGGATGAGAGTTTCCTCTTTTAAAAGAACAGACCTAGTTATGACTAGGGCAATGTTTCGACATGTTTAAGTGTCAATTAAAGATAAATATCAGCGGCGAATGACCTTAGATGTTTTGCACCATAAAAAAAAAAAGAAAAAAAATACTGTTTAGTTAATATATTTTATTTACAAATGGTGCGACATATGAACCAAAACATGGTTAATAATAATGCTCAACAATTAGTAATGCAGCTGTTTGGATTGAATAACAATCAATATAAAATCTGGTGTGAGAAACACTCGTACGATTGTTATTAATACAATTATATATATATATATGTATATAAATAGATGACAAATTTTCTTTAAACTTCAAATTTTATGTTCTAACATAATTATAGAGGTGATGAGTGGGGATAACTACTTCGCAGGCAGATAGCGTATGTAATAACATTGTAGTCCAAAAGAGAGCGCCAATAACATTAACATTTTGAAATTTAACGCCACAAAATTCCTCAGAATTACCTATTGTTATTATTATTATTATTTGTCTGTGGGAAGGGGACCAAGCCCCTTCGCTATCCAAAGCCTCATTTGGCCCACATAGCTACCCCAAGAATAACAACAAAACGGGTCTAGAACAAATATCCAGACCATTTATACAAATATCCGGACAAATCGGGCAGTAACCTTAAAGAAAAATAGTCTAAAATCTTACACAGACATCCTGTTCGACTAAAGGCCCTAAAACTAATTTCCTCACAACCCAAGCAATCTGCCTAAAGATAGATGGCTGTTTCCTATACTCTACCTTATTTTTTTTCGGAAACATGAATAAAAAAAGTGTTAGGGTTTTATGCGCGCAGATAGCATTCTCAGTATTAAAAAAGTTGTTACAGGCAGTGGTTTACGAGAAAATTCAAAAAACAAAAGTGATAGTATTCGTGTCTTAAATAGTATAGGAAGTTTAGAGAAAACCTTAAAAAACTGAAAAATAAAATAAGCTAAACATTAGTTGGCTGGGGCCAAAGAAGAAACTTTTTATTTTTTAAAAAAGTTTATTCGACGTTTCGGACACCTTTGGAACTACAGGAACTACAAAACAAAAATTATGGATATCAAGAAAATTGTATGATAAAATTAAAATATAAATTTCCCCCTCTGTATTCTTTGCAAGCATACCTTACTCTACAACCAAACAATAACCTCCTCAAACATTTAGCTCTCCATTCTTCCTGAAATATTCATCTTTGTAATATTGTTTTATTGTTATATGTTTTAATTACCCCGTGCTCTACCAACTGCCCCTGTCAACTAATTTTTTAGCTTGTTTAATTAACAACGGCCAAACATAAATATTGTTTACATTGACAAATAAAACATTCTGTAAAGTTTCGGTTCACTTCCAGCTGATGGATTTTATCTGAAACCTTTGCGCCAGATGCTGTACCTAAACAGTACACCCAGTTCGAGTTTGAGATTTGCCGTTTTTGATATATATAAAGGTGTATTACCACTGCAAAAACTCAATTTAAAAAATTGACACGATCGCAATATTTCCTTTCTCTAGGGGGAGGGGAGGAGGGGAACTACTCACACATACAAACATTTCCTTATCCAGTCTGCACACTTCTGAGAAATTTTCTTAAGTCAGAAATTTTTAATAAATGTTTACTTTTCTTAAACTTCTAGCAGATGAAATAACCTTAATTGTACTGAAAGGTATACACCGATCCACCTCACTCTGGACCACAACCCTAACAATCTATTTTTATAGAGCAACGATCGGAGTTATTTTCGATTATGGTACGTGTTTGTATGGACAAGCATCGCATTCTGCACTGCGCAGTCTCGATGTAACCCACAACAGTTGCTTGAGACAATGTTTAGGTTTATTAAAATCGGCTCCTATCGATGCGCTATTATCTGAAGCGGGAGACTTAACCCTAGAATGCTGTAGAAAAGTGCTTACAGATCGTTTCATGTTAAGAATAATGGCATATAACAGATTAGAAGTATTCAAAAGTATGTTATTAAATCTACAGGTCCTAACCGGAAACTATTGGCAACTGAAGAAATCTCCCCCGTTAACCATTAGTTTATCCATAAGGACACTCATACCTATCAGAATTTGGTGAATTCCTCACCGATCTTACCAAGATATGAACTTGATTATTCTCATTTTATAAACCAAATTTGTATTTTCATTTCAATTCCCACATAAATTAATTGTTCTGCTTATTGAAGGATGGGTCAAAAAATAGCACGGGATATGGTGCGGCATTTCACGCCCCACAGAACGATTATAAAGCAATGTATAATCGTATTACCTTCATTTTGCACCATATTTTTAGTGGAGCTAATAGCTATTTAAAAAGCCCATATGCATGCAGATACTTTGCAGAACATTAATAATTTAATAATTATTTCGGACAGTCAAAGTTGCCTATTATATTTATGAGATTTTGCTATTAACAAGAAAGATAATTAATTGGTTTGAGAATATTAGAAATGATTAGAAAAATAGAAGATAGCAAAATAGGAGCGAAGATGGTATGGGTAGGGACATGATGTTGTGAAGGGAAACGAGTTGCTGATCGCCTGGCTGAAATAGCGGTTATGGAAGGAGATACTATTGATATGAAGTTTCCATACAGAGAATTTTATTCTAAAACTAAACAAAAGGTGTGGTAAGAATGCAAGAGGAGTACACTGAAAGTAAAAAGCGACAATTTTACAAAAAATAAATAATATGATAAGCGATAAACCGTGGTATACAGGTGAAGATTTAGAAAAGAACTTTTGCCGAATTATGAACCATTTAAGA
Source organism: Triatoma infestans (assembly GCA_011037195.1). Taxonomy (NCBI): domain Eukaryota; kingdom Metazoa; phylum Arthropoda; class Insecta; order Hemiptera; family Reduviidae; genus Triatoma; species Triatoma infestans. The sequence continues at coordinate 26,943 of JAAEAF010014320.1, forward strand.
ACAAACCATGCAACTTACCTCCATAGCATTGGTAAAATTAATAATGATAAATGTGCAACTTGTGATGAAAAAGAGACTTTCAAATATATTCTAATGAACTGCAGAAAATACAAAACAGAAAGAAGAATTCTATTTCACGAAATAACTCCTTGTATCTACTAACCATTCATTAATGTTTAATATTAGCAACTGCCAACAGAGACATTTACAAGGGCACAGTCAAATTTATAAATAGTATTCAAATAAAAATCTTTAAGGAAATTTGCTGTCATTTAGTAAACATTAGATGGCTATGGCTTCCACTGCCAAGGCCATTAAAAAAAAAAATCGCGTTGAATACATTGATTCTCGCCCAATCACCGAAGTTAAGCAAGTTAGAACCTGGATGAATGACCGCCTGGGAACACCGCGTTGTTGGCACTTACTGCATATTTTTTTTTGTCTTTTACATAATTGTAACTTTTATTGGATCCAAACCTGTTCAATTTACATTTGTAGTTCATAATTCTTTGATTAAGATATTGTTTATATTATTAACATATTAATGTGAATTGTTTATTAGTTGCGAATAGTTTTTTTCTGATTTGACGTAGTAAAATGAATCAGTATCTCCTAGCAACGAAGAACCTTGAACACGGAATTTGATCATTAAATATATGGTTTAAGAATTTTTTTTTTATTACTCTGAATACTGATGATAGAGTAGTAATATTAAATTGATGATTAATATATTGATTAGTAAAAGCGTAGCTTAAAGGTGATCCTTCAAGGGCAACACAAACTGTAGATGTTGGAAAATGTTTCACGGCAATATTTCCATCAACAGCTTGTGGCCGGGTGTGATGGCTAAATTACATTCCAAATGTAATATGATAGCAATTTGATAATAAGAAGAAAGAGATATAATTTTTATAAATCTAAAAATTATAACTAGTGGTTCCAGCCAGTCGCTATCTTCAGATCAAGAGCCGCGGCAAACAAAAAACCCTTTCAAACAAGGGTCAGTGCACGGTCAAAGAAACACCGCTAAAACCCTTTCAAACAGGGGTCATTATACGGTCAGTGTACAGAAGCCACCTGGCCGATATTCCCTTCGTACAAGGGTCAACAAACACTCAAAAGGCCATCTGGCTACATCTATTTCTTTGATAATCACCGACTGGCCACCATCTGTCGCCACACTGGTCACTGACCTAACTCACCCTGGTCACCGACCTATTCAAGACCTAGGGTCAACATACTGCAAGAGATGTTTTAGTGTGGCTCGTACTTACATGCCTGTCGATGTGTGAGTAATACCAATATAAACTTCGCCCCACTGGAGGAGGGGATCAGTCTACATTAGTTCTACATCAACCTTCATCAGTTACACGTAGTTCAAGCAGTTTCGCAAGCGCGCCCCTATTCAAGGTTTAAAACATATACTAATTAATCAATCATTTATAGTTGTGCATCTTAGTTACTATTTAAATCACTTTAAATTAATTGTAGTTTTATCTATTTCAAACACTTTAAATTATTGTTAAGATATAGTCTATTTCGTAATTTAGTAGTTCGTGTTTCGAATAACAACTCTCTAAAAATCTCTAACTAACATCCTATTCATAACATCATATCCCTCTTCAAGACACCTGATTCCAATACACAAATAATGTGAAAGACTAAAAGTTATTACTCATAAAATATCGTGGGCTTGCACTGATTACTTCGTATTAGGCTAACGAAAGCAATGCTATAGATCGAGGACAATATATTTTTTAACGGAATTTTTTTCAACAGTGACCTGACTGTTTAAAAACAGTGTACGATGTCCAAAATTTTGGGTCTGTTTCTCTCTGTCTTTCCTGAACGATTTGAGCGGGGCTGTTGGTTATATTGATACCTGGTAAGCTGGTGGTACTGATGGTAGTTAGCGGGAGTGGGCTGTGAATTGGTGGTGGCATGGGTGTGACGTAATTGATTTGGTGGTGGTATAGGCGTTTTGTAATGTGATTTGCCAGTGGCGCAGTAATATAGTGGTGGTATACAATGGAAACAAACAGTCTCGTGTTACTTACTATCACCATATTCCTAACGACACTGGCATGTCCATACCATCACCAAATCACACTAGACAGCCACCTAACCACCACCAAATCACAATACGACACGCCTCCTAACCACCACTAAATCACTGCGACACGCTCACACCAATATCAATAAAAGGCACATCTACACCCTAACCAACAATTTCCGCCCAAATCTTCAGGAGAGAGAGAACTAAATTTTGATATAAGTTTGTATCGTAGACTAAGTGAAGTTGATCATCAACTACAACTCAGTTTACATGGACTTGTACAGTACACATTCGGAACGAAATCATCAAGAATTTATCGCCAATTAACATTCTCGCCTGATCGTTTTATCAACTTGCTAACACTCTACTCTCTCAGACTACTAATAAACAATAATTTATTATAAACTCGACGTAATACACTATGTTGAGAGCAACCATTTTTAAGCAAAACTTCTTTACTTTTGTTCGAACGGTTTCCCACCGATTTAACCATTTTTACTAGTCAATAAATTTAACGCACATTTTCGCGACTAATGTAATCACATCTTTCACTTATGACAATTTTTACAAACTGTAATTGCCAAACCTACTATAAATTTGAACTTTTCCTGAACATTTAGTTGGCTATAGGTAGTAAGAACAATACTTTTTGATTTTTAGAGATGTGCATTTAGGATGTTTACTTGCATCTGATTATATTGTAAGTAGCGACCCTATCAGCACGCAGAAGTACTAACTGTAGTTTCAAGTTATGTCTAAGTTACAGATTCCCTAGAATCCTTTTATCATCGATTTTCCCAGAAAAAAAAGTGTTTGGTCTATAAAAGGCAGTTGGTATGCAAATTTCAAAATACTCCAAAAAAAGAAGCTCATTCTGTAAAATTGCACTCCCGGAGTTAACTGATTTTCTTCAGCCTTGAAATAATAGGCTATTTATTTCAAGGACCATAATATTATGACCTGATAGAACAATATAGCTCAGCAACTTAATTGTGGTACCTAAACGGCTGTTGAGCTCCGCCCATTGCAAATGCTTTCTAGTAGCGCCATTTAACTCCGCTATACTGTATAATATCTAGAGATTTTAAATCAGGACATAATATACTTCGTTTTTATTAATTCTGGCCACTTAGAGGAAGATCTTCCATCGTCAGTGTATGGTCCGTCAAATTCGTGAATATGAGTTGACTGCCAATTATAAAGTTTCTGATGTCGTCATACTGATTGATACAATTGATTGTATTAAATGGAAGAAGATTATCAACTGTGCTCCACGAACTTGCATGAACCAAACTCTGGCGATTAGGAAATATTCCGAAACCGGTATAGAATTAACGATGGCGTTTAATAACTCCATAATTATATTTGTTTTAAAAAATACAAATTAAAAAAAATCAGAGCTGTATATGTTTATACAATGGATTTTACGTTTTCTTTTTTTGCCGGGGGGGGGGGATTTTCTCGAAAATGTTCTCTAAGATTTATCAGTCACAACTGTGAAAATTGAGATAAGGGAAAGACGTAATTCACAGTCAAATTTATTTTACTTGTAAAAATAAGGTTGTAGATTTAAAAATCCTCTTCATTTTGGCTTCACTAAACGAAACACTCGGAAAAAGATGATGCAATTTACAACAGGAAATAAGAATAAATAAATAATAAAATGACAAGAAAGAAACTGTTGGAAGTGTAATCTTTTCTGGTCAGCTAAAACCCATTTTTCTTGGTCTGTCAGCATAATTACTGCGCACTCTTCAAAAAAATGACCACAAATGTAATAAGACAATATAAAGAAGTAGCTGATGCAAGGTTAACAGATAGCGGCATCATCACTTGGCACTAGGCTGTCTAGTCTGTTTGTAATAGTAGTAGTATATATCGTACAGAATTGTAACTGGGCTAGGGGCAACCGCCGTATACATACCGCTTTAATTATAGAGCGACGACCAAGAAGCTTTGGATGGGAGAAGAGAGGTCGCTGTGAAGGATTCTCTTTCTTCTCTCTCACACTGTGTTTGTGTGTGTGTTCATGTGTCAATGTGCATGTATTTTCGTATGTATGACCCTCTCAATTTCCGGCCGGTTCTTTTTGCCTTCATTCGACAAGTGACGTTTGTTTTTTTGTGACATTAATTCATCACTTCTTCATTTCGAACTATTTCAAAATTTATGAGGAGTAATTTTTTTACTTTCTCTTTCGTTGTTAAGAATATATATTTAAAAATGAAAAACTAGCATAAAGTTAAAATTTTGATATCTCGCTTTGGGTCAAAAATTCCATAACTGAAAACTATCAATTTAATGAATAACTTTTTTCTCCAGTATTTACCATTCGAAAAAACAGTTAAAGTGTACCACAAAAGAATTCAAAAAATTTGTTTAATTATAACTTTCAATAAATTTTTTTGAAATGAAAAATTACACCAATGTTTCAGGAAAAGTTTCGAACTTGCAAAGGTAAAAGTGTGAAAACTTAATTAGGATTTTGCAGATTAATTTCAACTTCGTTCTAAGTTAAATGTTCTATAATATTCTAAGTTAAATTTCTTAATGCGGCAAGAAAGAGACGAAAAAACTAGCAAGTCATGACTGTATTATTATAAGAATAATGGTATTTTTCCACTGATTAACGTTAAAACCTCAATTATTCAGTGATGGGCAGCACACCAGATATACGCACTTTGTAAGAACGGCGTTCACTGATACGATTTCCTAATTTTTATTATACTTCTAAATACTTAATAATGCAGTGGAAGCACTCACAAATCCAAGCCGCATTTATCGCCCGGTAAAGGTTGTTGCTAATGATATTTTGAGAAATAAAAAATCCAGTTTTCTGTTATTTTTTTGTTTCTTTTTTTATGGATAGAACAACTACTAGTAACACAATAGTCAATACTAGCGAGAGATGGCTGAAAAATCAGCTGAAACTAGCGTTTCTGAACAAAATGACATTTGAAACTGTTTTGAAACATTAGGCTAGGAAGTTCTGCTAAACGCGACTGCCGTCCCCCGGATTTCATGCAATCAGATTTCTTGATCCCATCAAGTAGTCATTAAGTGGCCGTCAACTTTCGCAGCAACAAAGAAGTGAAAATAACTGTGCAAAACTTGCTACAACTCAAGAAAGAAAATAGGACAAGAGAGATATTTACAACTAATCGAGTGTAGCTGCTCAACTATTTTGAGTTACCAAACAAAAGCACAACGTACTATCAGCCCTTTCAGATTTAGAGAAAAACAATAATCATATATACGATAAATAGTCTGCAGTAATATTGTGTAACTAAATCACTGGATAGAAAGCGTTAAAAAAAATTATAAAATGGCAATTCTAACCGGAAATTGGTGAGTGAACATTTGTCCATAGGACAACTTAATTAAAAAGTAAAACAATGTTAATATGATTATTAGCTATAAATACGCTGAGCTATAAGGCACAGAGAGTCAACTTAAAATTTACTTCGCTAATGAGCTAAGCATCGAGGCTAATGCCTAGTGTTAAAAAGAAGTTAGCAGTAGCCTTTTGTATTACACCTCTTGACACGAACCACAGACCCTGCAGCCTAAACACCCTCTCTCCAAATTGTTCTTTAAATTTATCTTTATGGAATGGAATGCACTTATCATAGACTTCCCTTTTCTCTTGCTGATCAAGTTCTGTCTGAGTCGGCTTATTACTGGATAGTGGGCAACATCCTTTAACATTACTATCCTATAACTTTATCATTATTTATATCCGGCATTAGGAGATTATGTCGAAAAAATTAGCTTCATTTAATACGGCTATATTAAGACTGAGAACCATAAATATTTCTACTTATGTTTTTGGTGTTCAATGTTGTAAATTGGATGTTGAGGTTCGGTCATACAAAAGAACTTTTTTTAAATTTCTACCGATGTTTCGGCAAATTTATTGCCTTATTCAGGGTAAAAATTTTCAGTTAGAATTATTTACCAACTGTAGTTTAACCTATGCCATACCATCACCAAGTGTTATATCAGCACTTGGTGATGGTATGGCATAGGTTAAACTACAATTTGTAAATAATTCTAACTAAAAATTTGTACCCTGAAGAAAGCAATAAATTTGTCAAAACGTCGGTAGAAATTTGAAAAGAGCTTTTAGTATGACCGAACCTCAACATCCAATTTACAACTTCTCTACTTATGGTAGAGTAAAGACCCTTCTATTAATCTGCAAAATTCTAGTTAATTTCTCAGACATGAGGTAATGGCTATTCATTCTTTAATACTTACCGATAATTTAAGATTAATATATAATCCCATATAATAAAATTATTTAAATTTTATAAACCTTAATTAATTAAAAAATGACAAATATTATACTTATCAAACTTTAGTTAGGTGTATTCTTTGGTTATCGCTGTTTTATATTTGACTTTGTTAAAGATTTCAATTATAAGTCGAAACTTTCCTGAAAAACTGGGTTAATATTTTCTCCTTGAAAAAAAATGCATTTGGAAGATAAGTATTTCGTATCTTTAAAATAAAAATAAATGTATATAAACGATTAAGAAAACTATGACAATTAATCATTATTATTAATAAAAAATAACGTTAATGCAAAATTATATTTTAAATGGAATTTAAGAATTAGTGCGTCCACACTAATTAGTGCAGTTAAGTGTAGCCACACTAATTAGTGCAGTTAAGTGTAGCTACACAAAGTTTTATCTACTGGAAATAAACTAAATATTAAAGAAAAATAAATTAAACAGCCATTAGAGAGATTTAAAAATTGTAATGGTCTTCATTTTCTAAAAACATGGACAACTTTGAGCTCATTACCTTTAAAATAAACTCAATCGCCCAATATTTGAATTGTGATACGTAGATTAAATTTTAGATGGAATTGCAAAAAAACAAACGATCGTTGAAATATTTGTAAACATTGTAACAATGGAATAGACAAATAAACAAGGAATTTGCCTATTTATGTAAACAATAATAATAATTGTATTGACAATGTAAAACACATGGTCAGAATTGTTTACAATGGAGTGATTAAGGCAGCAATGAATTTTATCAGGTGATTGTAGTAATGGTTGATATCAATTCTCGTTAAAAAAAATATAAATAAAACGGAAAACTGTTAATAAACAAATGTCACAGAAAAAGTAAATAAATGATTTCTTTTTTATTTAAATAAACAATAAACATGTAAACAACTTACAGTGTGTTCTACAGCGTCCAAAGGTTTATGACACTGAGAGAGCCTGGAGAAAAATGCCTGTGACTGGAGCATGTTTGTTTAAATTGAGATTTTCTAGATACGTCCAAGTTATTATATACGACGGTAGGACGGCGTAGCACACGACTGGTGTGCTTTGTGGACAGAAACTGTGAATAGCAGGCCTCAGCGTGCCAGTTATATTAAGGTGAGTAACAGGCTGATGCAACACGGCGTCTCCAAGGCAACATACACAGAATACTCGGGCCGTGTATAACCCCCTCCATCGTCGCTTCCTTCCGATATTAGTAAGTGTGTGTAAAGTGGCGGATAACATCAATTAAAAAACTATTTTCGGATTTTAATAAGACATCTATTTTTGTATTGTTTTAAATTAATCGAAATTATTTTAAACAAATTAAACAGACAGTTTAAATAGTTTGGCCTTGTGATGGCTTTATGTCTAGTAAAAATACGAATTTATTTATATTTTAATTTAAAAAATATACCTCCTTCTCAACAGAAGAGCGACGAATAAATTTAACAAAAATGAAACAAATTTGAAAATTAGGATGGAAGCTGCAGACTGCAAAAACCGGTGTGAAACAATCACACAACTTTCTCTTACCGCAGTTCACAGAATTATAATTCATAAATTTTCTTCGAACTTATAATTTTTACTAAATGTTTATTTATCTTCAAGTTCATGTGATGGATTTCAGAAATATAAAAATATATTTAATTTGAAATAATTAAAATATCAAGAAAAATGTAACATTCGCTGCAAAAGGGACTATTCAGGTAGAAGACCACCGTCTTCTACTTTTAGAGTTCATGAACCTTGTTAGCACTGTCTAAACCCAGGAGAAGATTTGAACGAACAATTAGAAGGCATTCTTTTAACACAGCCTGAGCTAGACATTCTACGAGTAGACATCAGTGCCAGTCATAAGTTAAAACATAAGAGCTTTGCATTTCATCTAGGTAAATGATGGATTTATAAATAATCCCTGTGATATTATAAAAGTAATTCACTTAGAAAATAATATATTTATTTCAAAAACAGTGGTGATTTCTTGATTATTTCTTAATACTTCTATCTTTATTTCAAACATACACACAAGCCCTTTACTAAACCGTTCGTGCTACTCAAGCTACAAACATACAACACATCACACCAAATTTCATTCACATCAATGGGGCAATCTAAACTTATTAAAATCACTATTTTGAGGAAAGCATAACCTACCTCTCCCCAAGACTCCTCAAATGAATTTTCTCGAAGACTGTTTCAAATAAAGGTTGTAGGCATGTGTATGCGGTATAGTGAGGTGACAGGAAGACGTTGAAGCGTTTTCCGAGAAAATCTCAGAAAACCAGAAAAACTGGTCAGCAGCAACGCACTTCCACTTTCTCACTGACTCAATATTGTATACCAGTTTTCTTCAAACTCACAATATTCACAACTATTTAATATTATTTAGATGACAGAATTGAATACTAGAATAACAACACTATGGTTATACATATCCTCCCTCCGCTACAAACTGCCTTAAAGAGAGTTTCCAAAGAAATGTTTCAAATACAATTTGTAACTCTTAATATTTGTAATTGATATTCCAAGTTTAAGGAAAATCTTTGGAGTTATTTTCCAGAAATTGCAAAAAACTGAAAAATCGAATCAGTAAAGTGGTCTTGTGGTTGAGAAATTTTAATAGCTTACTGTTGCATCCCATGGTGATGCCTTACGAAATGTCAAGTTTGAACCCTACTGCGTTTTTTTTTTGAGCTGCGCTGTTCACATGCATACATACGTACATACATGCATACACACCTACATACATACACACATACATACAACACACACACAATACACACACAATTCTATCGTCATATATCACTAGACTGTTCAAGGAAGATAGTCTCAGAAAGTGGCAGGAAATATGGATGTCCTCTGAAACAGGTGCGATCACCAGAGAATTCTTCCCGACCATAAAGGATAGGTTGGTATCACCAGTAGTACTGACCTTCACCCTTGTACAAATACTGACTGGTCACGGACGCACAAGGGAATATCTTCATCGCTTTAAAATTCTGGATACAAATATTTGCCAATGTGATGGTTCTTCAATGCAAGATTTAGATGATATTATATATTGACTTTATGATGTTATTTGATTAGAAGAAATATGAGCCAGCCAGCAGCATGCTTATAAGAAGAATCTTGACCAATGGTGGGTATTGGAAACTGGTGAAGAAAAAACTGGTTAGTGGCCAGTTTGCCCAATATTTCATGGAATTTATTAAACATTTAAAAGTTCAGGAATTTTACTAATAACTGTTTCCATAATTTATCTATATCACTTTTGTTTTCTGTTAATTAGTTAATAACTACATAATTTACCATTATCACTTCTGTTTTCTGTAAACTTATATAATATATAGGTATATATTTTTTTTTAATTAAATTTACTTGTACAGTATACTTAACACATGTAATAATGTACATTGGAGCATGTAGAAAAATAAACGCCCTGACGTTAGGGGTACTAACGCCAGGAAAAACACACACACACACACACACACACACACACACACACACCCATACTAAATATCACTTTTCTAAATATCACTTTTAGGGGTTTAGGGGACCTCAAAATGTTTTTCGGTAAAACTCGGGATCGAAGAAAATTCCAAAAACTCACATTAAGTCGTAATTCCCAACAATCTTTTTTTTTTTTAATTTGGAATTCTAGCAATCTTTTCAAAATATCTCAATATTATATGTGAGTGATAGAACCACTCATTTTACTCGAATCCTAGTGTAGAGGAAAGCTCAACGGTTGCCTCAAAAATCTACAGTAAAAACCAGCTCATGGAAAAACAAAAGTGGTAGGCACTTATGTGTTTAGGTACTATACAGTTTCCTTGAAGTTATGAAAAAATCCTTGGCGCAACAAATCGCGTCAAACCAAAAAAAAATCAGTAAAGTTGCAGTTCTGATGGATCTTGACCAAAACTTTACGAATTGACGCGGCGGCGGCGGTGGTGGTATCTAGGCGGCGGTGGCGGTGGTATCTAAACTGCATATAAACATTGAGGTTTGCTGCTATTTTTCGTTTTTTTTTTTACACAAAAAATCCACATACATAAAGACGATTCACTAAAAAAGATTGTTCATGCGCAGTGGATCTCATGATATGTACTTCCGGTAAAGACACAATTTGACACGACCGGAATACTTCCTTCTACTAGCAGTAAGAGTGAAAGTACAAAAGTTAAGTAACGCCAAAATTTTTGGTCGGTAGATTATGATTTTGTGTCAGATCCTTTAGTCGTATCTAAACAGTATTATAGCAAATTTGAGTTTGCTGCTAATTTTGTACCGCTGAGATATTTTATTAAAAACTATGTATGCACAAACACAGGACCATGCTGGAAACAATATTTTTTGTATTTAATATTTGCACTTCGTGTGAATTACTAGATACTAAGTGAATTCCAATAAGATAAAGTTATTCGTTTACCACATTTCCGAAAAGAATTATGAAAAAATTCTTCACACAAATTTTTTGGTAAAATCTCATTTTAATTTATTAAAAAACTGTAGGTAATATTAGTAAGAAACGTATATAATACTATTTTTCAGTTTTAATTTTATGTCAATACAGCAGGTATATAAAATCAGAACATGTATTCGTTATTTTTTCTATAATATAAATTTAAATTAGTTAAATTTAATTTAAAATTAAATTACAACTCAAACTGCTTGTTTTTATAGATAAGGAAGATAAAGGGCTTATAACTAGGATGTATTTCCTATACACATTTAATACAAGTTTTGTAAACTACTGGATATATGTTTGCTATCAGAAACATAGCAATCATCCACATAGGTCGATGAAACTGACTATAAACAGTTTGTCTATCTGTCTGCATATTTGTAAATAACGCAAACGGTTGTATTTGTTCAATTGTGGAAATGAAAACTTCTATACCCTTGATATTATTTGACTATATACAATTTGTCTATCTGTCTGCATATTTGTAAATAACGTAAACGGTTGTATTTGCTCAATTGTGGAAATGAAAACTTCTATACCCTTGATATTATTTGACTATATCTGTCTGTACATTTGTAAATAAAACAAACGGTTGTATTTGTTCAATTGGAAATGAAAACTTCTAAATCGTTGATATTGTAACGCAGCTGGTGGTGCCATCTAGGAGAGAAGACAGGTACCTAAGGTTCTCTTAGTGGCCGCAGGAAGCTCTGGCGACGCTTCCAGTTTTGACCGGAATAGTCGAGAGAAGTCTGGAATGTTCTCTACTGGTATAAATAGAGGGACCACAGAGAGTTGGAGAGTTTTTCAGTTACAAACGAAGTTACAAGTTTGTGAAAAGTGTACAAAAGTGAACAAAGTGAACTTTTGTGGTTTAAAGTGTGAAATAATTATTATTAAGCGTTGTATTTAGTAATTTATTGTGTATAGCAATAAATTGGTGTTTTCTTTATTGAAGTTTAGAGTATTTTATCTATACGAACCCACTTAAAACTAGTTGCAGTAGCTAGTTTAGTTGGAAAAACATTACATTTGGTGTCAGAAGTGGGATAAAATCTCTAAACAGGTAACAGTTTAGTATCAGTTTTATTGTATGCCCATAAGTACCAGAAGTCAAACGCGGAAAATGGAGAAAATGATGACATTGTTGAAAGAAATGAATGGCAACATAGCAAGGGGCCAGGACATGATAGAAAGAAATGATAGACGAAATGAACAGAGGCTGGGACGAAATAAGAAACGAATTGAAGAAGAGCCGGGAGGAATTGAAAAGAGGCTGGGATGAAATGGGAGGAGAAATGAAAAGGGAGAAAGATGAGATCCAAGAAGATATGGTAGAAAGTTTAGAAGCACCAGTGAATGATGGGAAAGGCAGTGAGACTGAGGGTGAAAAAGAAGTCGAAAGAGAAGGACCCGAGAGAGAAGTCGAACGCGAAGGTGCAGAAAGTGAAAATTTGGTGGTGGAAACTGTAAGCGACAGCGATCAGACTAACCAAGAAACGGTACAGCCTGGTTCATCTAATACCCTGCATATTTCTATGCTCGGAGAAGACGAAAGTGGTGATTCAATGGAAGTGGCGAGTCAGCATGAAGAGAATGATGGAGAAAGCGAAGGATTGGGTCACGAAGAAATGTTGTTTGGTGAAGACGTTCGGGACAAAGTAGACAGGGCCAAAGGAGTAATCTTCCTCTTTAGCCAATGCAGTGGGCTATTAGAAGTGCAGACCCCGGCTCAAAATTATCAGGTGGTTTCCGAGTAGCTTACGGCAATTCATTGGTATTCATTGACCCGTCCTCATTGAGGCGTTCAACTAATACATCTTCGGCATGCAATAGTAACCAGGATGGGGTCACCATGCCTACAACAGCTGCTTGTTCGGCTAGAAGTTTCGCTATTGTACTTCGACAAATTGCAGATCCTTTAGGCAGTTTACGTAATGTTAGTGCACCACAGCAACAACCCGTGCCAATTATACAGACCTATGTAGAAAAACCGTTAAAACCACCGTGGGATTGGCTTCTGACAGTGGCGGATTCAACCGAATCTCGGTTGCGCTTTGGAGCTTCTCTTACGACAGCGTCAGATTCTGCACATCTTCATCATCCTCTCTACCATGGTTCAGGTTCCCCAAGCTCGATAGTGCTAACGGGGTTAGCGGAAGTAATAGCGGAATTTGTGGTCTTTCGAATGGTGGTACTACTTCTGGAAGTACATCAAGATCTACTACACAGTCTTCGCATCACCCTGGAGGTATTTCTTCGGCTTCTTCAACTAGGATTATTGGTTTTACCACTAATTCGGAGTCTTCCAGACCATCTAGGGATCGTGACGGTGGCAATGAAGGCCAGTCTGCCCGAAGAGAGTTACTGATGCACTGTTTGTCATTGATGAGATGTTACAATTCTGAACATGCTGATTTATTACCAGCACTGGATGTATCTTCGCTCAGGCATACGGCATACGTGATTGATGCTCTGATCTACCTGTTGAGGGCTGGTACTGATCAGAACCTTGAGGTAGCTCTACCATCTCCAACATGGACACAGCCAGATGAAAAGGAGAACGATAATGCCGAAGTCGATACGCAATCAACGCCAGTCGCTATGGAGACAGAGCCTGTGAAGGAAGAAGAACTACTAGGAGCAGCAGGAAAGGATAGGCGGCATCCATTTCTCCGGAGATCAGATTCAAGACTACGGCTCGGCTACAGTCCATCAGATCCGTTAGAGAGCCAATGGCACGAGCATTACCTTTAGCTGATCAGCCTCAATTGTTGCAACCGAATGCGACTAGAGATCAGTTGTTTGGTGTACCTGAACAGCCAGGGAACATCAGCGAGCATCAAGGACTCAGTTCTACAACCACTCAGCTTGGTACTTTACCTACACGTTTGGGGCTTTCATTAAGATTTGAAAATGTACATCGTTCTGAACCAGAAGAACGAGAAGAGAAAGGCGGAGCAATGGAGACTGGACGAGAAAGTGGCAGTAGCGGCCCAATGGAAGTGGAGTCAGCTGCAACTATACCAAACCAGGCACCTCCCTCTCCGCAGCCAAATATGCTGATAATCCCGTCAGTTTACAGCGGTTGGGTTAGCGCTGATGTGTTACTTGGGCGATGGAGAATGACATTAGACTTATTTGGAAGAGTAGCCATAGAAGATGTCGGATTAAAACCAGGTTTAGTAGCCTGCAAGCTTGGAGGATTTCCAGTAAAAGAAGCCAAATTCAGAAGAGGTATAGAACGAATTAGAAATCAACAAAGTAGAGATCTTACTCTATCAAAGGTGGAAAGAGATGGGACTCAGGTTCTATTCCAGACATCAAAAGAATTTCACAACGTGTACAATTCACATCAAAGATGTGCTCAACTTCCTCCAGCAGTTAATGAAGTAAAAGTAACCCTCAAAGAAAAACTCGGAGAAGGCTCTGGCGTGGTAAGAAGTTTTTATACAGCCATCGCCGAGGCACTGCTCGCATATGAAAAGCTGCCAAATCTGGAGGTGCACAAGTTGGTTCCCGATCTCAGTATAATGTTTTGTCAAGACTTGGTATCAGGGACAGAGATTCAAGAAGGCGTAGAATCACGGCGAGATCATTTTCCTCACGTTGTAGGAGCCAAGGAGAACTTCATCATTCGAGTGTTTCTGTTCGGGACGAACAGATCTGAGAGGGGAGCAGTGTAACGCAGCAGTGGTGCCATCTAGGAGAGAAGACAGGTACCTAAGGTTCTCTTAGTGGCCGCAGGAAGCGCTGGCGGCGCTCTAGTTTTGACTGGAATATTGAGAGATTCTGGAAGGTTCGCTACCGGTATAAATAGAGGGACCACAGAGAGTTGAGAGAGTTCCCAGTTACAAACGAAGTTACAAGTTTGTGAAAAGTGAACAAAGTGAACTTTTGTGTTTAAACTGTGAAATAATTATTATTAAGCGTTGTATTTAGTAATTTATTGTGTATAGCAATAACTTGGTGTTTTCTTTATTGAAGTTTAGAGTATTTTATCTATACGAACCCACTTAAAACTAGTTGCAGTAGCTAGTTTAGAGGGAAAAACGTTACAATATTATTATTATTATTATATTATTATTATTTTTATGTATAAAGCGATTATGCATCAATTGGGGGGAGTGATATTGGTTAAAAATTAATTAATCTACACTAACAGTAATAAATAAGATGGAATTTAACTTGCATCCTAGTCATTTTATTCTTTAGTCTATCTTATTAGAAAGACATTAATAATACGTTGAGTAATTTCGAACGGTTTAGCCAGATGGCCTAGTTTAACTATTCGTAGCAGGCATAGTTGATATTTGATAAATATTTGTATAACTTGTGAATATTTTCTTACAATATTTTATTAACACCACTGTTAAAATATAATGAAAAAACAAAGGCTTTTTTTTTAAGGAATGGAATTCGAAAAAGTGGTGCATGTCTCCCTGGGAGTCGGGGAGTGGTCAACTCCACCTTTGGATCGTTTGGCCGAACCGTCCGCCATCATTACTAGCGGTATGTGTTCGTCCCAGTTGTCCTGGGTTCATCCACCAAAAGCCTTAAATGACTTCCTAGAGTCTTGATAAATCGCTTCACCATGCCGTCAGACTGAAGGTGAAGCGGCATTGTGCTCGTCTTCTTGATGCCCAGAATCTCGCAGACCGCCTTGAATACCTGTGACTCAAAGCTTCTCCCCTGACCTGGTAATTCCAGCGGAATCCCAAAGCGGCTGAACAGGTTATTTACTAGCCACAGCTGATGCGTCATGAGTTAGCAAAGCATACGCCTTGCTAAAGTAGTCCGCCGCAACTAGAATATAGCGATTCCCCATTTTAGATTTTGGAAAGGGGCCGGTTATGTCGATAGCTATTCTTTCGAACGGTGTTCCAACATTGTACTGTCTCATAGCGCCACGGGTTCTACATCTGGGTCCTTTACTCGACAACATTCTGGTGGTAGCCTACCCAATAGAACCGCTGCCTCAGCTTTTCCAATTTCTTCTTTACTCCGAAATGGCCGCCAGTAATGCCTCCGTGCACCTCTGCTAACACTTCTTCCCTCTTCGATGCAGGTGGAATTACCTGATTCCTCTTGTCTTTGCTATTTGCGCTTTCCCAGATCCGCAGCAATACGCCATCTTTAACGGTAAGCGAATCCCATTGTGCACAGTGGCATTTCACATCCCGTCCCATGCTAGGTGCAATGCCTTTCCAGTCCGGACTTGACCCATTTTCTTTAAACTTAAGCACTGGTCCGATGTACTCATCCTTAAGTTGTTCTTCCCTAATCAGTCCTAGCCTCCTCTCAGCATCCAGTTCCCTTCCTATCATCTCATGATCTTATCCACATCACCTTCGACCTACCTATCCCTATTATCACACCCAAAATCTGTACTTTTCGCAATCTCGATTCCCTTTCCTTTGAAAAATTAAAACCTGACCTAGAAAACTTCCCTTACGACTCAATTTTTTCTTCTAATTCCATAGACCCTATGGTACACCTCCTTACAAATTACCTTCACTTCCTTCTCGAGTCCCATGCTCCACTTCATACCCGTCGTTTCCGCCGCCCTCCTGCTCCCTGGCTCACACCTGACCTTAAATCCCTGATAAAAAGACGAGAAGCAGCCAGACGGAAATCCAGACAGACCCGCCTTACCTGCGATTACAGCTCCTACAAACACTTACGCAATCTTACTCAGTCCTCCATTCGTCGAGCTAAGTCTCTCTTCATCCACCAATCCCTTTGCAATGCTCCCGATTCTAAAGCTAAATGGTCCATCCTTCGTAAACTTTCTCTTTGTAAATCAAACCGTTTGTGTTCCATTTCCCTGTCTGCTGATGTACTAAATACTCACTTTGTATCCTCTTCTTCCCTAGTTCCACCCAACCCCCTCCCACTTCCCATGCGTCCTTTTAATTCCAACAATTTGTTTTTCTCCTAGATAACTCCGGAAGATCTCCTACCTGCAGTACTTAAATCCCGAACAAATGACCATGGACCTGACAACGTTCCTGTTAAACTAATTAAATCCTGTCTCTCTGCAATCCTGCCCGTCCTTCTTCACATTTACAATTTCTCCCTCCAAAATTCTGTCTTTCCCTCTCAATGGAAAACTGCCTTAGTCCGCCCACTCAGTAAAACCACAAATCCATGCTCTCCCAACGATTTTCGTCCCATTTCCCTTCTATCCAATCTTTCCAAACCTTTAGAACGTTTAGTACAGTCCCAATTATCCAACTACCTTGAACAGAATCACCTGCTTAACCCACTTCAATCTGGCTTCCGCCCGGGTACTCGACTCAATCAGCTCTCCTAAAAATCATCCATGACTTACAAATCGCCATAGACAACCAACAACTCACTATTCTAGTTCTCTTAGACTTCTCAAAAGCATTTGATACTGTTGACCACCAAATTCTTCTCACTAAACTCCAGTCCCTCTCTCTGTCCAATAGCGCCATCCGTTGGTTCCAATCCTTTCTATCCAACCGATCCCAGTATGTAGTTATCCCAGGTAGCGAACCTTCTAATCCCCTTCCTCTTTCCCGAATTCTTGCAGCGAATTCTTTTGCTGCGGAGCCCCCGTGGGAGTTCATGCTGCATCACTAACAACCTAAACGCCTTAACATTATATACTTACACAATTACACTCTTTCACGCCAGTGGCAGCGCTGGGCCATCCACATGTTTGCCGTGTGTAGATACCTGTGTCGTGGGGAAAGGAAGTCCTGGTTGAGGACGCAGGTTCATGCCAGAGGCAAGTTACCTCAGCGGGGCATGAAGTCCAACACACCACTTTGGTTCCGAACTCCGCTAAACAGGAAGCCTAACCCAGCTCTGGTCAATCGGCTAGCGTAAAACACGCATGGGTGAGCTACTAATTTTTCAAAACTAGTATCTGAAAATGTATAGCATGAAAGCTAAAAATTTGTTTCTATAAAATAAAAATTCAGGGCAGGACACAAGAAAATGTAAAATATCATCCGGATCACTGAAGTACACAAATGGCAGTTAGAATGGTAGTTAGAACAAATGGTAATTAGAATCAAATTTGAAAAAGTTTCTGTTTAAATAAAGATTACATATTTTCTTATTGGAGAGTCTCAACTGCGCAATCAGTCTGAGTTTATTAATATGTAGAGGTAATGTGGTTATGATTCTCCCAGAGAAAAACTGCTTATACATCCGTAATGGAGATTATAACGAGAGTTGGTAACAGATTCAACGTTCTGACCAATGAAATTGGTTCTAAATGAAACAAGTAAATCTTTATTAGACTCCTTGACAGTTTGAAAAGATTGAGCCTGCCAGATATCCTTTGCACCAACTAGGAATAAATAGTTTTTTAATGAACTTATCCAGTTATATGGAAGAACACAATTGTTACTAAGCTCCAAGAGTCTCAAGTAGCAAATCTTAGGAAGCTGATGCTCCAGCATTTGAAGCAAGTGAATCCAGTATCCCAACATCCTTTTAAAAATCCTAAATCTGGTATGAATTCTGCCACTCTCTAATCGGACAAAACAGTCGGGATGGTTTTGGGCAAATGAAGCACGGTGCTCCAGCTCACTATTCTCATATTGTGATTGATTTTTAAACGCGACATATGGTAACCGATGGATTAGTCGAAACGGACCTGTTAAATGGCCACCACGCTCTCCCGATTTAACGCCGTTAGACTATCTTCTGTGGCCTGGATGAAGTCTATGGTTTATTCTACGTCGATTGGCATTCAAGAAAAGCTAAGGAATTGGATCGTGGAAGCCGCAGCTACTATCAAGAATAATCCTTATGTATAATAAGCACCTAAGAAGCATGGATTCGTCGTGCTAAATGCTGCATTCACCAAAACGGTGACTACTTTGTTAGTCTGAATTATCGTGTTGCTAAACAAATATCTTTATGCCCCAATATCTGTAATAAATTGATTTCAAACGTATGTGTAAATGAACTTTTGTTTATATTTTGCTACAGAACACATACCTAAAATAGTGCGTAAAATAATATATATATATATTATTACCATCATGCTCCGCTCATTTGAGCACTACATGAAATTTACGAAATATTAATACATGTATAAAATGCACATTACAGCTTACATTTAAACTAAAATACATATTAATGCGGACCAATTACATATTATGAACATGGCTGTCGCATGAAAACATTTAGAATTGTTTACATTTATGTAAAAATTGTATGAAATATTAAAGTGCGGATATACGACAACACAAATTAATGAAGGAAATTCACATTAATTAACTTGATTTAAAACAAGAATTATTATAGATACAATATTTATTACTCTTTTTTTATTTGTTTATTATTTTACTTTATTTTATTTTTATTGTTATCATTTATATATATATATGTTTATTATTTTGTTTTTTATTCTTAATATATATATATATATCTATATATATATATAATTTTTTTGTTTGTCCTATTATTTATTTATTTTATATTTCATTTTATTATTAGTAGTATTATTACTTCAATTATTCAAGAAGTAACATTACTATTGCATACGAATGTTATTACTCTTTTGACATAATTATTGAAGTGTGCAAAAAATCTTGATTGAAGCAATGTAGATTTCTGGGGAGGCCAACACTCCCCCTGAGACACCACCTGCTGCATGAATAACTGTCGCCCTGGCTGTAAGCATTCGCATTCCCACAAGAGATGTTCGAACCGAAGAGGAATCACATGTACAAAATGAAGTTTCGGTTATGTTAAACCTGTTCAGATAATGTGCCTCTTCCCCATGTCCAGAAAGAAGCTGAGTCAACCATAGCCAATGACGAAGTGGTGCATTTGGAGACGGCGCTCCACAGAAGAAAGAAATTCTCCAGTAAGAATGTTCTCTTTATGGCTTTCTCGCCTAGATGGCACCAATGGCTGCGTTACAATATTGATATTGTATACAACTTGAATCGCATTCCTTATACTTATATGGCTTCTCGCCTGTATGTGTCTGCATTTTTGCCTATTCAAATCTTCAGACGTTCAGCGATAATTGCATTCGTTAAATTTATACGGATTCTCGTCAGAATGTGTTCGCATATGTCTTTTCAATTTCCAGATTTTATAAAACTATAATCGCATTCATTACATTTATACAACTTCTCCAGTATGTGTGCGCATATGTACTTTCATAATTCTGACACTTATACAACCATAATCTCATTCACTACATTTATACGGACTCTCGCCAGTATGTGTTAGCATATGATATTTAAAATTGCCAGAACTTTTACAACTATATCGCATTCATTAGATTTATACAACTTCTCGCAGATGATATTTAAAAGTTCAGATTGTGCACAACTGTAATCACATTCACTACATCCGGACAGAAGTGCACTCTTTTAGAAGTTATCAATTTTAAGAGTATCTAATAAATTTTTTCAGGATTTGTAACCAAACACCTAATCTCCTGGTTGAAAACAAAATGGAATTACTAGGACCTTTGATACCATAGTTGCCTACTCTCCTCGCTCTTGTTTTCCTTTGTATGATTTGTGTGATTCTGTTGGAGGGTGGAATCAGCATTGGAGGAATGAACATTAACTGATTGATGTATGCTGACGACCCCAGAGAAAAAGTGTTACAAATAATGATTAGTAAAATTGAGCAATATTGTAGTATGTGGAATCTCTCTGTTAACACTGACAAATCCAAAATAATTGTTTTTCATAAAGAAGGGAAATTAGCAGCAAATGGAAAGTGGATCCATATAAATACATAAAAGAAAATTATTTATTTTATTTGTCCTAATAAAAGTATTCAATCCTATTGTAGTGAGCACAGTCTGAAGGCTTCAAGGCTTTAGGGAAGGTGAAGGCTTTAGTAACTCTCCAGATCTTTCCCTTGAAAAGCTAAACGAACAGTTGAAAAAGTCACAACAAATTCAAAAAAATAAGTCAGGCAGGCATTCAAGAGCTTAGTGCTATTGAGGAATCTAATTCTCAAAGAGTTATTCAATAAACTGCTTGTAACCAGCTGTCAACTTCGTAAACGTCTTCACCAAGTTAAACACAGTTAGTATTGACAGTTAGAACAAGAACAACAATTCTAATTAGCAACATTTTCCTTATCCTCATTTCATATTATGGCGGTTTGCTAAGGACATATAGCCAAAGAGAGAGAAAAAATATATAATTTAAAATAATTTTCTCAGGTATGTTGTAATTTAAAACCGAGTTTAGTTAAGTGCATGTTATATTAGTTTTATTCAAAGAAAAGAATTTTAAATTAAAAATAATTTTTTCGTCGGAAATTTTTTTTTTTAATAATAAGGCTAAAGAAGTTCAATAGGTTACACAATCACTTGAATGGAAGGAGCTTAATATTTGAGCAATATATTTTATTTCATTTTAATCTTGCTGTCCAACGTCTCATGTTATTCAACATAAATTATTGTTTATTGTTAATTTGCGAATGGTTTTTATTTATAATTACTAGTTAAACATGCCTTTAGTAGATATGAGTGTATGTAACATGTATAAGGTGATTGGTGAAGAGTCTAGCTTAATATGTCACATGTGTTGCCTCTTTGTACATGGGCCTACTGAATGCTCAGGATTGAGTAAGACCAAAATTAAGTCTGTGGGATTGAAGTACTTATTTGTAACAAGTGTGCTGGTTCTTCTGATTCATCTATTGCTGCTAATGTATATCAGCTGATGCTTACTCTTCAGCTTTTCGACGAAATCCTTAGTGTTCAAAAGTCTAGCCAGTATATTATTAGTTTTAGCTGAGATAAGCATCCGTCCTACGAGAAGGCCGTTGTCGAGTTGCGGAGCCGGCTCTAATACTCCCAGTAACCCTTCTGGTTTTTCCTCCAATGCGAAGGCAGCTATGGCTTCGCTCCGTGGCGGTAGGATAAGGTCTTCCGAAAGCATTACTTGCCTTACCACTCCGTCGCCTCTTTACACATCTTTAGAACGGTATCCTCGTTCCCTATTCGCATAGACCTCTCATCAAAATACAGGTCAACTTTATTGGCCTTCATAATATCCATCCCCATGTGACTGGATCCACAATATCCGCCACAAAAACATGATGAGGGATCTTCTTACTACCCACCTCGATGGTGACCGGTTTCTCCTACGACATCCATGCTCTCCCCGTTGGCCGTCACGAATAGATAACCTCTCGGGGGAGTCTTAAATTCCACTTTGGTAGGAAACCTTTCCTGACGACAGTGGGTGACGCCGGTGTCTACGACCATCTGGCAGGCTTTCCAGTAGTAGGCTACTGTCATGCATTTCAGCCGTGAAACCTTTAACTGTGCTGGGGTATAAGAGAGACGAGCCGGCTTCCGCCCCTCAAAGCCGAATACTCGTATTTTTTCTGATTATCTTCGCCCTTTTGCTGTTTCTTGCTACGAAGGCGTCTGCAATCTCTCTTGAAATGTCCAAATTCCTGGTTTAATTACGACAGAGAGCAGATAACTTCCAAATCAAAGGAACTACAAGTAGAAGATAATCTGAAACCTGGTTGGCTGCTAAAGTATACAGTAGTGAATTATGTATGAAAAATTATAATATTTTTCGCTGTAATAGAAATCCTTTAACTAGTTCTAAAAGTGCAGATGGTGGTTTATTGCTTGCAATTAATACCAAATATTCTAGTTTTGAAATTCCTGTGTTAAATAATAATATAGAACATATATTTGTTATGCTTTCTGTTAAGTCTTTCAAGATAATTATTGGCTGTGTTTACGAGTATATTCCACCAAATACCAACTTTGATGCATATAGTAGTCATTTTGATGAGCTTGAGAGAATTAGTAATTTTTATAAAGTCAGTAATTTTATTTTAATGGGTGATTACAACATTCCAAATATTAATTGACCTTCTGATCATAATTACATTCACTGTTTAGAAGCTTTTAGTAGTAATAAAATTGCCAACAAACTAATCCATTTTATGTCATTACATAGTCTAAGAAAAATTAACTCAGTTAAAAAGAGTACTCTAATATATTAGATCTTGTTTTTAACAAACCTACAGTCATACAAATGCATGCAAGTATGCAGTGAGGAATCTATTGTCAAATGTGATCCGTATCATCCTAGTCTTTCAATGGATTTAATTACTAAGAGTTCTTCTTCTTGTAGTTACAGTCGATCCGTAAAAAACTTTTATAAAGCTGATTATGACTCCATTAATTCTTACATATCTGAGATGAACTGGGATTCAGTATTTCATAAAAATAATCTAGATTCTAAAGTAAAAAATTCTATTCGATGTTCTAAACCTATACGTCCCAACTTCCAAGATCTCAAATACATCTTATCCTGACTGGTTCTCTAATGAATTAAAATTTCTCATCAGTATGAAGAAATTCATTCATAAATAATATAAACTTACTAGATCATTAAACAATTATCGTATTTATTCTGATCTTAGAAAGCAATGCACAAAAAATTCTCATGCATGTTATCGTGACTATATTCAATCTGTTGAATCCGCTATTTCAAATACTTCTGAGTTATATCAAAAATTTAAAATCACCCCCGACATTCCTTTATTAACTCAATAGATGATGTTACTTGTGATACAAACTGAAGACTATTTCCTCTGCAATCATTAAAATACTCATAATGACTGTTGACAGTCCCAATTGACCGGGTCTAGAATCAGAGATGGCCTAGAAGTTTTAGGAATAGGCGTTATATTGAGACTGAGGAGCAAGGGAGAGTGATCAGAGGATAATTCATTTACAGTCTGCGTGGATGAAAAAATGGCTCCTATTCCAGAGGCGACGAAGAAATCCACTATATCAGGGCTACGATTTGGATCAGAAGGCCAGTATGTAGGATAGTCTGGAGATCGGAGAGAGAAATTATGTGAATGGATAATATTGTAAAGAAGACGTCTACGGGAATTAGAAACTCTGCTGCCCCATTGCGGATGCTTAGCGTTGAAGTCGCCACCCGCAATGAATCTCGGACCAAGGGATTGAAAAAGGGAGTTAGTTGAGGATAGTATAAAGTAGAGGAAGAGGAACAGTACACTGCTGACAGAATTAGAGGAATAGGAAAGAAAGAAAGAGATATTGCAGTGAGTTGGATAGAGTCAGTTGATATGTGGGAGTGTTCGTGATGGGAAAGTGATTTAGGTGCGAGGATTGCAGTGCCACCTTGAGTTCTCTGGCCTGTATAGTTGGTTCTGTATGTAGTATGTAGAAACGATGTCTTCAGTCAAGTGTGTTTCCGTGATTAGTGCAATGTCAACTTTTCTGTCAGTGAGTAGAATTGCGAGTTCTTGTCTGTGCGCTGTCACACCGTTTGCATTCCAGAGCAAAACTGTGAGGGATTTGAAAGAAAATGAGTTCATCGGATAAGCTTGGGAAGAGTTCAGAGACGAGGTTGGTGAGAAGGGTAATTAAGGATTTAAAATCATTAAGGAAAGAGATAAGGTGTGAAGTGATGTCTGTGTACGGCGGGAGGTAGCTCTATATGTTGGAATCTGTGAAGGAGTAGAAGGATATGGGGGGGGGGTGGATTAAGGACGGAATAGGTTTGGTGTGTGTAGGAGTGGGAACTTGTCTGGTTGTGACACTTGCTATTTGAGCGTAGGTAGGGTGTTGTCTTCTTGGAGTTGCATAGCTTGTTGAAAGTTGAGAGTTGTGGGTTACTGATGTAGGTTGTTGTACCTGCGTAACTTCATTATTTTCACCTAGTTATTGTTTGGAGAGTGACCTCATTCTTTGTTTTTTTTTGTACTTGGTGGGTTTCGCAACCCCTGTAAGTAGATGAGTGAGGGCAGCCACATAACGCGCACGAGGGTGGAATGTTCAGTGGCTTATTGCAATTTGTATGTCCTAGTTCTTGACATAGTCCTCTTCTATGTTGATTTTAGTGCATAATAAAAATCGGAGTTGAAAAATGTCCAGGCTAGATTTAGTATTTGTCAGATCAACAAAGTATAAAGGTAATGGAGCTCTGGTTGAGTTGTCAACACTTGGTGCTCCCTGATAACCTGAAAATTTAAATTCGATAGCTCTTTTTTAATTTCATCAGTTGGTGTAGTTTGGTGAAGAACTCTGAACACTATTCTGCAGCATTTGTCCTCATTGAGTTGGTAACAATGAATCTTGATTTATTTGTTGAAGATATTTGACTACCTTACGACAGCTGTCGCTGTCGTGGGTGTAGATTAGTGTATCTTTCAAGCGAGCATGGCAATAAAATTTTTCATTACTTTTAAATCTTTCATATTTTTAAACTTGTTCATTGTTTGCATAAGTTAGAAAAATTTGTAATATTTTTAACTGCAATGGATGGAGGTTTTGGCATATTCTTATTATTTACTGGTTCAGATTTCTTTTGTCTGGAGAGTAACCTCATTCTTTGTTGTTTTTTTTTTTACTTTGTGGGTTTCGCAACCCCTGTAAGTAGATGAGTGAGGACAGCCACATAACGCGCACGAGGGTGGAATGTTCAGTGGCTTATTGCAATTGGCCGCTGAATGCGGGCCTGAGCATTTAGCGCATCTTATAGGATGATTGCAATACGCTTTTGTATGTCCTAGTTCTTGACATAGTCCTCTTCTGTGTTGATTTTAGTGTATAATAAAAATCGGAGTTGAAAAATGTCCAGGCTAGCTTTAGTATTTGTCAGATCAACAAAGTATAAAGGTAATGGAGCTCTGGTTGAGTTGTCAACACTTGGTGCACCCTAATAACCTGAAAATTTAAATTCGATAGCTCTTTTTTAATTTCATCAGTTGGTGTAGTTTGGTGAAGACCTCTGATCACTATTCTGCAGCATTTGTCCTCATTGAGTTGGTAACAATGAAATCTTGATTTATTTGTTGAAGATATTGACTACCTTACGAAGTGTCTGATAAGTGTACCTTTCAAGCGAGCACGGCAATAAAATTTTTCATTGCCAATTAAACTTGTTCATTGTTTGCATAAGTTAGAAAAATTTGTAATGTTTTTAACTGCAATGGGTGGAGGTTTTGGCATATTCCTATTATTATTTACTGGTTCAGATTTCTTTTGGGTTTCCGATTTGGTGCTGGCATCACTGTCTGTCGCAATGCCCTTTTTTTGTTTAGCTTTCGGCGAATTAATAGATGAGCTGGTTGTTTTTTTAAGCTGCCTATTCCTTCTAGGTCTAGGAAATGTGTCTGAAGTGTCCGATTCAATTACTGAATTTATTGGACTGGAATTTACAATCTTATTATTTGCATTCATGTTAAAATTTGAAGGCGTTTGCGTAATCTCATCAGTGACATTTCCCGTGCACTTACCGGCCCTAGTAGGGCGATGGACGATACTGAGGCACCGATGAAGTGCCGCTGGTGCAAAATTTCAATTACCAGTAGTGGGGCGTGCAGCAGCACACTATTAATTAATTATTAACTTTTAACCAAAATGAAAGTGATCAATAGGTCCGTGTAAAAATAATATAGTCTGCAATGCAGAAAATGTAAAACTGAAAAAAAGAAGAATAAATTATTAACGAAAAAACAAACAACTAGTTAAGCACGGAGTTCTCTGAGATGTTAACTGGTCGACTGACCAACGGGCACTGAGAAAAAATCTAAGGGCAGCAACTAGATTTGAACCCGGGACCGCCGCATTGCTAGTCCGGCGCCCTACCACTGAGCTAATCCCTTCTCTAACTGATATATTAATAAATAGACCCAGACTTCCTGGACGAATGTTTACAATGGATGAATGTTTAAGGCAGAGTGGTGTGGATGTACTAAACTGATTTCAACTGTGTTTAACTGCCTTTTTTATGGACTGCCCGTTTATATCGCTTATCCCATTCCAGTCCGAGAGAGTAGTTGAGCTTCTCTTGCTCTTTTTAGTTGCTGAGCTTCTCTTGCTGTTACAGATGTATTTAGTTGAATTTACTTTTTACAAACTCAGCTGTTCTGACGTATTTTTAAACCAATTAATTATTTCGATTACTACTCTAGAGCTGGAAAAACTTTTCGACTTAAAACAGAGGAACTTAAAACAGAAATGGAACAGGTCATTAAAAGAGAGAAACAATTCGAATATTCCGGCTATTTTAGATGAATATGGCAAAAATTTAAAACAATAAAAAATGAAATTAAAGAGTTGAAAACCCAGGTAACTAAACAGAAACAAATTATGGAATATATCGAAGAAAGAATAATTTCATATTCTATGGCATACAAGAGACTGTTGGGGAGAGTTTTGAAGTGCTGGAGGATGTTATTTTAGATTTATGCAATAGAGTGATCTCTGTACAATTGGTCCGTGACGATTTGGATTTTGTTAGACGTTCAGGCAAGCCTGAGAATAAAAAGAGACCGGTTTTGGACTCTCTAGTGTCTAACATTCATAAAAGGAAATCCTGCAGAATTCTGCAAAACTGAAGGAAACTAAAATATTCATATATGAAGATTACGATCCTGTCATGCAATTGCAACGTAAGGAACTTCTTAAAATTCAGAAAGAAATGAAGGAGGCGGCCCAGAATAGTAAACTACGAAAATATGTGTTAATTGAGAATGGAAAATTCGTTCACTTTCGAACTAATTAAAAAAGAAACGAGAAAGGAAGTGAAAATTCCAGAAAAAGAGGTGACTGATGATACTGAAGGAAGCTCATCTGAGGAGTCGGAGGTAATGAATAAGAGAAAGGGAAGAGGGAATCGTGCAAGAGGTAAAGCAGATGGGTCGACGTCAAACATCCCGAATCTTTTTTCCGTCCTAGAAGTGATTCGGTCTCTGCAAGATCTAACAAATAATGGGATCTCTAAAAAAAGGTAAAGGTAAACCCATGGAATTCTATAGGATCGTAGTATATAATATATGCGGCATAAAAATAAATTGTTTAACTTGGAATTTTATAGCTTTATGCAAAATTTTGAAATTTTCCTATTATTCGAAACATTTTTAGTTTATGAAAATAGTTTTAAGATTTTTAAAAATTTGTGTAATGGTTATGAAATGAAATTCTTTTCTGCGGTTAAAACTTCAATGTATGGTAGGGCTAGCGGGGTTTTATTCTTGGGATTATGAAAGAATTGATTCGCCAAAATATATGTAAAATTGTGAACCTTGCTAATCATGCATTGATGGAAGTAATCATGCTTTATTAAACTGCAACTTTATTTAAACTGCAACCATTGGTTAGACGATTTTGAATCACTGCATGATTTGATTGCGAACAACTGTGATCTTCGATATATATTAATAGGCGACTTCAATAGTCGAGTGAGCGAATCCCAAATTATCCCAGAGCCGCTAACTGCTGATGTAGACTGTTATATTCCAACAGAAATTCTAAAGACAAAGTTAATTCCAATAGGAAGTACCTTCTATCACTTTTTGAGGATTTTAATATAATTTTATTAAATGGGCGGATTAGAAGTGATACTTGTGGAGAATTTACATTGATTAGCCAGTAGGTTCTTCGGTGATCGATCTATGCGCGGTCTCTGTCGATATTTTGCCATACCTAACCGCTTTCAAGTTGGTTTGCAGTTTTTCTCATACCATTTACCCCTTACTTAAAATCTCAACCGGTATTAAACTTAAAGTAAATGATCTGCTGCCCAAATTGAAATGGAAACTTAATTTATAAAGTTCCTTTTCAAAATTGAGAAGAGTATGATCAGGGCACCAATGGGACCCGAAACATAGAGCAACAAAGAATTCGTTTCATTAAACACTCCTCTGGCCATTGCCATACAAACATCTCATTGCTATTTCTAGATAATTTTCTCTTTTTATTTAATAAATTCTACAATTCAGGCAGGATCCCTGACAAGGTCAATGATACTTTAATATTTCCGGTGCATAAAAAAGGCAGTACTAGTGGAGTGACCAATTACAGAGGAATTTCTTTTAGTAACACTGTTGGCAAATTATTCACTGGGCACTGCTGTCTAGACTGGAACTTTGGGAAAAACAGCATGATGTTCCTATCAGCAGTGTATGTTTTAGCAGTGTACTCTACAGTCGATAATTTATTTAATTTCATGAGTGCTGTAAATATTCTATTGCGCCGTAAACGAAGAAAGTTAATGCCTTTTTTATAGACCTGTTTCTCGAAAATGCCACCAAACAGCTTCCTCTAATCCTCGTACACTAAGATAACACATTACCACTTTTTTATTTGAAATATTATTTGTTACAGGAACACTTATTATCTTGGTAGTTTCTGTGGAGGATTCCAATGATTTTTCTAGGAATGCTATTCCACAGGTATATACATATCATTTTCATTTGGAATGTTCATCTGGAAAATTTGATTTTATAAAGTTCTGAGGAATCTGAGACTTTCGAAGCCTACTGGGATTGTTCAATGTTATATGCACTAGCTTCTGGATTACACTTCAACTATGCCTGCCATGGGTGCTAAACAGTAGCCGAACATGTTTTTTATTTTTTATTAACGCATCTGAGCAAATATTTTAGTTTAAAGTAACTTTGTTAAAAATAATTGTTAACTTAATTGGGTCTGAGTTGGCTACAACAAAGTCCGGTAAATATTTGCAACTCCTACCACACTTATCCCACAGCTGAGATTGAGATTATCCACAATCTCTCACTTCTTCACCTTGTGGTCGAGAGGGTGGCTCCAGAGAAAAGTGGCCCTAGTACTAGGGAGTGCCATCTCTATCTACCGGCTCTCTCCCTAGGGAAGGCATTACCAAAAAATACAGTTCTTAAAAATTTAAGAACACGGACGACCTAGTAATCTTAGCAGAAGTTGGACAGACGCTCAGCATAAGTTAACCTTATTGCAGGAATACTGTGATGAAAATGGCCTCACTGTGAATATAGAAAAAACTGTAGTCGTTCCATTCTGTAAAGGCGCCAAAATATAAAAATAGTGAATTCTTTTACATTTACATTTGCTGTTAATTTGTCCAGTCTTAAACCAATATAGAAACAAATTTATTAATAGCTACATTGGCCACTGTAACAACATCTCCGACAAAATATCTAATTTATTGACTATTGACAGTAGTGACAATGTGAAAATCAATAATATCTTGCTATTTGTGTCTGTTTAAAATTCAGAAAAATTATTTTACATTAAAATCCAATCTTGCTCATCTTATCATTCTGTTTAACCAATATTACTTATTGTAGGAATATTAATTCTATGTTAGTTAAAAGGGGAAAAAAATATATTATATTATTAAGTTTTTCTATTGTAATTATTACTGTTAAAGGTTTTTCTCTTATATTATTATGAAAGTTTTCTGCTTCTTTTTCTTTTTCTTTACTCTAAAAATACTTTCTCTTTTTTGGTCATTGTAAAGCATAATTTGTTCTTTTCATTTGCATTCTTATAATTTATAATCTTTCTGATTAACATAATTATATAATTGTACCTATACTTGTCTAGTAAGGTCAACCCTTGCTTTGAGATTGTATCTCTATAAGCAATAAAATTTCATTTCAATATTACACAAACTCAAAAAGAATGTATTTTCTGAAATGAATTCATTTAAAATGAAAGATAGCAGTTTTTTCCCGAATACTTGAACAAGTAAGATCAGTTCAGTGTTTGACAAGATGAACATTGCCTCTTAATAGCGGCCTGTCCTAACGGTTAAAAGTTTATCTGGAATGGTGAAAATTGCCATAGGTGCTGATGCCATTAGTGTGAACGCTGAGTAATTTAGAACGGTTTAGCGAGATGGCTAGTTTAACTATTCGTAGCAGGCATAGTTGATATTTGTTAAATATTTTTATAACTTGTGAATGTCTGTAATTTCTTAGAATATTTTATTAACCCACAGTTAAAATATAATGAAAAAAACAAAGGCTTTTCTTTTAAGAAATGGAATTCGAAAAAGTGGTACATGACCAAGTCAGCTTACTGCCGTAAAAATGTATTTCTACTTACCTGCCGACCATCCCTACATTTTGTTAGGACAAAATTTGTAACTAAAAAAAATTTCTTTTGATATGTAATTATTGTATTGGGAACTTTGCTACTTATACTGAAATACATATAAAATAAAGTTATAAAATTCAGGCAATATCTATTAGGTTATTCACATATGTAACTGTAAGAAAACTAAAAATATGTACATACGTAATTACAGTAAGATTGGGTATTTCAAAAAAATCGGATCAACAGTATGTCAAATAAAAAATAAAAATAAATATCACACTAATATATTTACCAAAATGTCAATTAAAGAGCCAGTAACATTATTTAACAAATCTTACTATTTTTAAATAACAAAATAAAATAATAAATCAGTTTGTTATTATGAAAATCATCTAACACCAGATCAACGTCAAGAGTTGAAAATGCTGATAAAGCTGCCGACATTAGTTTACAGACAGGAGGCCGCTTTAAGCGATGTGTCTATATCTATTTGAGAATTGATCTTTTGGGCAGCTGCTACTATTCTCATGAAAAACACTCAGTTTCCGGCTTCGGACCGCCTCAGAGATTTCACAGAAACCGATATTTCCTCATATTGCAATTATAATCTTCAGGGCCGTATTGATTTTAATGCTATGAAGCACTGATAAGAATCCTGATAGTACAAGAACTTTACTCCGTCCTCTTAGCTATAAGTAGTGAACGAGGCTTAATCTTCCCTTCAGGTATAACAAAACTGTATAGAATAGGACCCCATCTAAGCTGAAACACGGCTGCCTCTGCTCAGCAAAAGTGATAGAAAAAACAAACTGGAGAATACAAGGCTACAATTTTGAAGAAGGGCGGCAGAATGGGAGTGTCGACATCGTCACCCACCTGCCAACGTTGCGCACGGAAGTGAAAATCAAGCCCCGTCTACTACCTAAAGCCAAGATGGTAGAGTAAGGGGCTAAGCCACTGTTGTATCATACTTTGTTGTTAGATTTCCATTAGCACTTTTCAAATGTCCAGATGTTGGACAACTGTAACCGCACTCACTACATTTATACGGCTTCTCGCCTGCATGTGTTCGCATGTATTTTAAATTTCCAAACATTAATCAAATATAATCGCCTTCATTACATTTATGCGGCTTGCCGCCTGTGTGTGTACGCATATCTTTTCTAATGTCCAGATTGTGTACACTATAATTGCCATCATTACATTTATGCAACTTCTAGCCTGTATGTGTTCGCATATGTACTTTCATATTTCCGACACTTATACAACTATAATCACATTCACTACATTTATACGGCTACTCGCCAGTATGTGTTAGCTTATGACATTCAAAACTTCCAGAATGTGTACAGTTATAATCACACATTACATTTATACGGCTTCTCACCTGTATGTGTTCGCACGTGTTGTTTCAAATGTCCAGATTGTGTAAAACTATAATCACATTCATTACATTTATACGGCTTCTCACCTGTATGTGTTCGCACGTGATGTTTCAAATGTCCAGATTGTGTGAAACTATAATCACATTCATTACATTTATACGGCTTCTCGCCTGTATGTGTTCGCACGTGTTGTTTCAAATGTCCAGATTGTGTAAAACTGTAATCACATTCACTACATTTATACGGCTTCTCACCTGTATGTGTTCTCATATGTCTTTTCAAATTTTCAGATCTTACACAACTATAATCGCATTCATAACATTTATACAACTTCTTGCCTGTATGTGTTCGCACGTGTTGTTTCAAATGTCCAGATCGTGAACAACTATAATCACATTCACTACATTTATACGGCTCCTCGCCAGTATGTGTTAGCTTATGACATAAAAAACTTCCAGAATGTGTACAGTTATAATCACACATTACATTTATACGGCTTCTCACCTGTATGTGTTCGCACGTGTTGTTTCAAATGTCCAGATTGTGTAAAACTATAATCACATTCATTACATTTATACGGCTTCTCGCCTGTATGTGTTCGCACGTGTTGTTTCAAATGTCCAGATTGTGTAAAACTATAATCACATTCATTACATTTATACGGCTTCTCACCTGTGTGTGTTCGCACGTGTTGTTTCAAATGTCCAGATTGTGTGAAACTATAATCACATTCATTACATTTATACGGCTTCTCGCCTGTATGTGTTCGCACCTGTTGCTTCAAATGTCCAGATTGTGTAAAACTATAATCACATTCATTACATTTATACGGCTTCTCACCTGTGTGTGTTCGCACGTGTTGTTTCAAAAGTCCAGATTGTGTAAAACTATAATCACATTCATTACATTTATACGGCTTCTCGCCTGTATGTGTTCGCACGTATTGTTTTAAATGTCCAGATTGTGTAAAACTATAATCACATTCATTACATATATACGGCTTCTCACCTGTATATGTTCGCACGTGTTGTTTCAAATGTCCAGATTGTGTGAAACTATAATCACATTCATTACATTTATACGGCTTCTCACCTGTATGTGTTCGCACGTATTGTTTTAAATGTCCAGATTGTGTAAAACTATAATCACATTCGTTACATTTATACGGCTTCTCGCCTGTATGTGTTCGCACGTGTTGTTTCAAATGTCCAGATTGTGTGAAACTATAATCACAATCATTACATTTATACGGCTTCTCACCTGTATGTGTTCCCATATGTCTTTTCAAATTTTCTGATCTTACAAAACTATAATCGCATTCATACATTTATACGGCTTCTCGCCTGTATGTGTTGGCATATGTTTCTTCAAATCTCCAGATGTTGTACAACTATAATCGCATTCAGTACATTTATACGGCTTCTCACCTGTATGTGTTCGCATATGTTTCTTCAAATCTCCAGATGTTGTACAACTATAATCGCATTCAGTACATTTATACGGCTTCTCACCTGTATGTGTTCGCATATGTTTCTTCAAATCTCCAGATGTTTTACAACTATAATCGCATTCAGTACATTTATACGGCTTCTCACCTGTATGTGTTCGGATATGTACTTTCATACTTCCGGCACGTATACAACTATAATCACATTCACTACATTTATACGGCTTCTCGCCAGTGTGTGTTAGCATATGACATTTAAAACTTCCCAAATGTGTACTGCTATAATCACATTCATTACATTTATACGGCTTCTCGCCTGTATGTGTTCGCACATGTTGTTTCAAATGTCCAGATTGTGTAAAACTATAATCACATACATTACATTTATACGGCTTCTCACCTGTATGTGTTCTCATATGTCTTTTCAAATTTTCAGATCTTACACAACTATAATCGCATTCATAACATTTATACAACTTCTCGCCTGTATGTGTTCGCACGTGTTGTTTCAAATGTCCAGATCGTGAACAACTATAATCACATTCATTACATTTAAACGGCTTTTCGATTGTATGTGTTTGCATATGTTTTTTCAAATCTCCAGATGTTGTACAACTATAATCACAATCATTACATTTATACGGCTTCTCACCCGTATGTGTTCGCATATGTACTTTCATAGTTCCCACACGTATACAACTATAATCACATTCACTACATTTATACGGCTTCTCGCCACTATGTGTTAGCATATGATATTTAAAACTTCCAAAATGTGTACAGCTATAATCACATTCATTACATTTATACGGCTTCTCACCTGTATGTGTTAGCATATGACATTTAAAGCTTCCAGAATGTGTACAGCTATAATCACATTCACTACATTTATATGGCTTCTCGCCAGTATGTGTTAGCATATGACATTTAAAGCTTCCAGAATGTGTACAGCTATAATCGCATTCATTACATTTGTACGGCTTCTCGCCTGTATGTGTTCGCACGTGTTGTTTCAATTGTCCAGATTGTGTAAAACTATAATCACATTCATTACATTTATACGGCTTCTCACCTGTATGTGTTCTCATATGTCTTTTCAAATTATCAGATCTTACACAACTATAATCGCATACATAACATGTATACAACTTCTCGCCTGTATGTGTTCGCACGTGTTGTTTCAAATATCCAGATCGTGTACAACTATAATCACATTCATTACATTTATATGGTTTCTCGGCTGAATGTGCCATTAGGTGTTCTTTCGAAGTACCGGCTGCTGTTAATCACATTCACTACATTTAATAAGTTGCGTTCGCTATCTATTCTTCTTCTGCATCCATTATTCTTCTCATCACAGTGTTAATCTAATATCAGTAATATGTATTTGAGGACTTTTTCCTCTGCGGCATTAAAATACTCATAATAACTGTTGATGGTATTACACTGATCATTTTTATCACAGCACTGCGCAAGCTCAGTTTGTACTATTGTAACTCCTCCGTTACTTAATTTCCGTTCAAATTTCCTTCTACAATAGTTAGATTGCTTCAGTAAAGATTGCGACGAGGATAATAAATTTTACAATTTCCACAAACAAAAGCCAAATCTGGAAAACAAATATTTACGATTAAATGTTGTTTCTTTATTTTTTGTTTTTTAATAAATAAATAATTTTTTATAATTTTACCTTTACATCATTTTTACATACGTTTTACATATATATAATTTTATATCGCAATTATAAAAATCGATTTATTTATCCTCAATTTTTACATAATCAAAACCATAGAAAATAAACCAAAAAATTGGTTATTGATTTCTATTATTTACTGCGCCCATTATACCATGTATTATCAAAGATTACATAATATTTACTGATTGGACTAATATCTCAAGATATTGATTCTTCAGATATCTGTTCTATATTTCTCAACCCTAATTGACCAATTTTATTGAAACACAGAAATTTTAAATGGCTGCAGAATTTTTGATGGGATAGACAGTAAGGGTAAATAGACATTTTATACTTTCTCTTATACCTACTAAAAGGAAGCATCGCGGCCGTGCCAAATTTTCGAAATTGAGCTTTCACGGGTATACATGCAAACTGAATACAAGAAATTTTTTTTAGGGAATGGTCTCTCTCTTTCTCTCAGAGTATTTATGTGTTTAAAAAAATATCACAGAAACGGAATATCGAAGGAAACTGAAGTTCCGTTTAGGTACTACCTCCCATTTGATAATGATGGTTTAGGCCAAAATCTAACAACCGGAAGTGTCTCTTTTTATTTGATTTTCAAGATTTTCTCGAAAATGCCACCAAACAGCTTTCTCTAATCCTCGTATAGTAATATAACAAATTATCACTTTTTTATTTGAAATATTATTTGTTACGGGAACACTTATTATCTTGGTAGATTCTGTAGAGGATTCCAATGATTTTTCTTGGAATGCTATTGCACAGGTATAAACATATCATTTTTACATTCATCTCGAAAATTTGATTTTATAAAGTTCTGAGGAATCTGAGACTTTCGAAGCTTACTGGGATTCTTCAATGTTATATGCACTAGCTTCTGGATTACACTTCAAATATGCCTGCCATGGGTGCTGAACAGTAGCCGAACATGTTTGAACGTTTTTTTTTGTTTTTTTTAATTAAGGCATCTGAGCAAATATTTTAGTTTAAAGTAACTTTGATAAAAATATACTTTTTAATTTAATTGGGTCTGAGTTGGCTACAACAAAGTCCGGTAAATATTTGCAACTCCTACCACACTTATCCCACAGCTGAGATTGAGATTATCCTCAATCTCTCACTTCTTCACCTTGTGGTCGAGAGGGTGGCTCCAGGGAGAAATGACCCTAGTACTAGGGAGTGCCATCTCTATCTACCGGCTCTCTCCCTAGGGAAGGCATTACCAAAGAATACAGTTCTTAAAAATTTTTCTTAGAAGCTAAGAAACCGAAAGAGAGTGGAACACTGTGTGGTAAATTATAACATAAAAACCTGAAGCATGCATTAGCGCAGCAAAAACAAGCTCCGTATGCTTACAGGATTCACGAAGCATTGTAGACTCAAGATGTCTGAAGATGCTGGGCTCAGAAGATGACAGCATTTGCAGATTCTTTGGGAAGATGGGAAAAACGCCAAACACCTCCTAGTGGACTGCAATACTACCACTCAAAGGAGATTTCTTAGCATGGATAGTTATCAGGCAGAGAAGGATATATTATCCTTAGAACACCTTCCAGAATACTGAGGTTTCGTAGAGGCCTCAACTTGTTGCTGTATGGCACCTAAGCAGTTTCAAAATAGACCATAAAGGTCGCGCGGAAAAAACCAACCACCTTTTCCTATTGTAAGCTCAACTTAAGATTTTCGAACACTGCAATTTTAATGCAAATTTGCTAATTAAACTGATGAATTGCAGTAAGAAAAAGTTGTATGAGTGTTTCACACCATTTTCTTTTAATATTACAAAATCTATTTCTAATGACAATACAATTTCAAAAATTTGACACAGTCACAATATGCCTTCTTTGCTATGATTAAGAGTCATTAAAAAGTTTATTAAAAAAGTTATTTAAGAACCAAAAGCAATTTTGCAGGTGCAATACTAGATATTTAATTTATCTTATCATTTTTGGCAATAAAATATATATTTATATAATTATATATTAGCCAATAAAAAGATAGGGAACAAATAAATATTAGTTCACCTATAAATACGACAAACTATTAACTAGGTAATACACTGTGAAGCAATCATATCTGCAGGTTATCCAGCTGTTGAACATGTAAGTAAAATTGTGTCAATCATAATTATAGGGTCTGTATTTCTGCCTGTGACATTAAAGTTACTTGCTATTTATTGTTTATTGACTAGAAAGTTTGTCTATGCATTATTGTTTCGTGTAACTTGAATGAATTATTTTTGTTTAAAATTTCATTGGACAAGTGGGAGCGCTACATTCTCCAACTTTAGGGGGAGTCACAAATTTCAAAAATTTGATACACCCAAATCGGTGTCAAAATTGAATTTTATGCCGATAGAGTTTTAGATACATTTTTTTTTTTTTTTGTGCCGTCGGTCAAAAGTACTCAAAAACCCTGGTTATTTTGATTGAATCAAGAACCGTCATAAAAGCTCTGCGAACCGACGGAGTTTGCATATAGATAAAGAGAGATTTGCCATATTTAGTTAGAGATCCTTAGAAAAGAAATCAAGACAAGTTGTCTTAGTCACTGCTGCCTTTTATCTTTGAATAATTTATTTTCTTTAATGGATGGTACAAGGCGAGGCTGCAAGGACCTCAACATTGAAGGCTCTTCTTCTCATATCCATCTCTACCAAAAGAAAACATTGCCTCCAAAGAATGATGCAATGAACTATGTATTTCCTGGAACTTGATGCAAAAAGAGAGAATGTCTGAGCCTTAAATTTACCTTCTTTGATATCTGCCAACACCAAATGATCTACTTCTAGCTCCCTTAGAATGCGGAGACTTAACCAAGGGAAATGGTAGTCTATTTATCCATCTTCACATCGCGTGCACTCCTTACCATCCTCTATGGTATGTAGGTGACCATGCTATCAGGAGCATGCCTTGTGATATCTAGTATTATTACTTCAGTAAATATGTTGGACTGCTGATAAATTTTCACACTTGTCCTGATGAAGAATAAAGTATTTTATTTTACAATGAAAAAATTAAAAAAAGAAAAACATAAATAAATTCAAAAATCTGACTAGCAGTCTGACGGCTGTCAGAAGTACTCTAATAGGCCCTTCTAACTTCTTCAAGATATAAACCATCAAATGAAAAATTAATTTGAAATATTATACAACTTCAAATACTAAATTTCGCTCCAGAAATCTATTAAGACACTATAAAATAAAAATATTACACTAATATAATCCAGAAATATTTTCTAAAAAAAAAAGAAGAAAAATAACCTCTGATTACCCTAACAATTACAATTCTCAACCCAAAAATCTTCTATAAGTTATATCACATAAATTAAAAAGGTTAACCCAATTCTATGCATTTAGAGCATTATTCATTCCATCAAAATAAAGTTCATATTTTCCAAAATAATTTCAACACATATTAATACTTAAATCATATATCCTTAATAACTTAATATTTTGCACCTACCTTTCGAAATGGAATTGCATTAGGAGCAAGCACAAATCTTTCCTCTGTTCAAAGGTTTATAGTCCACTTCTCTTTTTTAACCCTGTATCAACTGGAGGCAACCCATAATTAACGTAATCGAAATTTGGGGAAAGTTGATTTTGGTAAAATACTCCTCTGAACTTTGCTTCGAATATCAGAGCGATAGTAATCTTCCAAGTGCTCCTCCACTTTATGTGCCAAACTTGGAACCAAAACAAAAAAACTTCTTAATTCGTTATAATTTTTGTGAGTCTTGTATCATTATAATGAAGTGATTTTATTTATTTAATTGTTATTGGTTTCTATTGCATTCATAATTTTTTCAAGAGATCTGGAAATAAAACAAACATAGTAAAAATAACATTTGGCTTCTCCAGTTCGAGAAAATTCTGTCTACATATTAAAAATCTATTTAATAAAAGTTCTCTGAACCTTTCCCAGTTGCTCCAGATACTTATAGCTCCAAAAGTGACTCTTGTGCGTCAGCATTGAGCTGCTAATAGCCCTTTGAAATTTTGCAAATAATGGAGAGATTAAGGGCAGACCAGACCACATTATGTTTATCCCCAACAACGTTAGCGAACAGAATCATTCCAATTCCGATCTGAGTTAAAATTCAAACAGGAAGATAGTCTAGGTGACTAGAGGTCCCTGTTTACTACCTACCTATTATAATCTTTAATGGGGCAAACGTCTTAGCACTGAAGGCTTTTATGCTCCTACCTATCTGTACCATGTGTTCCGAAAATTTGCCACAAAGTATGTTACCATAGGCTATCCACCTTGACGCAATAAGTGAGAATGTCTTTGTCCTTTACCTAGCCTCTTGAAGCGTAGGCATTGTCCAAGATAATTGCTATACAATGTCTCTTTTCCATAATCACACCGTGCGCAAAAGTATTAGCCTCCTTTGCTATTGTGGGCAGATCAGGAGCATGGCCGGTCATAACCGACAATCTTCTACTCTGACCTAAACCTAGTGACCCTGTTGAGCCTTGTGACATCTATCTTATTACTTCAACAAATCTAAAGTAGAGAATATAAGTGCTGATGTATAGTTAGGATGGAATATTCGCAAGATCCCTGAAGAAATGGTTGGCCTTTCTATTAATATAACACACAAAACGCGAATGAAAACTAATAATCAATAAACATAACTCACAATTTCAGGCCTTGCATCCACATAAGAGGTATCCTGGGCTCGAATTCATGTTCTCTGTACGGACTGCATGGAGACGATCTGGCAACATTGGTAGGCTATCTGGAATACGAACCCACGGCTATGAGTGTCACATTCGACGAAATTGATTTCAAACTGCCAGCATCCCGAGTGATCAACGGCCTGTTGGCTGACGGCTATCAGATACAGTTCACATCGCCTGGATTGTGGACGCTGATTAAGAACTCAGAATGAAATCTGGGTTCTTAGTGCTGCCAAATCAGAAACTGCAACATTTCACATTAATATATCATAGTTATTATATATTTTAATAGTTATTATTAAACTTTATCCCAATGTATTTGTGTTTATGTTTCAATACACCATTTTAATATTTGTTTCTTTCAATTTAGCCTATCCAAGCCAAATTTTGGGCACCACAGTTTGTTCAAAATCTAAAGAAAAGTACATCCCGAAATAGTAAAAGACGCAGTAAAAAAAAAAAAGTATTGTGAAGCACTCACCGACAACTTTCTTGTACTGTAATGTAACGTTCAATACATTTTCTTGAAAATCAGAATTTTTAATATGTAAACTAATTTTAAGGAAAATTAAGGTCATTTTCTAAACTTCCAAAAAAACAAAAACCTATTCTGTAAAGTTGCACTTCCTGTAAACTTATAGTTTAGCAATATTATTAATGTACCCCAAATAATTATTCATAGGTAGTGGTACGTAGCTACATTTTCTGAATTGGCACTTGAAAGGAAAGTTTAACATTGCAGCACGCCACGAAAATGAGTTTTCCTAGAGTATACATGAAATTTTGTTTTTAAGAAATCACGAAACAGAAACCTTTCAGTAAAGACACACTTCCGGATCGACAACTTCGTGTTAGATGTGGTTACTGATACCTTGTCAGCATATAAAGTTTCAGCTTCCAGTGATTTTTCGCTTTTGTTCCTACGCTATTTTATCAAAATTTTTATAATCAAGAGAACACAAAGCAAGTAGTTCCGGTTCAAATGACTAAACTATAAGTTCAAATGTGACACAATCACACGACCTTCAAATAAGGTATTCACTTGCAATTCTTGATTGACACTGGTTGACAAGTTTTTTAAGCCAGAATTTTGTCTACATGTTTCTTGAATTTTGATGAAATATTCTAGGCAAAATATTTCCAAATAAATTTAACAGATTTATATAA
Organism: Triatoma infestans; assembly: GCA_011037195.1. Taxonomy (NCBI): domain Eukaryota; kingdom Metazoa; phylum Arthropoda; class Insecta; order Hemiptera; family Reduviidae; genus Triatoma; species Triatoma infestans. Next base: position 68,008 of record JAAEAF010014320.1, read on the forward strand.
ATATATGTAGTATATATGCTTACTTTAAGAAAAAATCTTTTGGCCAGACATCTCAAAGAAAACAGTAAAATCGCACTCCCAGTTTTTCTTCAAAGTTGGTGTCAGAAAATTCTTACTATTTGGGAAATAACAGGAAAAAGAAAGAACTTCTAAATTCACTTCACTTGTATTTCTCCGTGGAATCTTAAACATATAAACACAATGTCCTTAATCTCAAATTAGTGGACAAACAGCGGTTCAGCTTAAAGTATAATGAATTGATTTAAACTATAGAACTCACATAAATAAGGTTATTAGAGAAAGTCTCTCTACACTTAACCCTTTCAACTGTCATACATAAAAATTCCCTTCTTAATAGCAATGTTGCCACTACAGTTGGAATTCTAGCACATTTACTTCCCAATGATACGATACAAAAGAGATAGAATGTTTATTACAGAGAAACCGTCTTTGTGAGAAAACTTAACTTATGCAGCTTTTCCAGAATTCTCCAATAATCCATTTTCCTGAAAAATGTTACAGATAAGAAAGATAAGGTTATTATATATATATGTGTATGTAGGAAGTGTACAAGTTTAAAGAAAAACCAACCAATCTATTTACGAGAATTCACAGAAACTAAAAAAAAACGTAAGTTGTCGAATTTTTCGCCGAACCCTTGATTCAGATGTTATGATGGTACCTTTACGGAACCAGAGATATTTGCCATGATAGCAAGTTTTTTTTTGTGGTCATCTACCGGTTTCGGGCGTTCTCCCATCATTAATATATTTTTGTCAAAACAGTGTGATAACATAACCTTGCAGAGATCAAATAGTTGATACACTAACACGCCCGAAACCGGTCGATGACCACAAAAAGTAGCAGGCTATACGGAAAATATCTCTGATGCTTTCCAGCTCTGCGGAACCAACCACAACATACCTTTACAGAACATCACAACTTTGAGCTTTTTGCGACTTTTCGTTTTAGAGATATTTTGTTGAAACACAATTAATAAAAAAAGGGATTTGCTAAAATATTTTTTTTTAGGTATGTCCGTCCAAAAGTATCTGTGAACTATTACACTTTTGTTAGGAAGTGACAGACACGCTTACAGCTTTGCCTGGCTTACTCAAAAGGACAAAGCTGGAAGAGATGCTCTTAACTATTGAGGATACACAATAGATCTCCTAGTGTAGCAAGGCACCTGCAATCTAATCTAGAAAAAGATAGTGGGACTGCAACTTGTTATATAGTGTAATAATACTCTGATATCTCAACAAATAATACAGTGTTAGGTTCCACCAGGACCACAAGGGGACAGGTCAGAGTGCCTTGTGCGTCTCTGACCGCTTTAACTCCCCAAGCCAACCCCTCCTCCTCGTGGTGTGGTCCGGGCACCTCCTTTGGGAGGTGGCGAACGGGGATATGACGGGCCGGAGTAAACCCCCTCCGGTCTCCCACTTTCCTCCTCCCTCTTCCTTGGAATCCTGTCATGCCCCTTTTTTCAGGTATCCCCACCCAAGCCGAGAAGTGATGCGCGTCGAGGCTGGATGCGTACAGGGTGTTTAAACATATGTGCGGTAGCGGTCACCTTGGGGCACCGGGCGACACCCCATTGTATCGTAGCCTTCCTGTGGTAAGAGGCTCTATCACAGGCGACCGTTTAGATCCTCACTATTCGTGGGAACAATATGAGCGAACCACATAAAAACAACAATTTAAAGAAAAGGGGCGAGGTTAAAGGCTCGTTCAGCTCGCTGTCATCGGCAGGGGGTGAGTCCCTAGGTTCTAGGCCAGGTATACCTGCGATGATCGAAACTACGGGGGGCAATCAGTCCGCCCCGGTTGAAGGAAGCCATGAGAGGGTGGTTGCTGGGAGGTCTGGTTGTCCAGGCTCCTCGTCGGCGGACCCTCTCGGCGAAGTGTCATCTAGGATTGGGGGTATTAAGATCTCTCACAAAAGGCCCAGTGGAGCCCAGCGGGGACAGGAGGCGAGGCGCAGGGCTGCTGCTGGGGGAAGAGAGTGGATCCCCAATTGTGTGTGGAAAAGGATGCAGCGGGGGAGGGCTTCTTCCACGCAACCGGTGAGAGCTGGCGTGGCTGGGACCTCGACTGCCCGGGGTAGTGCCGGCGGGGATGTGAGGAGGGTGGCACAGGTTGCCGCCCCCCGCGCATCTCTGCGGACTCCCAAGCGGGTGAGATCGGAGGTGAGCACGCCAAGCACCGAGCCGGGGTTCCCTCAAGGGAAAGCAAGCGGGCAGGGGGTCCCGATGAGGTTCCTTCGGGTTCCTTTAGGGATGTCCTTAGCTCCCATCGAATGGCGATCGCTCTTGAGGCGTATCGAGTGACCGGCTGACAGAAAGTCAGGCGGAGCGGATACAGACTGAGATCGTCGCCAGCATAGTGGGCGAGAGCAGGCCTCAGTTTAGGAGGTGCTACTGGTCCAAGGGCGTACTCGTTGTTGTTTGCAACAATGAGGCTACGCGCCTCTGGCTGGAGCAGTTGGTCCCCACTCTCCAAGTTGGGGAGGGCAGGCTGAGGGTAGGGCTCGCCAGAGATATACTTAGGTCGGCTAAGGTATCCGTATGGATATCTGGCTCCCTAAGGGAGGCTTCTCCAGCGGTCGTCTTGGACAAGCTCCGCTTCCAAAATGAGGACTTGGAGACGGCGGACTGGAGACTCATCAGCAGAAGAGTGGAGACCCAGGGGCAAACCCTGGTCTTCGATGTGGCTGACCAGACCTTGGAGAGACTGAGGAGATCCGGGCTCGAGGCTTTCCTCGGGATGGATCTCGTCGGGTTCCGGGTGATATCTAGGCCGAGGGAAGATGGACAGGAAGGCGAGGGACCCCACTCTCCGATGGAGGTTACTCCAAGTAAACCTCCATCACAGTAGGGGAGCATCGTCGGCCCTGTCCAAATATCTCGTCAGAGAGAACATCTCCATCGCCCTCATTCAAGAGCCCTGGCTGGTCCGGGGGAGAGTTGCGGGGCTTGGAGAAGCCACAGGTAAGATAATTTATGATCGTAGCCTGGCGAATCCCAGGAGTTGTATCTATATTAGGGAAGAAATAGCCTCGTTGCTGCTGATGGAATTTTGTTCTAGGGACCAGACTGCAATGAGAGTTAAACTTCGGACGGAAGAGGGGACCAGGGAGTTAGTGCTGGCCTCCACGTACCTTCCGTACGACTCACCGGCGCCGCCACCGTCAGAGGAGATGCGGAAGCTGGTCACCTGGTGCAGGGAACACGGCCTGCAGCTCATAATTGGCTGCGATGCTAACTCACACAACACTGTGTGGGGAAGCTCCGATACCAATAACAGAGGTAAATCACTCCTTGATTTTATTTTGTCTAGTAAACTAAGCATAATAAACGAAGGAGAAGATGCAACTTTCTGCAATATTAATCGCAGGGAGGTGATCGATCTTACCTTAGGGACCAACTTTATTTCGACCCTGGTAAGAGACTGGCATGTGTCCCAAGAACCCTCACTGTCAGACCACATGTACATTAGGTTTGATATCCTGGCCAACTGCAGGGAAACACGGACCTTCAGGAATCCCAGGCGAACAGACTGGGACTCACATAGGCGGGATCTCAGCCTTAACATCGGTTCAGTCAAACGCTCTTTTAAGACCCTGAATGACATCGAGGACGCAGCAGATCAACTGCAGCGAGTAATCTTGGATGCTTTCCGGGACAATTGCGCGGAAGTGGTGCGTACATCCACCAGAGAAGTCAGCTGGTGGAATGACCAGCTGGCAAGCCTCCGCGCTAGAGCGAGAAGTTCAACGCGGCGAAGAGGAAGGGTACATGGAAGGAGTACCGTGAGGCCCTCACCTCTTACAATTTAGCTATTAGGAAAGCTAAAAAGGACTCGTGGAGGAAGCTGTGCGAGGAGGTAGCAACGACCTCCGAAGGGGCTAGACTTGACAGAATCCTTTCAAGGGTACCGACAAATCCGTTGGGAACAATCAGGAAACCTGATGGCGGCTTTACGGAAGCGGGAAGAGATACACTGGAGCATATGGTCCAGGTGCACTTCCCTGGCTCGAAAGTGACCTCGGTAGGTCCGCGGGATGAATCACGAATGGATCCAGGGGGTAGGCCCGGATCCAGGGGGATTGGACCGCGGCCAAAGAATGTGTCAAATTTAATAAGATTAAGTGGGCGATACAACATTTTAAGCCCTACAAGTCGCCGGGGCCTGATGGTATTCTTCCCGCTCTACTGCAACAGGGAAGTGACATTCTTACTCCTATTCTTTGCAGGGTAATGAGGGCAAGTGTGGCCCTTAACCATATTCCATTGGTATGAAGGCCTGTAAGAATCGTCTTTATTCCGAAGCCTGGGAAGAGAACTCATACCCAGGCTAAGGACTTTAGGCCGATCAGCCTTTCCTCATTTATGATGAAAGTGTTGGAGAAACTGGTAGATCTGCACATCAGGGGAACGGTGCTTCAACTGCGGCCCCTGCATGCTAATCAGCATGCCTACCAGAGGGGTAAATCCTGCGAGACGGCCCTCCACTCCCTTGTTGGAGAATTGGAGGCGGCAGTATACGGCAGGGAAGTGGCTGTGGGAGTGTTTCTGGACATTGAGGGTGCCTTCAGCAACACGACCTACAGCTCAATCACACTAGCTTTGGAAAGGCACGGGGTGAATCGGACCATTACCGGGTGGATTGGCAGCGTGCTCAGAACTAGAAAGATCTTAGCTAGCCTCTATGAGGAGACGCTTGAAACTACGGCTACAAGGGGATGCCCTCAAGGGGGAGTCTTGTCTCCTCTCTTGTGGTGCATGGTTGTAGACGAACTTCTGGTGGAGCTTGATCGCAGGGGTTGTTCTGTCCTTGGCTATGCGGATGATGTGGTGGTTGTGGTCAGGGGCAGACACGAAACTGTGGTTAGTGAGTTACTACAGGAGGCCCTGCGAGTGGTGGAGGGGTGGTGCGGAAGGGCCGACTTGATGGTCAACCCCTCCAAGACCACCTTGGTTCCATTTACCAGAAGAAGGAATGTGGATTGTTTCAGCACACTGAGCTTCTTCGGAAGAACTCTAGATGTGTGTGGACAGGTGAAATATTTGGGGATCATGTTGGACGCCAAACTCACCTGGGGAGCACATCTTCAGTATGTAACACAGAAGGCGAAAACGTCTCTCTGTGGAGTCACCAGAGCTTGTGGAAAAACATGGGGACTTTACCCAAAAATGGCCCACTGACTCTACAAACGGACCATCATACACTGTCCTGACCTACGGGGCAGTGGTTTGGTGGCCGAAAATGGAACTGCAAGGCGCGAGGAAGAGCCTCTCTGGGGTTCAGAGACTGGCGTGCATGCTGATTTCGGGGGCGTTTTGCCGTGCCCCAACGACTGCATTAGAGGTTCTGCTGGGGTTGCCTCCTCTTCATCTTTTGATACAGGCGGAGGCGAGAGCCAGTGCGTACAGACTAACGAACAATGGCCAATGGAAGCAGAGAAGCTCCCTAGCCAAGCACTTGGACATTATTCAGAAGGTAGACCCTGGCCCTATCCTTAGGATGGTTGGGGAGGTGAGTTGTCCAACGTTCCACTTTGAGCTCCCCTTTCAAGTGATAGTAACGTCACGGTCGGAGTGGGCTAAAAGTTGGGAGAAACGGGGCCGGATTGGGGGATCCTGGTTTACGGATGGGTCCAAAATGGCCTGCGGAACTGGAGCCGGGATTTATGGGGTCAAACCGGAGGTACGTATTGCGAGGCCTCTCGGTGGTTACTCCACAGTGTTCCAGGCTGAAGTTTATGCAATAAAGATCTGTGCTGAGGAGAACCTGCGTATGGACTCTAGAAATAGAGAGATATGCATCTTCTCGGACAGCCAGGCTGCGCTGAACGCTCTTCGGGCGTTCAGAATCACCTCCCCTTTGGTCAGGGAGTGTAGAGACTCCCTGGAGGCATTAGCCCGGCACAACAAAGTGCGGCTAGTATGGGTGCCGGGGCATAAGGGGATCATGGGAAATGAAATAGCCGACCAACTGGCCAGGGAGGGAGCGAACACTCCCTTCCTCGGACCGGAACCTGCTCTAGGGGTGGCCAAAAGTATGGTAAGAGCGGCTCTGAGAGACTGGACTCGGAGGGAACATAACCGATACTGGAGGCTGAGTACTGGAGCGAAACACGGCAAAATGGTTATGCCAGAGCTGTGTGAAAGAAGGACCAGATACATCCTGGGGTTAAGCAGGTATCAGATTGCCCTGATAACGGGCCTGCTTACTGGGCATGGCAGGTTCAAAAAACATCTGCACAAGGTGGGGTTGGTAGATGTAGAGCCCTTGTGCAGACTGTGTCAGGAGGAGGAGGAGACGGCCTCTCACCTGCTGTTTGATTGCGTTGCAATCGCTAGACTGAGGTACGAGATCTTCGGCACGTTGAGTTCGGAGGAAATCGTGCTCCAGGAGGGACTGGTGGGGAAGGTTCTGGACCTCATGAAGAGGGGGGCTTCCGCTACTAGGTTTGAGGGGTTGGCACAATAAGCCTCAATGGGAGGCTGCGGTGCCTGGGTTTTAGTCTCCCCCTGCAGCATTCTAATTCTAGGTTCCACCATCTTGTTGTGTAAAGTGGGGATGAGCTTTCTGGTTGGAGGTGGAAAGGAAATGGAGTCATCGGTTTGGATGACAGTTTAAGGAAAGGAAGTGGAAAGAAAATGGAGCCATCGATTTGGATGCAAGGTTAAGGAGTGAGAGTAGAAGATAGAGTCATAGGATTGGATGATAGATTCAGGAATGGGGGCTATAGAGTATCGGTATGGATGTTAGGTTAAGGGGTGGGGGTAATGGAGTCGCTGAACTGGTTGTCAAGTTAAGGAGTTGGGGTGAGAGAAAATATGGCCTTCGGGTGGGTCAATAAGTTAAGGGGTGAGGGTGGAAAGAAAATGGAGTCATCTATTCGGATGGTGAGTTAAGGGGAGGGGTTAAGTGGGCGTGGTTTAGAAGTTGTCGAAATAGATGATTGGTCGTTGGTGGGGGTAAGTGGTCATGTCTAAGTGCTTGCCCAGTTCGATGATTGGTCGACGAGGAAGTGGTGGGGATAAGCGGGCGTGGCTTAAGGGCTCGTCCCGTTCGATGATTGGTCGGTGGGGGGAAAGAGGGCCTGGCCTAAGTATTCGTCGATTTCTATGGTTAGTCGGTGGGAAAGGGTGGGAAAGTGGGTGAGGGGGACTAGTTTGGCGACAGGCCACTTGTATTGCCCGAGTTAGTTTTAATTGTTGCGACCCGCACGATGCCATCATTTCCGGGATGTGTTTCCAAGACTCTGGCTAATAGCCAAGATTTTAGCGGTGAGTTGGGCTCCTTGATGATGACTAGATCTGCTACATTGATGGTGGGAATGTCCTTGTTCCACTTGCCCATTACTGGAGTCTGCGGAGAGCGTGTGGCCTTATAGCATGTGATGCAGTTGAAGACACGTCGGCGGATCAGTCCTCTCGCTCCGGGGATCCAATAACTATTTTGCAGCATGGTCTGAAGAAATGTGCTCCCTAGATGTAGGTAGGAGAGTTGGTAATGATCAATCAACAGCCTGGTGAAGTGGCAATCGGACGGGATAATTAGTGGATGCTTGGCATCAAAAGGTAGGCTGGAATGTTGAAGTCGACCGCCCACCCTGACGAGATCGTATTGGTCAAGGAATGGACGTAGGAAGCGAAGCGATTTGAGGTTTGCTAACCGTTTGATGTCTTATATTGGCCTTGTACCAGCATAATCAGTAGTTTTCCTGCTTTTCTATATTCGACCACTGATATGGGTCCAATGAGCGATGCACGATGCTTGAGTCTGTCTATGAATCTCAAGGCATAAGCGGTACTGCGTAGTAACTTGGAATAAGAACTGAAGTGCTCCATCCAATCAAGTATGTTTGACTCGTTCGTGATATTGAGCGCCGTGACATTCTTAACCTTCATTTCTGGAAGGCGATCATCAAATTTAGCGACTGGTTTGGGCCAGTTGTCTTCCATAGTGAGGAGCCATGGAGGTCCCGCCCACCATAGCGGATGATTTAGAAGTACTGCTGGCAGTGTATCACGAGAGCTGCAATCGGCCGGATTGTCCTGAGATAGAGTATAACTCCATTGGCTTGTTTCCGTGTTGTCTAATATTGCGACGACTCTGTGAGCTACGTAGGCATTGAGAGTTTCTGGGGGTTAGACAGCCATCCTAACACCACCATGGAGTCTGTAAAGAACCTGGATTCAGCGATTTTCATTTTGCTGATCGAAAGAGACGGCTTAGTAGTAATGCTCCAGAGAGCTCTAGTCGAGGTATAGTGTAAGCCGATGTGCCTGAAGGAACTATCTTCATATGTCCTAACGATAAGTATTCTTTCATGAAGCTATGGTACTCTTCCCTTAAGGCAGTCTTATTTGCGAGCTTGGCTTCTAAGCTCAGGAGTCGACTCAATGCTTGCTGTTTCGGATTGGCCAATTTGCTGATTGAATCCTTCAGTGGTAAGGATACGACGTAGCGCCCAGAAGGAGTTCTACTATGGGTAGAGGCAAAGTGTGATTCACATATCTCTTCCTCTTTTGATATTAAAGGCCGCTGGGTTACTTCTTCCATCTCCCAAAATTTCGTCATTAAGCTCTCTAACTCCTTAACAGATGGTGCTAAGAGAACAGATGACTCATCAGATGTGGTTGTAGTTTTTGTAGGGCCTCCAGCTATGAAGCCAAATGTGGTCGGCATCAATCTAGGTACTTTAGGAGATATCATAATGGGACGTCCTGTAACGATGTCGTAAAACAAGTCAGCTCCAATCAAGAACTCGACTGGCCCTAGTTTCCAGAATTCTTCATCAGCCAAAACGTATGACTTATATAAGGACCGCACATCTGAGGGAAGCGCGTCGTGCGGGAGCAGGCCGGTAATGCGAGAGACTACAATAACTTCCAGGGAGATAGGTCCTCTAGAGTCTGATGTGAGCGTGGAGCGGATGTGACATGTCAGCTTCCCTGAAATGCCACTAAGTGGTGCCTGACCAATCCCTGAAACATTTTGAGTACACGGCTGTTCGGTTAAGCCTAATTTTCTTACACTATCTGCAGTGATAAATGAGTGCTGGCTTCCGCTGTCAGTGACGGCACGGATTCTTTGGTAAGCGCCTTGAGCGTCCTGTATTTCAATGATGGCAGTGCCTAATATACCTCATTCGGATGGCCATGACTCCCTAGTGTTATTCCGCTCGTGCTAGGAACTACTGCTGAATGTGGCTGAATGGTTCGTTCTTGTTGCGGAAGGTGCAGCCATGAATGGTGATCTTGAGCACAAACTTGACATCTCCTCTGCGAACTGCATCTATCCTTTGAATGCTTGCTAGAGAGACAATTAGTACAACCTTTCCAGCCTTTCAAAAAGGCCAGCCGTTCGGATGGTGAGGCTTTTCTGAATAGTTCACATTGGTATAAAGTGTGAGCTGCCTTGCAGACTGACAATTGAACAAGTCGCAACAAATTCAAAAAAAAAAAAAAATAAGTCAGGCAGGCATTCAAGAGCTTAGTGCTATTGAGGAATCTAATTCTCAAAGAGTTATTCAATAAACTGCTTCTAACCAGCTGTCAACTTGGTAAATGTCTTCACCAAGTTAAACACAGTTAGTATTGACAGTTAGAACAAGATCAACAATTCTAGTTAGCAACATTTTCCTTATCCTCATCTCATATTATGGCGGTTTGCTAAGGACATATAGCCAAAGAGAGAGAAAAAAATATATATATTACAATATTATACATAGCCATTATTGGTATTTATATAGTATAGCTTGGTATTTATATAGCTTAGTTAACTGGGTCTTCAAATTAAATTTAATCTTTATTGATGAAGAAGGACTAATTAGTTATTTCTTTTGAAATTAAGTTAGAGAAATATAATTTTCTCAGGTATGTTGTAATTTAAAACCGAGTTTAGTTAAGTGCATGTCATATTAGTGTTATATTAGTTTTATTCAAAGAAAAGAATTTTAAATTAAAAATAATTTTTTCGTCAGAAATTTTTTTTTTTAAAGAAATTAAATTTTTTTTTTTAATTATAAGGCTAAAGAAGTTCAATAGGTTACACAATCACTTGAATGGAAGAAGCTTAATATTTGAGCAATATATTTTGCAATAATTTGTAATTTTATCTCCATTAAACCCTCACTTTGTAAAATCTATTTTCAGATACAAATATAATATAGAATATTTTTTTGAAAATGGCATGTGGAATGCAGATACGTTAAGGGAAAAAATGTTATTTTAGAATGCTTATTAAATAAACAAGCTCAGGCAGTGGTTCAGTTTTACAAACCACGCCCTGAAAATTTCATATAATTCATAATAAGGCTAAAGAACTTCAATACGTTATACAATTACTTGAATCGAAGGAGCTTAATATTTGAGCAATATATTTTATTTCATTTTAATCTTGCTGTCCAACGTCTCATGTTATTCAACATAAATTATTGTTTATTGTTAATTTGCGAATGGTTTTTATTTATAATTACGTAGTTAAAATGCCTTTAGTAGATATGAGTGTATGTAACATGTATAAGGTGATTGGTGAAGAGTCTAGCTTAATATGTCACATGTGTTGCCTCTTTGTACATGGGTCTACTGAATGCTCAGGATTGAGTAAGACCAAAATTAAGTCTGTCGGATTGAAGTACTTATTTGTAATAAGTGTGCTGGTTCTTCTGATTCATCTATTGCTGCTAATGTATATCAGCTGATGCTTTCTCTTCAGCTTTTCGACGAAATCCTTAGTGTTCAAAAGTGTAGCCAGTATATTATTAGTTTTAGCTGAGATAAGCATCCGTCCTACGAGAAGGCCGTTGTCGAGTTGCGGAGCCGGCTCTAATACTCCCAGTAACCCTTCTGGTTTTTCCTCCAATGCTAAGGCAGCTATGGCTTCGCTCCGTGGCGGTAGGATAAGGTCTTCCGAAAGCATTACTTGCCTTACCACTCCGTCGCTTCTTTACACATCTTTAGAACGGTATCCTCGTTCCCTATTCGCATAGACCTCTCATCAAAATACAGGTCAACTTTATTGGCCTTCATAATATCCATCCCCATGTGACTGGATCCACAATATCCGCCACAAAAACATGATGAGGGATCTTCTTACTACCCACCTCGATGGTGACCGATTTCTCCTACGACATCCATGCTCTCCCCGTTGGGCGTCACGAATAGATAACCTCTCGGGGGAGTCTTAAATTCCACTTTGGTAGGAAACCTTTCCTGACGACAGTAGGTGACGCCGGTGTCTACGACCAGATGGCAGGCTTTCCAGTAGTAGGCTACTGTCATGCGTTTCAGCCGTGAAACCTTTAACTGTGCTGGGGCATAAGAGAGACGAGCCGCCTTCCGCCCCTCAAAGCGGAATACTCGTATTTGTCCTGATTATCTTCGTCCTTTTGCTGTTTCTTGCTACGAAGGCGTCTGCAATCTTTCTTGAAATGTCCAAATTCCTGGTTTAATTACGACAGAGAGCAGATAACTTCCAAATCAAAGGAACTACAAGTAGAAGATAATCTGTTACCTCAAGATTTCAAATGCTTGCGAGTTGGTAATGCTTCTTCAAATAAGAAAAGACCCATCCTTTGGTGTTCAGTGATGGTTCAATTGCGATAAGAATTTTAAGATTCAAGAAGAAGATTCAAGAAGAAGATCCCGAGGGAAGCCCCCTACACAATTGGGTATGACCAAACTTTTGAACAACATAAGTTTTTGGCTGAAGTCAGGATAACCTTAGACAATAAATTAAAAAATGGAGAAAGTGTAACAATAAAGTACATCGATGGAGTCCCGAAAATAGTTAATAATATTGCGAAAATCTACTTACATTATATAATTTAAAATGTTAGTGGATTAAATACAAAATTATGTGAGTACAGATCTATTATTTCCTGTTTTAATTTATGATGTTTTAGCATAATCTGAAACCTGGTTGACTGCTAAAGTATACAGTTGTGAATTATGTATGAAAAATTATAATATTTTTCGCTGTAATAGAAATCCTTTAACTAGTTCTAAAAGTGCAGGTGGTGGTTTATTGCTTGCAATTAATACCAAATATTCTAGTTTTGAAATTCCTGTGTTAAATAATAATATAGAACATATATTTGTTATGCTTTCTGTTAAGTCTTTCAAGATAATTATTGGCTGTGTTTACGAGTATATTCCACCAAATACCAACTTTGATGCATATAGTAGTCATTTTGATGAGCTTGAGAGAATTAGTAATTTTTATAAAGTCAATAATTTTATTTCAATGGGGATTACAATATTCCAAATATTAATTGGCCTTCTGATCATAATTACATTCACTGTTTAGAAGCTAGTAGTAGTAATAAAATGGCCAACAAACTAATCTATTTTATGTCATTACATAATCTAAGACGAATTAACTCAGTTAAAAATGAGTACTCAAATAAATTAGATCTTTTTTTGACAAACCTTCACTCATACAAATGCATGCAAGTATGCAGTGAGGAATCTATTGTCAAATGTGATCCGTATCATCCTAGTATTTCAATTGATTTAATTATTAAGAGTTCTTCTTCTTCTTAATCTAGTAATAGTCGATCCGTAAAAAACTTTTATAAAGCTGATTATGACTCCATTAATTCTTACATATCTGAGATGAACTGGGATTCAGTAATTTCATAAAAATAATCTAGATTCTAAAGTAAAAAATTCTATTTGATGCTCTAAACCTATACATCCCAACTTCCAAGATCTCAAATACATCTTATCCAGACTGGTTCTCTAATGAATTAAAATTTCTCATTAGTAAGAAGAAATTCATTCATAAAGAATATAAACTTACTAGATCATTAAATAATTATCGTATTTATTCTGATCTTAGAAAGCAATGCAAAAAAAATTCCCAAGCATGTTATCGTGACTATATTCAATCTGTTGAATCCTATATTCAAAAGGATTTCAAATACTTCTAGAGGTATATCAAAAATTTAAAATCAAGCCCCGATATTTCTTTATTAACTCAATAGATGATGTTAGTTGTTTTAAAAACTGAAGACTATTTCCTCTACACTCATTAAAATGCTCATAATGACTGTTTGTTGACAGTATTATAGTCACAGCACTGCGCAAGCTCAGATTTGTTTACCTTCTCAATTATCAATTATAGTAACTTCTCCGTTACTTAATTTTTTTTTAACTGTACTTCTACAATAGTTAGATTGCTTCAATAAATACAACCGATTGGAAAAGTTAATTTTGCAATTTCCACAAACAAAAGCCCTTCCTATGATCGTTCCCTTCTTCAGCTTTTGGACGAAATCCTTAGTATTCAAAAGTCTAGCCGGTATTTTATTAGTTTTAGCTGAAATAAGCGTCCGTCCTACGAGAATGCCGTTGTCGAGTTGCGGAGCCGGCTCTGGAAAAAATATTTACGATTAAATGTTTTTTTATTAGTTTTTAAATAAATAATTAATTTATTACAATTTTACCTTTACATAATTTTTACGTACGTTTTACATACACATCACTTTGTATTACAATTATTACAAGACTATTTATTTATTCCTCAATGTTTGCATAATCAAAACCATAGAAAACAAAATAAAATTGGTTATTAATTTCTATTATTTATTGCGTTATACTGGATATTATCAAAGATTACATAATATTTACTGATATCAATCAGATATCTGTTCTATATTTCTCAATCCTAATTGACCAATTTTATTGAAACACAGAAATTTTTGATAGCTATTGAATCTAAATAGATGGCTGTAGTAGATGGGCTAGAAAGTAAAGAAGGTAAATAGATATCACTCTATATCAAAGCTCACGTTCATTGCTTTTCTTCTGTTTTGAAGCCGTTTATTTATACGAGGTTATAATTGATGTGTTGGATGGAGAGAATTGGTTTGTTTAATGAGTTAAGAAGAAAACTTGGTTAACACTGGTTAACTGATATATGTATATTGTAACGCAGCATGTTTTTGTGGCAGATATTGGGGATCCAGTAATACTGGGGATGGATTTTATGAAGGCCCATAAAGTCGTCCTGGATTTTGACGAGAGATCTATGCGAATAGGGAACGAAGAGACCGTTCTAAAGATGTGTAAAGAAGATGACGGAGTGGTAGGCAAGTGATGCTTTCGGAAGACCTTATCCTACCGCCACGGAGTGAAGCCATAGCCGCCGTCGCATTGGAGGAAAAACCAGGAGGGTTACTGGGAGTGTTAGAACCGGCTCCGCAACTCGACAACGGCATTCTCGTAGGACGGACGCTTATTTCAGCTAAAACTAATAAAATACCGGCTAGACTTTTGAATACTAAGGATTTCGTCCAAAAGCTGAAGAAGGGAACGATCATAGGCAGGTGTGAAGAGGTCAAGATGATAACCGGTTCCGAGACGCGCAGGTCTAGCCGAGAGGCAATCTGCACCAAAATCCAGGGTAATGAGCGAGTTCATAAAAAGTGCAGTTGCCGACTTAAAACCTGAGGACAGGAAACCGGCCGAAGAGCTGCTATGGAAGTTCCAACATGTGTTTTCTTGCAGCGACAAAGATCTTGGAAGGACGAAGACGGTGCAACACCGAATGAATACGGGCGATCATCCACCCATTAAGCAACCACCACGAAGGATTCCCCTGGCCAAACAACAGGAAGTTGACCAGATGTTAGACGATATGAAGACACAAGGCGTTATCGAACCCAGCAGCAGCCCTTGGGCTTCTCCCGTTGTGTTGGTCAAGAAGAAGGACGGATCGACAAGATTCTGTGTTGACTACCGCAAGCTTAATGACATCACGAAGAAGGACAGCTACCCGTTGCCACGAATAAACGACACTCTGGACACCTTAGCGGAGGCCAAATGGTTCTCGACTTTGGATTTGAAGAGCGGGTACTGGCAAGTGGAGGTACATCCAGAGGATCGCGAGAAGACAGCTTTTTCTACAGGTACAGGACTATGGCAGTTCAATGTAATGCCTTTCGGACTCTGCAATGCCCCGGCTACTTTCGAGAGGCTGATGGAGACAACTCTGAGAGGGTACATTGGCGGAATTGCCTGATTTACCTGGACGACGTTGTCATCTTTAGCAAGACCTTGAAGGAACACCTCAGGCATTTAGAAGAAGTCTTAAAGAAATTGTCCAGCGTTGGCTTGAAGCTTAGCCTAAAGAAATGCCAACTGTTTGGCAAGGAGGTGAAATACCTGGGACATATTGTTGCCGCGGAAGGAGTTAAGACCGATCCTGAGAAGATTGAAGCCGTGAGTGCGTGGCCAGTCCCGAAGGATAAGCGTGAAATCAGAAGTTTCCTGGGGCTGTGTACTTACTACAGGAGATTTGTCCTCGGATTTGCAGACATAGCCAGGCCACTACATCGGTTGACTGAAAATGAGCAACCTTTCGAATGGACACCTAAATGCCAAGAAGCATTCGATCGACTCAAGAAAGCCTTATTGACGTCCCCAATCTTGGCATATCCGAGGGCTGGTTGCGAATTCATAGTAGACACAGATGCCAGCGCAGTTGGAATAGGGGGTGTACTTTCCCAGGTACAGGATGGTGAAGAACGAGTCATTGCGTACTTCTCTAAAACTCTCTCTAAGGCTGAAAAGAATTACTGTGTCACTAGGAAAGAGCTTCTTGCAATCGTGAAGACACTGGAACATTTCCATAAATACTTGTATGGACAGCCCTTCCTATTGCGGACCGATCATGCTTCATTGTCTTGGCTCTTAAATTTCAAGAACGCGGAAGGACAAGTAGCCCGCTGGATAGAGAGATTGCAGGAATACCAATTCAAGATCATCCACCGGAAGGGAAGACTCCATGGCAATGCTGACGCTCTTTCAAGACGGCCTTGCAACACGGATTGCAAGCACTGTAGCAAGATAGAACTGAAGGAGCAGGGACAATGCAAAAGAACTACAGTCTTACCACTAGAAGAATGGAGCCCTGAAGTGATTAGGGAAGAACAACTTAAAGATGAGGACATCGGACCAGTGCTCAAGTTTAAAGAATGTGGGTCAAGACCGGACTGGAAAGATATTGCACCTAGCAGTCGGGATGTGAAATGCTACTGCGCGCAATGGGATTTGCTTACCGTTAAAGATGGCGTACTGCTTCGGATCTGGAAAAGCGCAGATGGCAAAGACAAAAGGAATCAGGTAATTCTACCTGCATCGAAGAGGGAAGAAGTGTTAGCAGAAATGCACGGAGGCATTTCGGAGTAAAGAAGACACTGGAAAAGTTGAGGCAGCGGGTCTATTGGGTAGGCTACCACCAGGATGTTGAAGATTGGTGCCGGCGATGCACGGAATACGTAGCGAGCAAAGGACTCAGAAGTAGAACCCGTGGCGCTATGAGGCAGTACAATGTTGGAGCACCGTTCGAAAGAATAGCTATCGATATAGCCGGCCCGTTCCCAAAAACTAAAAAGGGAAATCGCTATATACTAGTTGCGGCGGACTACTTTAGCAAGTGGACAGAGGCGTATGCTTTGCCAACCCAGGACGCATCGGCTGTGGCCATTGAATAACCTGTTCAGCCGTTTCGGGATTCCGTTGGAATTACATTCCGATCAAGGGAGAAACTTTGAGTCACAGGTGTTCAAGGCGGTCTGCGGGATTCTTGGCATCAGGAAGACGAGGACAACGCCGCTTCACCCTCAGTCTGACGGCATGGTGGAGCGATTTATCAAGACTCTAGGAAGCCATTTAAGGATTTGGGTGAAAGAACGCCAGGACGACTGGGACGAACATATACCTCTAATAATGATGGCGTACCGTTCGGCTGTCCACGAGACCACGGGCCGCACACCTGCCAGCGTTGTGCTTGGAAGAGAACTTCGGCTACCCAGTGACCTGTTATTTGGCAGTCCAGAAGAGGAGGAAACGGACGTGGACAACTAGGCAGAAGAGCTTCGCCGCAGATTGAGGACCATCCATGGAAAGGTGCGCGACAAGATGGTGTTAGAAAGTGACCGGATGAAAACGCGGTACGATCTACGGGTCAGCGGAAGGACCTTCCGGGAAGGCGAGAAGGTATGGCTTTATAATCCGGTACGGAAGAAAGGAAGGTCCCCAAAACTCCAAAACGATTGGGAAGGACCATACACGATCATATCAAGGCTCAACGACCTGGTGTACCGAATCCAACGGACGCCCAGATCCAAAATGAAAGTCGTACATCTGGATCGGTTACTGCCTTACGTCACCAGCGATGTTTCTGTTCGGGGCGAACAGATCTGAGAGGGGAGCAGTGTAACGCAGCTAGTGGTGCCATCTATGAGAGAAGACAGGGATCTAAGGTTCTCTTAGTGGCCGTAGGAAGCGCCGGCGGCGCTCTGGTCTTGGCTGGAATAGTCTAGGGAAGTCTGGAATGTTCTCTACTGGTATAAATAGAGGGACCACAGAGAGTTGAGAGAGTTTTTCAGTTATAAACGAAGTTACAAGTTTGTGAAAAGTGTACAAAAGTGAACAAAGTGAACTTTTGTGGTTTAAAGTGTGAAATAATTATTATTATGCGTTGTATTTAGTAATTTATTGTGTATAGCAATAAATTGGTGTTTTCTTTATTGAAGTTTGGAGTATTTTATCTATACGAACCCACTTAAAACTAGTTGCAGTAGCTAGTTTAGTTGGAAAAACATTACAATATATTTTTTTTTTTTATTGTCTGTGGGGAGGGACCAAGCCCTGTGCTATTCAAAGCCCTTCTGGGCCCGCCCATATAGCCACCCCAAAGTTCGGAGCCTTCTCAGTGCACAGCCAGCCTCCGGAAGTGTTCTCTCGTTACAGACAACACTGTCCATCACCGGTCAGTGAGCTGTAAGAGGCTCCTAGGAAGAAAAAAATTTTTGTATTTTTATTTTTTTTTTATTTGTTAATTTGCAACTGTATTATATAAGCAAAAGTGTTACACAGTTAAAGAAAAAAAAGTAATTGAAACACCGAGCAAAGCTCAGTGTCACAACCAGAATACATGACACCTGCCAGCGCTGGTACTTTCTAGACTCTATTGAGAGTTATCAGCAATTAAGTCGCGTGGCCAGCGTCTTTTTAGGCGACGTGGTGGTTATCGGGATGAGTGCTTGTGGATAAGGATTGTGCAATGGGATTTAGGGTACGGAGAGTCTTTTGTGGAATCTTAGGAAACGGGTCTGGATTAATTCATTTACATATGGGATACTTTACGGGATATTTACATATGAGATATGGTGTAGGATGGGGTTAGAAACGAAGAAAGGAGCATTAACAATACGACGAAGGACTTTGGATTGAAATGACTGTATGAGCTGGATATTGGATGGTTTAGTGGAGCCCCACAGTTCTGCTCCATATGACCAGATAGGTCTTAATAGAGTTTTGCAGAATGTTAGTTTGTTGTGTAGATTTAGGTCCAAGTAGTCTTCCAAGCAATGTATAACGTCTGTTAAGTTCTTTTCTTTTGAGTCGAGTATGAGGATTCCAAGTTAAGCGTCGATATAGGTGAAGCCCTAGATATCGAACCTGATTAGAAGTGGGTAAGTTAGCGTTATTTATAGTAAGTGGAGTGCAGGTCTGTCTTCTTATTGTGAATGTAACTTGTGTGCATTTATTGGTTCTCAACTTAATGCTCCATATTCTGCACCAAGCTTCTATGAGCTCAAGGTGTTCTTGTACTGCATTCGAGACCTGTGTAGGATTAGTAAGAGGATAGTATAGCGGTATCATCGCCATAGGTAGTAATTCGGGATTGAGGATGAGTAGGAATGTCAGCTGAATAGATGTGTAAAGGATTGGTCCGAGTACCTTGCGGAACTCCAGTGCAAATCGCGTGAAGATTGGAGATCTCAACGCCACATCGCACTCTGAAGCAGCGATAGGTGAGATAGGATTATAAGAGTAGGAAGGAATTTTTTGAGTTTATGGAGTAGTCCTGGATGCCATACACTGTCAAATGCCTGAGCAACATCAAGAAAGTCACCCAGGCAATACTCTTTGTTTTCTAGAGCCGTAGAAATAATATCCACGACTCTGAATGACTGTTGGATAGTGGAGTGGCGAGTGCGGAAGCAAAATTGGTGAGAAGGAATAACATTATATTTTTCTAGGAATGGGATTAGTTTATTGAGGAGTAATTTCTCTAATATCTTGGAAAGGATTAGAAGTAGACTAATGAGTCTATAGGAAGATACTTCACTAGCAGGTTTATTGGGTTTAGGAATTGGCATGGTTAAGGAATATTTCCATTGTGCAGGATAGTGTGTTGTGCGAAGGATAGAGTTGATGATGTTTGTGAGAAAAATGATAGCCTTCCGGGGAAGTTGTCTTAGGATTGTAGGTGTAATGAGATCATGTCCGGGAGCTTTTTTACGAGATAAGTGATCAATGATGCATTTTACCTCAGAAGAATGAATGGGTTTAGTAGGGAAATGAAGTGGGGGGAAGTGTCTAGGTTTTCAATGACATGACTCATATGAGTAGGGCCTATTATATCGGAGTGAGGAATGAGTGTTTGTTGTAGGTAGTAGGCGAAGGCATCAGTTCTTTCTCCATCGCTCCTGCCCCAGGAGCCATTAGAAAGCGGATAGGAGAGGTAGCGGTATGAAATTTTAGGATTTTTTTGGTAGCGATCCAGAGAGAGTTGTCATCAGTGGATAAGGATTCAAGATGCTTCTGGTATTGGGAAGATCGGAATTCAGATAGCTGGGAAGAAGGAGGCTTTTTAGTTGATTGAATGTACGTTTATCTGATGGATATCTGGTTAGTTGCCATCTTCTTCTAGCCCGGCGTTTGGCTGTGATAAGGAAACGGATGTGATCAGGAATGGTTAGGTTGCTTGGAGAGAAGGATATGTTAGGGTGTGAGGAGTGTTGAGCTGAAAAATGAATAATATTGGTGAAGAGGTCGACCGCCTCTTCCGCCTATTTAGGTGTTTTGAGGGAAATATTAAGGTTAAGGGGATCATTTATTATCTGCTGAAACGTGTCCCAATTGACCGGGTACAGAGTCAGAGATAGCCTAGAAGGTCTAGGAATACGCGTTATATTGAGATTGAGGACAACGGAGAGTAATCAGAGGATAATTCATTTAGAGTCTGCGTGGATGAAAAAATGGCTCCTATTCCAGAGGCGACGAAGAAATCCACTACATCAGGGCTGCGATTGGGACCAGAAGGCCAGTATGTAGGATAGTCTGGAGATAAGAGAGAGAAATTATGTGAATGGATAATATTGTGAAGAAGACGTCTACGGGAATTAGAAACCCTGCTGCCCCATTGCGGATGCTTAGCGTTGAAGTCCCCACCCACAATAAAACTCGGACCAAGGGATTGAAAAAGGGAGCTTAGTTGAGGATAGTATAAAGTAGAGGAAGGGGAACAGTACACTGCTGACACAATTAGAGGAAGAGGAAATAAAGAAAGAGTGGATGCAGGGTTGTGGGTTACTGATGTAGGTGGTTGTACCTGCGTAACTTCATTATTTTCAGCTAGTCTTTGTCTGGAGAGTAACCTCATTCTTTGTTGTTGTTTTTTTTACTTTGTGGGTTTCGCAACCCCTGTAAGTAGATGAGTGAGGACAGCCACATAACGCGCACGAGGGTGGAATGTTCAGTGGCTTATTGCAATTGGCCGCTGAATGCGGGCCTGAGCATTTAGCGCATCTTATAGGATGATTGCAATACGCTATTGTATGTCCTAGTTCTTGACATAGTCCTCTTCTGTGTTGATTTTAGTGTATAATAAAAATCGGAGTTGAAAAATGTCCAGGCTAGCTTTAGTATTTGTCAGATCAACAAAGTATAAAGGTAATGGAGCTCTGGTTGAGTTGTCAACACTTGGTGCACCCTAATAACCTGAAAATTTAAATTCGATAGCTCTTTTTTAATTTCATCAGTTGGTGTAGTTTGGTGAAGACCTCTGATCACTATTCTGCAGCATTTGTCCTCATTGAGTTGGTAACAATGAAATCTTGATTTATTTGTTGAAGATATGTGACTACCTTACGAAGTGTCTGATGAGTGTACCTTTCAAGCGAGCACGGCAATAAAATTTTTCATTGCCAATTAAACTTGTTTATTGTTGGCATAAGTTAGAAAAATTTGTAATGTTTTTAACTGCAATGGGTGGAGGTTTTGGCATATTCCTATTATTATTTACTGGTTCAGATTTCTTTTGGGTTTCCGATTTGGTGCTGGCATCACTGTCTGTCGCAATGCTTTTTTTTTTGTTTAGCTTTCGGCGAATTAATAGGTGAGCTGGTTGTTTTTTTAAGCTGCCTTTTCCTTCTAGGTCTAGTAAATATGTCTGAAGTGTCCGATTCAATTACACATTTATTGGACTGGAATTTACACTCTTATTATTTGCATTCATGTTAAAATTTGAAGGCGTTTGCGTAATCTCAGCAGTGACGTTTCCCATGTTCATAGCGTCTCTAGTAGGGCGATAGACGACACTGAGGCACCGATGAAGTGGCCCTGGTGGTAGGGGATAATCCCCTCCACAATTATTAATCTACTGGCTAGCAGCTTGCAAAATTTCAATTACCAGTAGTGCGGCGCGCAGCAGCACACATTATTTACGCTATAAACAGTATCTATGTGCAATGAAAAATAAAAAAATTATTGAACTTGAAACTAAAATGAAAGTGATCAGTAGGTTCGTGTAAAAATAATATAGTCTGCAATGCAGAAAATGTAAAAATGAAAAAAATAAATAAATTATTAACGAAAAACAAACTAGTTAAGCACAGAGTTCTCTGAGATGTTAACTGGTCGGCTGGCCAACTGGCACTGAGAAAAAATCTAAGGGCAGCAACTAGACTCGAACCCGGGACCGCCGCATTGCTAGTCCAGCGCACTACCACTGAGCTAATCCCTTCCCTAACTGATATATTAATAAATAGACACCGACTGCCTGGACGAATGTTTACAGTGGATGAATGTTTAAGGTAGAGTGGTATAGATATACTGAACTGATTTCAACTGTGTTTAACTGCCTTTTTTATGGACTGTCCGTTTATACCGCTTCTCCCACTCTCCCACTCCAGTCCGAAAGAGTGGTTGAGCTTCTCTTGCTCTTTTTGGTTGCTGAGCTTCTCTTGCTGTTACACAGGTATTTAGTTGAGTTTACTTTTTAAAAACTCAGCTGTTCTGACGTATTTTTAAACCAATTAATTATGTCGATTACTACTCTAGAGCTGGAAAAACTTTTCGACTTAAAACTGAAATGGAACAGGTCATTAAAAGAGAGAAACAATTCGAATATTCCGGCTATTTTAGATGAATATGACAAAAATTATAAAAGAATAAAAAATGAAAGTAAAGAGTTGAAAACCCAGGTATGTAAACAGCAACAAATTATGGAATATATCGAAGAAAGAAAAATTTCATATTCTATGGCATACAAGAGACTGTTGGGGAGAGTTTTGAAGTGCTGGAGGATGTTATTTTAGATTTATGCAATAGAGTGATCTCTGTACAATTGGGCCGTGACGATTTGAATTTTGTTAGACGTTCAGGCAAGCCTGAGAATAAAAAGAGACCGGTTTTGGACTCTCTAGTGTCTAACATTCACAAAAGGAAATCCTGCAGAATTCTGCAAAACTGAAGGAAACTAAAATATTCATATATGAAGATTACGATCCTGCCATGCAATTGCAACGTAAGGAACTTCTTAAAATTCAGAAAGGAATGACGGAGGCGGCCCAGAATAGTAAACTAAGAAAACATGGGTTAATTGAGAATGGAAAATTCGTTCACTTTACCGAACTAATTAAAAAAGAAACGAGAAAGGAAGTGAAAATTCCAGAAAAAGAGGTGACTGGTGATACTGAAGGAAGCTCATCTGAGGAGTCGGAGGTAATGAAGAAGAGAAAGGGAATAGCGAATCGTGCAAGAGGTAAAGCAGGTGGGTCGACGTCAAACATCCCGAATCTTTTTTTCTCCCAGAAGTGATTCGGTCTCTGCAAGGTCTAACAAATAATAGATCTCTAAAAAAAGGGAAAGGTAAATCCATGGAATTCTATAGGATCGTAGTATATAATATATGCGGCATAAAAATAAATTGTTCAACTTTATTTAAACTGCAACCATTGGTTAGACGATTTTGAATCACTGCATGATTTGATTGCGAACAACTGTGATCTTCGATATATATTAATAGGCGACTTCAATGGTAGAGTGGGCGAATCCCAAATTATCCCAGAGCCGCTAACTGCTGATGTAGATTGTTATATTCCAGCAGAAATTCTAAAGACAAAGTTAATTCTAATAAAAAGTACCTTCTATCACTTTTTGAGGATTTTAATATAATTTTATTAAATGGGCGGATTAGAAGTGATACTTGTGGAGAATTTACATTGATTAGCCCAGTAGGTTCTTCGGTAATCGATCTATGCGCGGTCTCTGTCGATATTTTGCCATACCTAACCGCTTTCAAGTTGGTTTGCAGTTTTTCTAATATCATTTACCCCTTACTTAAAATCTCAACCGGTATTAAAGATAAAGTAAATGATCTGTTGCTCAAATTGAAATGGAAACTTAATTTATAAAGTTCCTTTTCAAAATTTAGAAGAGTATGATCTGAAAGAAGTTTGCTCAATATTAGGTTTACAATAACTTACTGATTTAATAAGTACATTTGATCATAAAAAAAACACGGTATTCCAAGATAAATAAATAAATAAATTATAAACAAGTCTGGTATAATGGAGAATGTGCTAACGCGAGGGTGTGTGTTTAGCTTATTGAAAATATACAGCAGAAC
Source organism: Triatoma infestans (assembly GCA_011037195.1). Classification (NCBI taxonomy): domain Eukaryota; kingdom Metazoa; phylum Arthropoda; class Insecta; order Hemiptera; family Reduviidae; genus Triatoma; species Triatoma infestans. The sequence goes on from JAAEAF010014320.1 coordinate 91,741, forward strand.
AAATTCTATTACAATAAAAAATATGTACTTAGAAGCAACAAAACATTATTAGGCTCTCTGTAATGGTAAGAAAGGCAATATATTGGCAATACAATCTGTAAATTAAATAATGTTGTGGATGTTAAAGAGTTTTGGAATTTAGTTCGATTATTCAAACTGAAAGATTTTCAAACCGATAGTAGTAGATAGTTCTCGTATATCTGCGGAAGAATGGGTTTCCCATTTTAAAACTTTATTGAACCCTCCACTAAACGCTATACAAATAAACTATGCGGAGCCTTATAAAGAAAATATCTTGTTAGATGCCCTTTTTTCAGAGTCGGGGCTTATGCTGTTTAAGTAAGGCTATAGGCACCCGGTTCTGATCGGATCCCTTTTAAATTTTTCAATCACGCTCCGCAAATATTTCTAGATAAATATCACTTAAAAAAGATACTCTACTTTTCTAACTCTAAAAAAAAAGGTTCTCGCCAGTAATTTGTTCTTTCAAATTTGAAATTGCCACGCCTCACTACACACATTTTTCTTATCCCTCCCACCTTTTAACAGTTTTTTAAATTATTTAAAAAAATACTCTCTCTTCATTTCAGTCTCACCGTTCTCAACGATTACTCTTCTCCTACCCTAAAAGTATCTTTATCTGTCTTATTTTCTCTTACTGTTAATATGATTTTATTTCATTTACTGACAGTTCTGTTTTATAATTTCTTCTGATAACATTTCTTTGATTTATATTTTTCTTTTTTGTTATAAAAGTATGCACTTTTTATAACTGCTATACTGTAAAATTATTTTCTCCAATAAATTTTTACAGAGCTCCTGAAGAAGGGCACCAATGGAACCCGAAACATAGAGCAACAAAGAATTCGTTACATTAAACACTCCTCTGGCCATTGCCATACAAGCATCTCATTGCTATTTCTAGATAATTTTCTCTTTTTATTTAATAAATTCTACAATTCAGGCAGGATCCCTGACAAGGTCAAAGATTCTTTAATATTTTCGGTGCAGTACTATTGGGGTGACCAATTACAGAGGAATTTCTTTTAGTAACACTGTTGGCAAATTATTCACTGGGCACTGCTGTCTAGACTGGAACGTTGGGAAAAACAGCATGATGTTCCTATCAGCAGTGTATGTTTTAGCAGTGTACTCTACAGTCGATAATTTATTTAATTTGATGGGTACTGTAAATATTCTATTGAGCCGTACACGAAGAAAGTTAATGCCTTCTTTAAAGACCTGTCTTGATTTTCAAGATTTTCTCGAAAATACCACCAAACAGCTTTCTCTAATCCTCGTATACTAATATAACATATTATCACTTTTTTATTTGTAATATTACTCGCAAGATTTTCTCGAAAATGCCACCAAACAGCATTCTCTATTTGCTTGTATACTAATATAACATATTATCACTTTTTTATTTGTAATATTACTCGCAAGATTTTCTCGAAAATGCCACCAAACAGCATTTTCTAATCCTCGTATACTAATATAACATATTATCCTTTTTTATTTGTAATATTACTCGCAAGATTTTCTCGAAAATGCCACCAAACAGCATTCTCTAATCCTCGTATACTAATATAACATATTATCACTTTTTTATTTGTAATATTACTCGCAAGATTTTCTCGAAAATGCCACCAAACAGCATTCTCTAATCCTCGTATACTAATATAACACATTATCACTTTTTTATTTGAAATATTATGTGTTACAGGAACACTTATTATCTTGGTAGATTCTGTAGAGGATTCCAATGATTTTTCTTGGAATGCTATTGCACAGGTATACACAAATTATTTTTATTTGGAACATTCATCTGGAAAATTTTCCTTTATAAAGTTCTGAGGAATCTGAGATTTCGAAGCTTACTGGGATTTTTCAATATTATATGCACTAGCTACTGGATTACACTTCAAGTATGCCTGCCATGGGTGCTAAACAGTAGCCGAGCATGTTTTTGTTTGTTTTTTTTATTAAAGCATCTGAGCAAATATATTAGTTTAAAGTAACTTTGTTAAAAATATACTTTTTAATTTAATTGGGTCTGAGTTGGCTACAACAAAGTCCGGTAAATATTTGCAACTCCTACCGCACTTATCCCACAGCTGAGATTGAGATTATCCTCAATCTCTCACTTTTTCACCTTGTGGTCGAAAGGGTGGCTCCAGGGAGAAGTGGCCCTAGTACTAGGGAGTGTCGTATCTATCTAACGGCTCTCTCCCTAGGGAAGGCATTTCCAAAGAATACAGTTTGTTAAGAATCTTTGTTAGAAGATTGAAACTAAAAGAGAGTGGAGCAGTGAATCAGAAGGAGGAAGAAGCGAAGAGAGCTCAACTCTGGAACACCCCCCCAGGCATGAGTCGTAAACGGCAAAGATCTGTGTCGTAAACTAATTGTATCACGGAGGGGGTCCTCCAAGGTGACGTAATGAGTCCAAATTATTCTCTTTGTTCGTTGCGGATTTACGAGATCTTTTCTCGTCCAGAAGCATAGAAGGTATTTCAATTAATAATTCGCGAGAATTGATTTGCTTACTTTACGCGGACGACCTAGTAATCTTAGCCGGAAGTTAGAAAGACGCTCAGCAAAAGTTAAACATATTGCAGGAATACTGTGATGAAAATGGCCTCACTGTGAATACAGAAAAAACTGTAGTCGTTCCGTTCTGTAAAGGCGGCCGCCCGAGCCAAGGTGGGCAACTGAAATATAAAAATCTGCCACTAAAAATAGTGAATTCTTTTACATATTTAGGTGTTCCATTGTCTTTCTGGCAAGTTTTATCAAGCAAGCAAACATTTTCTGGCAAAAGGTATAATCGCTAATTCAGCAGTAACGAATACTCGGATCAAAAGTAAAACTGACGATTGGGCCAACAAAACGAAATTATTTGCTGCTACTTCCGAATCAACCCTTCTATACGCATCAGAGATCTGGGCTCCGCCTTATGCAGACGTAGTTGAGAAGGCTCAACTTTCATTTTTTAAATCTATTCTTTTACTGCCTAGAAATACACCGAACTATTTTGTCAGACTCGAAACTGGCCAGGTACATGTAAAATGTAAAATATTTAAAAGAATGCTAAATTGGTGGCAAAAACTATTAAAAATGGGTTTTGACGAGCTTCCCAAAATATGCTACGCGAGGCAAAGGGAGTTACTACACACAATGGATATGCCTTACAATTGGTGTCAGCAGCTGAGATCCTATTTGGCTACAGTGGGAGCTGAAGATATTTGGGCTACAGAGAATTTAGGAGTAATTAAAGAGATCCATAAAAACCTGTTAGAAAAAATAAAAATCATCTAGTTAGCAAAGATGTGGATGCCCGCTGTTTCTAGCACTTTCAACATATTTCACAGAACTTATAGTACATTAGGCATTGGTGAAGGTTATATAAAAGCTTAGAATCAAATCAGCGAAGTGAGGATAATGTCGCGGCTACGTCTTTCTGGGAAGTACAATAATCTCACTTAAGCTATGCGCAATACTCTTGTCACATTTCACCTTGACTCTGTCCGCCCGCTGTGTAAGGACGACGAAGATAATATTTTACATTTGCTGTTAATTTGTCCAGTCTTAAACCAATATAGAAACAAGTTTATTAATAGCTACATTGGCCACTGTAACAACATCTCCGACAAAATATCTAATTTATTGACTATTGACAGTAGTGACAATGTGAAAATCAATAATATCTTGCTATTTGTGTCTGTTTAAAATTCAGAAAAATTATTTTACATTAAAATCCAATCTTGCTCATCTTATCATTCTGTTTAACCAATATTACTTATTGTAGGAATATTAATTCTATGTTAGTTAAAAGGGGAAAAAAATATATTATATTATTAAGTTTTTCTATTGTAATTATTACTGTTAAAGGTTTTTCTCTTATATTATTATGAAAGTTTTCTGCTTCTTTTTCTTTTTCTTTACTCTAAAAATACTTTCTCTTTTTTGGTCATTGTAAAGCATAATTTGTTCTTTTCATTTGCATTCTTATAATTTATAATCTTTCTGATTAACATAATTATATAATTGTACCTATACTTGTCTAGTAAGGTCAACCCTTGCTTTGAGATTGTATCTCTATAAGCAATAAAATTTCATTTCAATATTACACAAACTCAAAAAGAATGTATTTTCTGAAATGAATTCATTTAAAATGAAAGATAGCAGTTTTTTCCCGAATACTTGAACAAGTAAGATCAGTTCAGTGTTTGACAAGATGATTCGTAGCAGGCATAGTTGATATTTGTTAAATATTTTTATAACTTGTGAATGTCTGTAATTCCTTAGAATATTTTATTAACCCACAGTTAAAATATAATGAAAAAAACAAAGGCTTTTCTTTTAAGAAATGGAATTCGAAAAAGTGGTACATAACCAAGTCAGCTTATTGCCGTAAAAATGTATTTCTACTTACCTGCCGACCATCCCTACATTTTGTTAGGACAAAATTTGTAACTAAAAAAAATTTCTTTAGATATGTAATTATTGTATTGGGAACTTTGCTACTTATACTGAGATACATATAAAATAAAGTTATAAAATTCAGGCAATATCTATTAGGTTATTTACATATGTAACTGTAAGAAAACTAAAAATATGTACATACGTAATTACAGTAAGATTGGGTATTTCAAAAAAATCGGATCAACAGTATGTCAAATAAAAAATAAAAATAAATATCACACTAATATATTTACCAAAATGTCAATTAAAGAGCCAGTAACATTATTTAACAAATCTTACTATTTTTAAATAACAAAATAAAATAATAAATCAGTTTGTTATTATGAAAATCATCTAACACCAGATCAACGTCAAGAGTTGAAAATGCTGATAAAGCTGCCGACATTAGTTTACAGACAGGAGGCCGCTTTAAGCGATATGTCTATATCTATTTGAGAATTGATCTTTTGGGCAGCTGCGACTATTCTCATGAAAAACACTCAGTTTCCGGCTTCGGACCGCCTCAGTAATTTCATAGAAACCGATATTTCCTCATATTGCAATTATAATCTTCAGGGTCGTATTGATTTAAATTTGAAGCATTGATTGATTTATTGAAGCACTGATGGGAATCCTGATAGTACAAGAACCTTACTCCGTCCTCTTGGCTATAAGTAGTAAACGAGGCTTAATTTTCCCTTCAGGCGAAACAAAACTGTGTAGAATAGGACTCCATCTAAGCTGAAATACGGCTGTCTCAGCTCAGCAAAAGTGAAAGAAAAGAAAAACTGGAGAATACAAGGCCACAATTTTGACAGAAGGGCGGCGCAATTGGAGGTTCGACCTCGTTACCCACAAGCCAACGTTACGCACGGAAGTGAAAATCATGCCCCGTCTACTACCTTAAGCCAAGATGGCAGAGTAAGGGGCTAAGCCATTGTTGTACCATAATTTGTTGTTAGATTTCCATTAGCACTTTTCAAATGTCCAGATGTTGTACAACTGTAACCGCACTCACTACATTTATATGGCTTCTCGCATGTATGTGTTCGCATGTCTTCTCAAATTTCCAGAGCTTATTCAAATATAATCGCCTTCATTAAATTTATGCGGCTTGCCGCCTGTGTGTGTACGCATATGTCATTTCAAATGCCCAGATTGTGTACTCTGTAATTACCATCATTACATTTATGCAACTTCTAGCCTGTATGTATTCGCTCATGTTGTTTCAAATTTTCAGATCTTAAAAACTATAATCGCATTTATACAGCTTCACGCTTCTATGTGTTCGCACGTGTTGTTTCAATGTCCTGATTGTGAACAACTGTAATTTCATTCATTAAATTTATAAGGATTTTTGCCTTATGTGTTCGCATATGTTTCTTCAAATCTCCAGATGTTGTACAACTATAATTGCATTCAGTACATTTATACGGCTTCTCACCTGTATGTGTTCGGATATGTACTTTCATATTTCCGGCACGTATACAACTATAATCACATTCACTACATTTATACGGCTTCTCGCCAGTATGTGTTAGCATATGACATTTAAAACTTCCAGAATGTGTACTGCTATAATCACATTCATTACATTTATACGGCTTCTCGCCTGTATGTGTTCGCACGTGTTGTTTCAAATGTCCAGATTGTGTAAAACTATAATCACATTCATTACATTTATACGGCTTCTCACCTGTATGTATTCTCATATGTCTTTTCAAATTTTCAGATCTTACACAACTATAATCGCATTCATAACATTTATACAACTTCTCGCTTGTATGTGTTCGCAAGTGTTGTTTCAAATGTCCAGATCGTGAACAACTATAATCACATTCATTACATTTAAACGGCTTTTCGCCTGTATGTGTTCGCATATGTTTTTTCAAATCTCCAGATGTTGTACAACTATAGTCACAATCATTACATTTATACGGCTTCTCACCCGTATGTGTTCGCATATGTACTTTCATATTTCCCACACGTATACAACTATAATCACATTCACTACATTTATACGGCTTCTCGCCAGTATGTGTTAGCATATGACATTTAAAACTTGCAAAATGTGTACAGCTATAATCACATTCATTACATTTATACGGCTTCTCACCTGTATGTGTTCGCATATGTACTTTCATATTTCCGACACTTATACAACTATAATCACATTCACTACATTTATACGGCTTCTCGCCAGTATGTGTTAGCATATGACATTTAAAACTTCCAGAATGTGTACAGCTATAACCGCATTCATTACATTTGTACGGCTTCTCGCCTGTATGTGTTCGCACGTGTTGCTTCAAATGTCCAGATTGTGTAAAACTGTAATCACATTCATTACATTTATACGGCTTCTCACCTGTATGTGTTCTCATATGTCTTTTCAAATTTTCAGATCTTACACAACTATAATCACATACATAACATTTATACAACTTCTCGCCTGTATGTGTTCGCACATGTTGTTTCAAATATCCAGATCGTGTACAACTATAATCACATTCGTTACATTTATATGGTTTCTCGGCTGAATGAGCCATTAGGAGTACTTTCAAAGTACCGGCTGCTGTTAATCACATTCACTACATTTAATAAGTTGCGGTCGCTATCTATTCTTCTCCTGCATCCATTATTTTTCTCATCATAGTTGTTAATCTAATATCAGTAATATGTATTTGAGGACTATTTCCTCTGCGGCATTAAAATACTCATAATAACTGTCGATGGTATTACACTGATCGCTTTTAAGACAGCATTGCGCAAGCTCAGTTTGTTTACCTTCGCAATTATCTACTATAGTAACTCCTCCGTTACTTAAATTCCTTTAAATTTCCTTCAGCAATAGTTAGATTGCTTCAGTAAAGATTGCGACGAGAAAAGCAAATTTTACAATTTCCACAAACAAAAGCCAAATCTGGAAAACAAATATTTACGATTAAATGTTGTTTCATTTTTTTTTTTTGTTTTTTAATAAATAAATAATTTATTATAATTTTACCTTTACATCATTTTTACATACGTTTTACATATATATAATTTTATATCGCAATCATAAAAATCGATTTATTTATCCTCAATTTTTACATAATCAAAACCATTGAAAATAAACCAAAAAATTGGTTATTGATTTCTATTATTTACTGCACCCATTATACCACGTATTATCAAAGATTACATAATATTTACTGATTTACTGATATTTACTGTTTGGACTAATATCTGGACATATTGATTCTTCAGATATCTGTTCAATATTTCTCAACCCTAATTGACCAATTTTATTGAAACACAGAAATTTTAAATGGCTGCAGAATTTTTGATGGGATAGACAGTAAGGGTAAATAGACATTTTATACTTTCTCTTATACCTACTAAAAGGAAGCATCGCGGCCGTGCCAAATTTTCGAAATTGAGCTTTCACGGGTATACATGCAAACTGAATACAAGAAATTTTTTTTAGGGAATGGTCTCTCTCTTTCTCTCAGAGTATTTATGTGTTTAAAAAAATATCACAGAAACGGAATATCGAAGGAAACTGAAGTTCCGTTTAGGTACTACCTCCCATTTGATAATGATGGTTTAGGCCAAAATCTATCAACCGGAAGTGCCACTTGTTATTTGATTTTCAAAATTTTCTCGAAAATGCCACCAAACAGCTTTCTCTAATCCTCGTATACTAATAAAACACATTATCACTTTTTTATTTGACATATTATTTGTTACAGGAACACTTATTATCTTGGTAGATTCTGTAGAGGATTCCAATGATTTTTCTTGGAATGCTATTGCACAGGTATAAACATATCATTTTTATTTAGAACATTCATCTGGAAAATCTGCCTTTATAAAGTTCTGAGGAATCTGAGACTTTCGAAGCCTACTGGGATTGTTCAATGTTATATGCACTAGCTTCTGGATTACAGTTCAAGTATGCCTGCCATGGGTGCTAAACAGTAGCCGAACATGTTTTTTATTTTTTATTAACGTATCTGAGCAAATATTTTAGTTTAAAGTAACTTTGTTAAAAATAATTGTTAACTTAATTGGGTCTGAGTTGGCTACAACAAAGTCCGGTAAATATTTGCAACTCCTACCACACTTATCCCACAGCTGAGATTGAGATTATCCTCAATCTCTCACTTCTTCACCTTGTGGTCGAGAGGGTGGCTCCAGGGAGAAGTGGCCCTAGTACTAGGGAGTGCCATCTCTATCTACCGGCTCTCTTCCTAGGGAAGGCATTACCAAAGTATACAGCTTGTTAAGAATCTTTGTTAGAAGATAAGAAACCGAAAGAGAGTGGAACAGTGAATCAGAAGAAGGAAGAAGCAAAGACAGCTCAACTCTCAGGAGTGAGGTAAGCAAAGATCTGTGTGGTAAATTATAACATAAAAACCTGAAGCATGCATTAGTCGCAGCAAAAACTAGCTCCGTATGCTTACAGGATTCACGAAGCATTGTAGACTCAAGATATCTGAAGATGCCGGGCTCAGAAGATGACAGCATTTGCAGATTCTTTAAGAAGATGGAAAAAACGCCAATACACCTCCTAATGGACTGCAATACTACCATTCAAAGGAGATTTCTTAGCATGGGTAGCTATCAGGCAGAGAAGGATATATTATCCTTAGAACACCTTCCAGAATACTGAGGTTTCGTAGAGGCCTCAACTTGTTGCTGTATGGCACCTAAGGAGTTTCAAAATAGACTATAAAGGTCGCGCGGAAAAAACCAACCACCTTTTCCTATTGCAAGCTCAACTTAAGATTTTCGAACACTGCAATTTTAATGCAAATTTGCTAATTAAATTGATGAATTGCAGTAAGAAAAAGTTGTATAAGTGTTTCACACCAGATTTATTTTTTAATATTACAAAATCTATTTCTAGTGACAATACAATTTCAAAAATTTGACACAGTCACAATATGCCTTCTTTGCTATGATTAAGAGACATTAGCAAGTTTATTAAAAGAGTTATTTAAGAACCAAAAGCAATTTTGCAGGTGCAATACTAGATATTTAATTTATCTTATCATTTTTGGCAATAAAGTATATATTTATATAATTATATATTAGCCAATAAAAAGATAGGGAACAAATAAATGTTAGTTCACCTATAAATACGACAAACTATTAACTAGGTAATGCACTGTGAAGCAATCACATCTGCAGGTTATCTAGCTGTTGAACATGTAAGTAAAATTGTGTCAATCATAATTATAAGGTCTGTATTTCTGCCTGTGACATTAAAGTTACTTGCTATTTATTGTTTATTGACTAGAAAGTTTGTCCATGCATTATTGTTTCGTCTAACTTGAATGAATTTTTTTTTGTTTAAAATTTCTTTGGACAATTGGGAGCGCTACATTCTCCAACATTAGGGGGAGTCACAAATTTCAAAAATTTGATACACCCAAATCGGTCTCAAAATAGAATTTTATGCCGATAGAGTTTTAGATACATTTTTTTTTTTTTTTGTGCCGTCGGTCAAAAGTACTCAAAAACCCTGGTTATTTTGATTGAATCAAGAACCGTCATAAAAGCTCTGCGAACCGACGGAGTTTGCATATAGATAAAGAGAGATTTGCCATATTTAGTTAGAGATCCTTAGAAAAGAAATCAAGACAAGTTGTCTTAGTCACTGCTGCCTTTTATGTTTGAATAATTTATTTTCTTTAATGGATGGTACAAGGCGAGGCTGCAAGGACCTCAACATTGAAGGCTCTTCTTCTCATATCCATCTCTACCAAAAGAAAACATTGCCTCCAAAGAATGATGCAATGAACTATGTATTTCCTGGAACTTGATGCGAAAAGAGAGAATGTCTGAGCCTTAAATTTACCTTCTTTGATATCTGCCAACACCAAATGATCTACTTCTAGCTCCCTTAGAATGCGGAGAATTAACCAAGGGAAATGGTAGTCTATTTATCCATCTTCACATCGCATGCACTCCTTACCATCCTCTATGGTATGTAGGTGACCATGCTATCAGGAGCATGCCTTGTGATATCTAGTATTATTACTTCAGTAAATATGTTGGACTGCTGATAAATTTTCACACTTGTCCTGATGAAGAATAAAGTATTTTATTTTACAATGAAAAAATTAAAAAAAGAAAAACATAAATAAATTCAAAAATCTGACTAGCAGTCTGACGGCTGTCAGAAGTACTCTAATAGGCCCTTCTAACTTCTTCAAGATATAAACCATCAAATGAAAAATTAATTTGAAATATTATACAACTTCAAATACTAAATTTCGCTCCAGAAATCTATTAAGACACTATAAAATAAAAATATTACACTAATATAATCCAGAAATATTTTCTAAAAAAAAAAGAAGAAAAATAACCTCTGATTACCCTAACAATTACAATTCTCAACCCAAAAATCTTCTATAAGTTATATCACATAAATTAAAAAGGTTAACCCAATTCTATGCATTTAGAGCATTATTCATTCCATCAAAATAAAGTTCATATTTTCCAAAATAATTTCAACACATATTAATACTTAATCATATAACCTTAATAACTTAATATTTTGCACCTACCTTTCGAAATGGAATGTATTCTCATTCTTCCCCGAATAGCATTAGGAGGAAGCACAAATCTTTCCTCTGTTCAAGGGTTTATAGTCCTAGTCTAGCACTTCTTCTTTAACCCTGTATCAACTGTAGGCAACCCATAATTAACGTAATCGAACCGTGGGGAAAGTTGACTTTGGCGAAACACTTCTCTGAACTTGGCTTCGAAAATCAGAGCGACAGTAATCTTCCAAGCGCTCCTCCTCTTTATGTGCCAAACTTGGAACCAAAACAAAAAAACTTAATTCGTTATAATTTTTGTGAGTCTTGTATCATCTTGACTGGAAAAGTTTACGATTTAATTATAATGAAGCGATTTTATTTATTTAATTGTTATTGGTTTCTATTGCATCATAATTTTGTCAAGAGATCTGGAAATAAAACAAACATAGCAAAAATAACATTTGGCTTCTGCATGACTACAACTGCCAATATATTAGTGGAAATAATCAATTTTATGGATTTTCTCTTGAATTAGTGGCTCTGCAGCCTCCACCCCATCTTTCTTCTTTGTTCTTCTATAAGATAAAGGACTCTTGAGCGCTATAGGCTTCTTTGATAATTCCAGTCCATTACCGTTGGTATTTCTGTCCTTTTCACCTTTTCCGAAACATTACCTTGGTAAATGAACCTAATTTGCAAGTAAATGTTGAGATATAGTATTGTAGTGAGCGTAATATGTGAGTTTAGTGAACCACCAATCATAAGGTATTTGGTGGTAATGAAGGTTGAAGGTAAATAAACGCAGTCATATAGACTCAATATTCAGAATACTCCAGTTCGAGAAAATTCTGTCTACATATTAAAAATCTATTTAATAAAAGTTCTCTAAACCTAGTGACCCTGTTGAGCCTTGTGACATCTATCTTATTACTTCAACAAATCTAAAGTAGAGAATATAAGTGCTGATCGTATAGTTAGGATGGAATATTCGCAAGATCCCTGAAGAAATGGTTGGCCTTTCTATTAATATAACACACAAAACGTGAATGAAAACTAATAATCAATAAACATAACTCACAATTTCAGGCCTTGCATCCACATAAGAGGTATTCTGGGCTCGAATTCATGTTCTCTGTACGGACTGCATGGAGACGATCTGGCAACATTGGTAGGCTATCTGGAATACGAACCGACGGCTATGAGTGTCACATTCGACGAAATCGATTTCAAACTGCCAGCATCCCGAGTGATCAACGGCCTGTTGGCTGACGGCTATCAGATACAGTTCACATCACCTGGATTGTGGACGCTGATTAAGAACTCAGAATGAAATCTGGGTTCTTAGTGCTGCCAAATCAGAAACTGCAACATTTCACATTAATATATCATAGTTATTATATATTTTAATAGTTATTATTAAACTTTATCCCAATGTATTTGTGTTTATGTTTCAATACACCATTTTAATATTTGTTTCTTTCAATTTTGCCTGTCCAAGCCAAATTTTGGGCACCACAGTTTGTTCAAAATCTAAAGAAAAGTACATCCCGAAATAGTAAAAAAAGCAGGAAAAAAAAAATATATTGTGAAACCCTCACCGACAACTTTCTTGTACTGTAATTCTCACAGTTCTGTTCAATACATTTTCTTGACAATCAGAATTTTTAATATGTAAACTAATTTTAAGGAAAATTAAGGAAATTTTCTAAACTTCCAAAAAAACAAAAACCTATTCTGTAAAGTTGCACTTCCGTTAACGGACTTCCTTTAAACTTATAGTTTAGCATTATTTTTAATGTACCCCAAATAATTATTCATAGGAACGTACCTACATTTTCTGAAGTGGCACTTTACAGGAAAGTTTAACATTGCAGCACGCCACAAAAATGAGTTTTCCTAGAGTATACATGAAATTTTGTTTTTAGGAAATCACGAAACAGAAACCTTTCAGTAAATCACACTTCCGATAGGTGAATTTGATCGACAACTTCGTGTTAGATGTGGTTACTGATACCTTGTCAGCATATAAAGTTTCAGCTTCCAGTGAATTTTCGCTTTTGTTCCTACGCTATTCGATCAAAATTTTTATAACCAGGAGAACTCACAAGCAAGTAGTTCTGGTTCAAAATGCAACTTTGACGCGATCGCAAAAACTTCTTTGACGAATAAGAGTACTTGAAACGAAAACAAAATCAAATGTGACACAATCACACGACCTTCAAATATGATTACTGTTCACTTGCAATTCTTGGTTGACACTAGTTGACAAGTTTTTAAGCCAGAATTTTGACTACATGTTTCTTGAATTTTGATGAAATATTCTTGGCAAAATATTTCCAAATAAATTTAACATAAATAATTACCCATATATGTAGTATATATGCTTACCTTAAGAAAAATCTTTTGGCCAGACATCTCAAAGAAAACAGTAAAATCGCACTCCCAGTTTTTCTTCAAAGTTGGTGTCAGAAAATTCTTACTATTTGGGAAATAACAGGAAAAAGAAAGAAGAAACTTCTAAAATTCACTTCACTTGTATTTCTCTGTGGAATCTTAAACATATAAACACAATGTCCTTAATATCAAATTAGTGGACAAACAGCGGTTTAGCTTAAAGTATAATGAACTGATTAAAACTATAGAACTCACATAAATAAGGTTATTAGAGGAAGTCTCTCTACACTTTCAACTGTCATACATAAAAATTCCCTTCTTAATAGCAATGTTGCCACTACAGTTGGAATTCTAGCACATTTACTTCCCCATGACACGATACAAAAGAGATACAATGTTCATCACAGAGAAACCGTCTTTGTGAGAAAACTTAACTTATGCAGCTTTTCCAGAATTCTCCAATAATCCATTTTCCTGAAATATGTTACAGATAAGAAAGATGAGGTTATTATATATATATATGTGTGTGTATGTGGGAAGTGTACAAGTTTAAAGAAAAACCAACCAATCTATTTACGAGAATTCACAGAAACTAAAATAAAACGTAAGTTGTCGAATTTTTCGCCGAACCCTTGATTCAGATGTTATGATGGTACTTCACGGAACCAGAGATATCTGCCATGATAGCATGTTTTTTTTGTGGTCATCTACCGGTTTCGGGCGTTCTCCATCATTAATATATTTTTGTCAAAACAGTGTGATAACATAACCTTGCCAAGAGCAAAGTTAATTGATACACTAACACGCCCGAAACCGGTCGATGACCACCAAAAGTAGCAGGCTGTACGGAAAATATCTCTGATGCTTTCCAGCTCTGCGGAACCAACCACAACATACCTTTACAGTACATCACAACTTTGAGCTTTTTGCGACTTTTCGTTTTAGAGATATTTTATTGAAACACCAATTAAATAAAAAAAGGGATTCGCTAAAATATTTATTTTTAGGTATGTCCATCCAAAAGTATGTATGAACTATTAAATTTTTGGTAGGAAGCGACAGACACGCTTAGAGCTTTGCCTGGCTTACTGAAAACGACAAAGCTGGAAGAGATGCTCTTAACTATTGAGGATACACAATAGATCTCCTAGTGTAGCAAGGCACCTGCAATCTAATCTAGAAAAAGATAGTGGGACTGCAAGTTGTTATATAGTGTAATAATACTGTGTTAGGTAATAATATCTCAACAAATAATACTGTGTTAGGTTCCGCCATCTTATTGTGTAAAGAGGGGATGAGCTTTCTGGTTGGAGGTGGAAAGGAAATGGAGTCATCGGTTTGGATGACAGTTTAAGGAATGGAAGTGGAAAGAAAATGGAGCCATCGATTTGGATGCAAGGTTAAGGAGTGAGAGTAGAAGATAGAGTCATCGGATTGGATGATAGATTCAGGAATGGGGTTATAGAGTATCGGTATGGATGTTAGGTTAAGGGATGGGGGTAATGGAGTCACTGAATTGGTTGTCAAGTTAAGAGTTGGGGTGAGAGAAAATACGGCCTTCGAGTTGTACAATAAGTTAAGGGGTGGGGTTGGAAAGAAAATGGAGTCATCTATTTGGTTGATAAGTTAAGGGGAGGGGTTAAGTGGGCGTGGTTTAGGAGTTGTTGAAATAGATGATTGGTCGTTGGTGGGGGTAAGTGGTCATGTCTAAGTGCTTTCCCAGGTCGATGATTGGTCGACGAGGAAGTGGTGGGGATAAGCGGGCGTGGCTTAAGGGCTCGCCCCGTTCGATGATTGGTCGTGGTGGGAAAGAGGGCCTGGCCTAAGTACTCGTCGATTTCTATGGTTAGTCGGTGGGTGGGGGTGGCTTATGGAAGGGTTGATACGGGGTGGAGAACAGGGCCGTAACAAAATGGGCCGGGGGTGAAGGGAAATTAGCCCCGCAAAAAAGTGAGCCAGCTGCCCCATTTCTCCTTTACTCTTGGCCCAAAATTTCCTACACCAGTTCCCCCGGTCGTCTTAGACCCATCCATATACCTAATCCCCGTTCTCTGACGCTTGACTGAGCGAATCCACTGCTCCACTCTCTTTTGGTGATGAGTATGAAGAAAAATCCTTAATGAAGCTTACTTCCTGGTCAATATGGCAAATAGAAATGACCACTTCCCGTTACTAGGGCTCCTTCACGCCTCGCTTATCAGAATTAAGTAACTGAAATGATGGAAGAAAGGGATATCAGAAGTTAAGCTGCTACTTACTTATGAAATTCACATTTTAAGAGGATTTTGTACATTTTAATAAATTACCATTGCAATATATATTAGGTAAACAGTTGTATTCATTTATTTTGGTAATATTATATGAATAATACCAATTGAGATTGCATAATTTTTTTTGTTTTTGTTTTTTAAAAATCGATTCGGTCGAGGAGGCTAGGAAGATGAAGAAGGTTATTATGGAGTTACATTTTTTAATATGTTACTTTGTGTATTGCTATATTCGTATAAAAAAAAAGTGTTCTTTTTCTTAATTACTCATGCCCCTGACTTTCATTTTTACTAAAAGTTTATCTTCCAGTACCCACAATCGGTGACACCGACGTGCTTTATCATTTAAAAACTTCAAATAAATTTTTAACTATTTCGATCAATTTTACAGTCTAGTGTTTAAGTTCTATAGTTTTATTTTTGTATTTTTTTTTCACATTGTTTTAAAATGTCTTTGCCAAAACAAGAAGCAGCTGGAGAAGAACGAGAAATCGCTAAACTACCCATTAAATTTCCTCCATTCGGGAAGTCGGACCGGAATTGTGTTTCAACCAGATTGAGGTGGAACCACATATGGTGAAAAAATAATGCACTTAAACTTGGGATTGAGACGAGTATTTAACTAGCCATTTGTGATTGCAGATATTTCCAGATCTATTATCTGAGCTGATTTTCTAAAGCATTACAACCTTTTAGTTGACTTGAAGAAATAACGATTAATTCTTGCAACACGCTCGCTGAAGTTACAGATACTAACATCGACTGTAAGTTTTCTACAATTAAAAGCAGTACCTGTATTTATACTTCAATATTAGAAAAATTCCCCAATCTCACCAAACCTGTTATGGCAAACAAATTCTTAAATATTTGCAACCGTAAGGTACACAATATTACACATTTCATAGAAACAAAAGGACCTCCGATTTACTGCAGACCTAGAAGACTTCCTCCAGATAAACAGAAAATAGCACAAAGGGAATTTCAAATAATGCTTGATCAAGGAATATGTCAACCATCAAAAAGTGCCTGGGCAAGTCCACTACAAATGGTTCCTAAAAAAGGAGGGGATTGGAGACCTTGTGGCGATTACCGGCGGTTAAATTCCATCACAGTGCAGTGACAATGAAGAATCCGACAATAGCCCAGATAGAAGCAAAGATCTATAAAATAATTCCCATTTATCCACTACAGGGCAATCCTAAAATTTTGACTTCCTAAAATTATTTATTACTTTCCAAAACTCTAATATTGCACTATTGGAACTCCATACAAGATCCACTGTACTAGAGCTGCGTTCTGACATATACGTAAAATTAGCAGGGGAATCACTCACTGAACTCCCGTTACATACAAAAAGGCCTAACTCTTCCATCAAATTCACCAATTTAGCTGCATGCATCGACAACACTTCATCAGACAGTGATCTTCTACCATGCAATGACATTTCTTCAAAAATTTCTTCTTGTCAAGAATTAAGCGACGCTACTTGCAGTTAAAGTATCCTCCAATAATGATATTACACCGGTTGAAGTTATTTATAAGATCGGAGAATTCTTCTGCAAAGGATCCCACAACTGAATTATCCTCAAGGCTAGGCTTCCAATAACAGACGCACAGAAGAAACTTTTCATTCGAAATTTCAAAATAAATAATGAGTCACATTAAGCGATATAATTTCTAAACTCGAATTCAAAATTTCATTTTTCACCGCAGGGACACTACTGGTTTGTATGATTTTTATATGGATTGCATTCGGAACACAGCGCCTCTGTCGCCTGCAATCGCGCCACTTGTAGACCGCAGGCCGCATCACATCGAGAACCAGTACTGCCGCCAGCGACAGAGAAGTTACAGTGTTTTAAAAATGAGTTTTCAGATGCAGATGAGGAGAAGTTAATTAACCCTGCAGTAGGCGCGGTGATTTTAGTTCAATCAATAGGCGCGGTTATCTGACAGATACTTTTTTTATAAATTAAAAAATATAGATTAACGGATGGAACTGAGGGAGTATTGATTTATTTCCTTCACTTTGTTTAATTTAATAAAAAATAGTTATGAACTTTAAAAATACATGTATTGAAAATAAACAAAGAAAGATAAAGCATACAAAATAAACATTGATTTTTACAACATACATGTCATTCTTCCTCACTTTTATTCGAAATGGAAGAACATTCAGTTTTGCATATAATTCCACAGTGTTGTAGGCATAATGGTGTATTACACCGACGACAATAATATTTCGTCACTCTTTTGGAGAATAGGCGCGGTTATCTGTAAGATAATTATTTATGTTTTCTTCACTGCGGTTCACTTTACGCGGGTAATTCTTGATTTGAAATGAAGGTTATTATAGGTTAGGAAGATAGAAGGGCGAAAATTTCATGAAGCGAACCGTCTTCTCAATCGAAATAAAAGTAATGCCTAGTATAACACACTCCCAGAATAAATATCCCGGGGGTGTGGGGAACTAGGATTCGTGATTCTGCAAATAAAATACACCCAGTAAATGTCAAAGCACACTTAGTAAAATGTTACATATATTCTGAAAAGCATATACAGTAAATGGTTGCTATGACCAATCTGTTCGCTCAGGGAGTGACACAGATTGTCAATCGTCGCTCGTCGAGTAGAGTGGCCTGGCCCTCTTGCCTAGCGCACACTACTTATCGGTGATCGTTGTACGAACAAACGGCCTGGCTCTCCTGCCTAGCGCAGATGTCTTGAAACGGTGATCGCTGGATGAGTAAACGGCCTGGCTCTCTTGCCTAGCGCAGATGCTCTGAGAAGTTAGTTAAGGGCCTGCCTAGCTAGCGCCAAAACTATTAGAAAGTTTCTAATCGCTGAGTACTTCTCTCTGATTATTCTGGTCGTGGATGGCCCCTTATATACGATTCTGAGGTGGTAGGGATGGTGTCCAGTAGGCGGGTCTAGCCGGTGAAAGTTCTCCCCTCTGTAGTGGAGTAGGAGAGTCCTAGTGTAGTGGGGGTGTGCCTCCCTAGTGAAAGGTCCACTTGGTGCAAACCTGGTGGCCGGGCGGAGAACTGTTGTTACATCCTCCCCCTTGAGCTCAGGTGTTGCTTGCAATGGCTGAGCTCACATCAATGGCGTGGTCGGCCTCTCTTCCTTAACCTTCGGATTGGCTTCTCCTGGGCGTCTGCGGTGCAGGGCGTCAGGCTTGACACGTGGTATTTGCCCAGTGGTATCGTCGGGTTGTCTTCGGCTGCTACTTCATAGCTGACGGGTCCCTGTGCGTGTAGAATGACGTAGGGTCCGTCCCTTCGTGGAGCGAACTTGGCTGTTCGTCCTTTCGTCTTACTGCTCTGTGTGTGGGTAGTGATCCACACGCGGTCTCCGGGCGCGTACTGGGGTCCGGGATGTGCTCGTTGGTCTGCGTATTTCTTCTGCCGGTCCTGAGCCGTTTCATGGTTGTCTCGGGCTCTATAGTAGGTGTCTGCCATGCGCGAGAGGGCTGGCGTGATTTCGGCGATGAAATTCTCTGAAGAGTTGACTTCTCTTAAGTCATGTTGGATCTCTGCGGAGGTCCGTAATTCTCTTCCAAACGTTAAGTATGCAGGCGTCATCCTGGTAGCCTGGCATTCAGCGGTGTTGAGAGCGAATCTGATAGCGGGCAGTCTCCTTGGCCAATCGCTGTGGTCTTCTCCTACGAGGATAGCTAACTGCGTCTTCAGTTCTCGGTTTCGTCTCTCCACGGGGTTCGCTGCCGGGTGGTAGACTGGTGTAAAGGCTTGTGTAATGCCTAAACAGAAGGTGATGTACTGCATCACGTGACTGATGAACTGCGTTCCATTGTCGCTGATCATCTTCCTTGGTATTCCGTATCGTAAGAAGAACTCGTTTAGTAGTAGTTCTCCGCAGCGCTGTGCCGTAGCTTCTTGTAAGGGAAAAAGCTCTATCCATCGGGATGCCGTGTCCTCGATGACTAATATCCACTTGTACCTTTCGACTGATTCGGGTAAGGGACCGAATAAGTCTACGGCGATGACTTCGAATCGCTGGTTCATTGGTGGGGTCCTGAGTAGTCCTGCGGGCTTCAAGTTGGATGCCTTGTACCTCTGGCATGTCGTGCAAGCTCGTATATACTCTTCAATGCTGTGTCGCATTCCTGGCCAGTAATAATGCTGAATTATCCTCTGGTAGGTCTTGTGAATACCGTTATGTCCTGCTGTGGGCGCATCGTGGTACTCCTTTAGTATAGCTACTCGTTCGTGTACTGGAACAGCTAGCTGTGCGTTGTCCACCTCCTCGTCGGTGGCGTATCTGTAAAGGCAACCATTCGATATTAGATAACCTCTGGCGGACCATCTAGCTGCTTCACCATCTTGCTCTGGATCGGTGAAGGCGTCTAGTATTTTCTTCAGCTCGGGATCCTTGGACTGTTCTTCCCGGATCTCCGTAGCGCTTCTCCTCGGCATGTCTATAGTGAGGGTACAGACTGCGTAATTCTCTTCTTCAGGGGGCCTTGATAACGTGTCGGCCACTGCGTTGCTCCTTCCGGGTGTGTATTTGATCTGAAATACGTAGGGTTGTAATTGCAGGGCCCAACGGGCGAGTCGGCCTGTAGGTGATTTCAGGGTCATCAGCCACTGTAGTGGTTGGTGGTCTGTGACTATCAACGTGGGGCTGGCCTCGATATATCCTCTGAACTTGAAGACTGCCCATACTAAGGCGAGTGCTTCTCGTTCGGTCGTCGTGTAGTTTCTCTCAGGCGCTGTAAGCAGGCGGCTGGCGTACTCCACGGGATGTTCTTCTTCTTTCTCCCCCTGGACTAAGACTGCTCCAATAGCATAAGCACTAGCGTCGGTTTTGATAGTGAAGGGGCGAGTTTCATCGGCAGGCTGGAGGATGGGTGCTGACGTCAGTAGTTTCTTTAGCTGGTCAAATCCATCTGCTTGGTCGGTGGTCCATGTCCATGTGGCGGCTTTCCTGGTGAGCAAGGTCATCGGTCGAGCGATCTTGGCAAAGTCTGGGATGAATCGTCGGTACCACGAGCAGGTCTGAAGGAAACTCTTAAGTTCCTTTACGTTCCTCGGTGCGGGTCTCTTGAGTATAGCTTCGATCTTCTCTGGATCGGGGGTGAATCCTCTAGGCGTAATCACGTGGCCTAGGTACTTGATTCGTTCGCAGCAGAAGTGGCATTTGGGCCGGTTGGCCTTCAGCTTGTACTTCTCTAGATGCTGAAATACCTCTTGTAGGTCTGATAGATGCTCCTCGTAGCCTGGTGAGAGCACTATTAGGTCGTCTAGGTAGACTAGCAGTGTGATGTGGCTGAGTCCAGTTCGAAACTTGTCCATAAGTCTCTGAAAGGTGGCTGGTGCGTTGCGTAAGCCGAATGGCATTCTGTTAAACCGGTAGGTTCCAAAAGGTGTGATGAAACAGGTTTTATCTCGATCCTCTAGTTTCACCTTGATCTGCCAGTACCCTGCTCTGAGGTCTAGCGTGCTCATATACTGCGTCCCTTTAGCAGTGTGCAAGATGTCATCTATCCGTGGCAGTGGATAATGATCTGCTTTAGTGACTGCATTCAACTTCCTGTAGTCAATGCATAGCCTGTACGTGTTGTCCTTCTTGGGCACCATGACGACAGGTGAGGTCCATTCACTGTCGCAGGGCTCGATGATCCGTCCGTCCAGCATCTGGGAAATCTCCTGTTCCAAGATGTGACGTCTGCTAGGTGATAGCCGGTATGGCGGTGCTGCTATAGGTGATGCCTCTCCGGTGTCTATCCTGTGTTCTGCGTGTGGCGTAGGCTCTGTAGGAATTCCAAACACGTCCTCGTGAGCAGCAAGTATCTCATTAGCCTGCTCCTGTTGTGCTCGGGTGAGCCGGGTGCCTTCGTCTTTTCTAAGCTCCACGTCTATGGTGAAAAGCTGTAGTTGCTCCTCCGATGGCCATAGGGTGTCATCCGCCCATACCCTATGGAAGTCTAGATGGCTATGCCTGGTGGGCGTGTGGTGAGTCCTTTCGGTGGACTCGCAACGGTGTATTATCCACCTACCCCTGGTGGTGTCCTGTTGTACCGGTGGTGAGGGTCCATAGCCTCCGAGTATGGCCTCTTCGGTAGCTTCCATCTCTACTAGCGTTCTTGTTGGTGTGGGTGGTAGCGGGCTGACCATGGTTGTCCTGAATTGTGGCGTCTGCACAATCGCTTCCTGAGTTGTTCCATAAACTCGTGTGTCTTCTGCTCCTGGAGTCAGCGGCGGTGGGCTGATCCTTTCTGATGTGGGTTGTGGTACCTTCACAACCGTGTTCTGAGTTTCTCTATAAACTCGTGTGTCTCCTTTCACTGGAGTCAGCGGCAGTGGGCTGAGTAGTGCTGGCTGCGGTGTCATAGTCACAGTGTCCATCTGTATTCTTCCTGATGTGGGTTGTGGTACCTTCACAACCGTGTTCTGGGTTTCCCTAGGAACTTGTGTGTCTCCTTTTACTGGAGTCAGCGGCAGTGGGCTGAGTAGTGCTGGCTGCGGTGTCATAGTCACAGTGTCCATCTGTAACTGTGGTGGTGCTGGCTTGTCCTTTCTGGTGAATGGGTAGAGTGTGGGGTTGTCATGAAACCTCCACCTGTGTTCTCCAAAATCCAATATAAGTCCAGCGTCCTCAATGAAGTCTATTCCGAGCAACGTCTGGGTGTTCCGGGCTCCCGGGAAGAATGTGAAACTGGTCGGGATTGTCCTTCCCTTCAGTTTGACTGGCAGTTGCGTCTGTGCAACCTGCTGCGTTGTTTCTTCTCCGTCTGCTAGCGTCACTGTAGCAGTTGTTAGGGTGAGGGGATGTCCTCGTTCTTCTAGCAGGGTCTGCAGCTGGTGGCTGCCTATACTGGTCTTGGCTCCTGTGTCTACAAAGCCAGTGCCCTCTAGGTTCCACACGGCAAAGCTGAGTGCTGGCCTCTGCCGGGTGCGGATCTGTATGTGGGCAGCACAGAAAGAGCCTGTTCTTTCTTGCTGCGTCTTCGTTTGGTTGCAGTCCGGGCAGTTCCTCCTGTATACTCCCGGTCTGTTGCAACCAAAACAACTGTAGGCCGCCTGTGCTGTAGGCTGCTGCTTGTGCGGGTGGGCTGCCTTTGCCTTCCTGCAGTCCTTCTGATAGTGGCCTCTGATGCCACAGTAGTCACACCTGGTAGTGCCACCTGTCCTCTCGTTTGGCTTCTTTGCTGCTGGTGCTGGGTCCTCATACTGCTCGATACGTCTGGCCTCTTGCACGAGTGCCCAGAAGGTATCGACAGTTTCCCTCCTGATGCGGGTCCTTAACCTGGGATGGAGTACCGCATAGGTCATGTCCAGCTGAACATGGATGTCCAGAGCCGGGGTGATTTGAGCAAGTATTGCTCGCTTGCTGCAGACAAACTGGTCCGTGCTGGTCTTGTTGTCCTGCGGCGTGTTGAAAAACTCTCGGTACAGCTGATCGTTGGACTTCCTAGGTCCAAAAGTTCGCCTCAGCTGCTGTATGGCGTCAGGCCATGTTGTGGTGGTTTCCTTCTCTCCGAGCCACCAAGTTCCTGCAACGTCTGTGAGTAGCATGGGCAGTGCGGCTAATGCGTGGTTGTCACTCACTCGGGCTGCTTCCTTGTACGTCTCTGCTGCGGAGATGAAGACATCCAGGTCCTCTCCTGGTTTTCCTCCGTAGCGTGCGGTACACCCAATCATTAGGCCAGACTGCTGGGTCTGCCTGTCTTGATTGATGCCTCGTATCAGCTGCTGCAACATCTCTGGGGTGAGCTGCATGCTTATGTCTCCTAATTCGGGGCTGGGCTGTCGCTCCGTCGATGGTCGTTCTAGAGCTCGTGCTGCACGTTTGGGCGCCATTTCTTTTATAACACACTCCCAGAATAAATATCCCGGGGGTGTGGGGAACTAGGATTCGTGATTCTGCAAATAAAATACACCCAGTAAATGTCAAAGCACACTTAGTAAAATGTTACATATATTCTGAAAAGCATATACAGTAAATGGTTGCTATGACCAATCTGTTCGCTCAGGGAGTGACACAGATTGTCAATCGTCGCTCGTCGAGTAGAGTGGCCTGGCCCTCTTGCCTAGCGCACACTACTTATCGGTGATCGTTGTACGAACAAACGGCCTGGCTCTCCTGCCTAGCGCAGATGTCTTGAAACGGTGATCGCTGGATGAGTAAACGGCCTGGCTCTCTTGCCTAGCGCAGATGCTCTGAGAAGTTAGTTAAGGGCCTGCCTAGCTAGCGCCAAAACTATTAGAAAAGTTTCTAATCGCTGAGTACTCTCTCTCTCTGATTATTCTGGTCGTGGATGGCCCCTTATATACGATTCTGAGGTGGTAGGGATGGTGTCCAGTAGGCGGGTCTAGCCGGTGAAAGTTCTCCCCTCTGTAGTGGAGTAGGAGAGTCCTAGTGTAGTGGGGGTGTGCCTCCCTAGTGAAAGGTCCACTTGGTGCAAACCTGGTGGCCGGGCGGAGAACTGTTGTTACACTAGGTATCTGTCAGAACCTCCGCGCCTATTGAAGGGTTAACTTAGTAGCTAAACGCGCAGTAATTTATGACGTAAGCCATGCCGATTATCGCAATAACCTAGTTAAAGTTTGAAAATTTATAGGAAACGAGCTAATTAAAGACGGTGAGTTTATATTGTTCTTTAATTCAATGAATTTCTTTAGCAAATGAAACATACATTACTAAAAACACATGTTTGACAAATTGACAAATATAAATACTGCTTCATAATGTCCCGGCATTGTTAATCAATTGAGCGTATTTATCTAGCATCAACAAATCACAACCTTACCAAACTACCGGCCTGCTTCTGCGCTGAATTATTCAAATTACCCAGGCATTGAATGATACAACATTTAAACATATAATTGATCCCAACAGATACACATATGTATACATATACATATACTATTCATTCCTATCTATTCCATAACCAATTGCGGCTTCATGCCAGGAAATCGCGCCATTTACGCCGCTGAAAAAGCTTTAAGTTTGTCCCTGATTTGAAATCCTTCAGTATTAGAAAATCCACCAAAACGAGATAAGTTTATCATGTTATCATGGCGATCTCTTCATTAATATGATCAACAATTAGAGAGTTGCTTTCTTCAAGATAACCATCACGAAGAGACTGTGCAAACAACAAGCGGCTAATATGAGATCAACTATATCTGGCGCTATAGCGAGAGGTGTATAAAACACTAAATACTTGACTTAATAGCCAAAAGCGTTTTCTGTCACTCGGCGACCTCGGCATAATCAGTAGTTATAAATTTGTTTCTCTCTATTCAAATCTTGCAACTTTTTTAGAATAGGGCTTCATTATAAAACTACTTAGTGCAAATGCTTCGTCTCCAATCTGGAAATGTGGTATAATCACATCTGACTCTGGTAGTTGTTTCGGTCCTGGGATATTAAATCTATGGTTGCTATTTTCCCCCAAATTGATTTTTGAAATATACCGTTGGCATTGTTGATTTTCTTTTCTTTCTGGTATATAATAACAAAAAGACTTCGGACTCTTCCTCTGCCAACAAAAGACACAAAAAGAATCAATTGAATCAAACACAACTGACAAGTTGTCTATGTTAACGCTTTGAAGTGATTGCAAGCTATTTGTTGATGCGTTCGACAGCTGTCGTCTGCGTCTGAAGCCTATCGCTGAAGTTGGTTGCTGCGGTCGAGTTCGGAATTGTACCTTTAGTAGCTTTGGAAATTACTTATTCATAATTTTTAAAGAATATTGGCTTACAAAAATTGTCATTATAGATCCAGGTTTCAGAAAAACACATAATCTGAAATTTGGGCCGAATATCCCAAAAAACCGTTTAGTAAAATCGCTCTTCCAGATCTTCTTCAAAGTTGATGTCCGAAAAATCTTAGTATTTGGGAAATAGCAGGTAAAGGAGAGAAGAAACTTCTCAAATTCACTTCACTTGTATTTCCCTGTGGAGTAAACATATTAATACAATGTCCTTAATCTTAAATTAGTAGACAAACAACGTTCTGCTTTAAGTATAATAAATTGATTAAAACTTTAAACACACATTTAAAACATAAATGACTATATAGTATATATTTATGTAATGTGTAAATATATATAAGAAGGAAAAGAAAAATTAATGAAGTAATAGGTAACTAATTCATTAAAAATAATCAATAAACAATAAATATATTGAAAGAGTTTAAATGAATGTCCAAATCATTAAAAGATCAATTTGGTAGCGATAGGGGACGATACACTTGTGAGAAAGAAAAACTCTAAAAATGTATTTACCAAGTGGCAAATAAAAAAAAATGAAAATAGATCCCTGTACAATTGTGCAGAAGGTTCAATTTTCCAAAAATTTAACTTTTGTTTTAAAACTAAGCTAGGTTAAATTATCTTGTCATTGAGTTTAACCTATAAAATAACTTTGTAAACATATAATAGCCATCATCCTGTATATTGGAAAGCTTGTGCAATTCAGCCATTTTATAACCTTCCCTTTCCATGTTTAGTATAACTGTACAGGTTACTAGTTTCAATAAAATACTTATTGGATTTATTTTTGTTGTGCAAGTTTATAAAACGTTTTTTATTTGAATTTTTGACGTTAAAGGTGAGTTTACAAGTTATGTTTTCATTGAATTCTGAATAAAAAAATCATCCTTAGAACATATTAATCTTAAACCGGCTTTTCTATTTTTGATGCAGTAATGAATAACTTCTTTCGCTTCTTCAATATTATAAAACAGTTTCATGATTTGGACATGTTTTTGTTCAATAAGTTAACGAAAAATTAAAAAGTAATCCATTTTGTGTGATTCAGGCTCAAAAGTAAAAATAAAATAAAAGTTATTGGTGAAGTGGTTTTGTTTACGAGAAGAGGACAACATCGAGGTCCATAGCTGCTCAAATTTTTTTGGTGATTTGAAATTTTACTATGTCATATATAACCGTACGTGGCAATCTTGGCACTACACATACCATAGTGAATGGTATGGATCGCTATGATCTTGAACAGTTGGCTGAATATATGCATCGTGGGCCAAAACATGAAGATACTGATGCAGTTACGTTCTTTGATCCGGTAATGAAAGTTATTAACCAACTGGAATCAATGTTTGGTTACGAGGTGATATCATGCAACAATTCACCAACATCACAACAAAGAAGCTTACATCATACGGATCTGACGATGTGGACAATGTATAGAAATGAGTTACGTTCGCAGCATTATCAACCTTATCACCATAGAGAACAACGCCGAGGCAGCTTCGAAGATGGTTGGCGATAATATTATTTACTTTTTTATTATTAGTGATAATTCTATTAATATTACTTTCAACACGAGTAGTTGTGAGAGTGAAGTTATTTAGAAGTATTTTATATATTTTTTTTCTTTGTGTTTACTAAAATCAATGTAGAAAATGTTGGTTTTAGGTTTTACAGGGTGCTCTCATTATATTACGGCAATATCAAAACTGTAAAAATGTATTTACCAAGTTTAGAAACTGGTAAATAAAAAAACAAGTAGTCGAAATAGATCCCTTATAATTGGTGCAGAATGTTCAACTTTCAAAAATTCTAAATTTTGTTTTAAAATTAAGCGAGGTTAAATTATATTGTCATTTAGTTAAACCTGTAAAATATCTTTTCTAAAGATATACTAACCATCATCCTAACAGCCAACCAAGATTACTTCTAATGCTAGTAGTTGGGTCCGCAGAGCTCGAAAACATCTGAGATTTTCTCCGTGACAGCCTGTTCATTTTGTGTTCATCGACTGGTTTCAGGCATTTTTTTATTGAGAATTTTTTCAAGTTAAGCGATTTTTTCAGGGACCTGGAACGTTCGTCACTCTCATAATATTGTTTTATTATAGGTTTAGTTTTTCTTGGAATAATATTTAGGGCTACCATCAGGATGTCTTGCTTAATCAGGATGGTAACACATACTTCATTGTATAAAGCAAAATCAGTTTTACACCCGGTTTTGAGTAGTGTTTTGTTATGAACTAACTGGAAGGTTTTCTTGTTTTTTCTTTATACCTGTCTAAGGCCACATGTTGTCCATTTTTAAAAGGCACTGTATTTTTGAAATGGAAACATCAGTGAGTGGAAATATGAAGTTTCAAATGATCACAAAATGAAGCAAGCCAAAAAATCTCTGAAGCGATCTTGGTGGTTGTTTGTAGGAAGAATACTGGCTATAAAACCAAATCCTAGGCGCCTGAAAGATCTTCTATGGTTCTTTTAAGTTCAGGGTTTGTACACAGAAATGCAATCAGCTTAAAGTGTAAATTAGTGAATATTTATGGTGATTGTTTTGTCTTTGGGCTCGGTCAAACCCAGATAGTTGCACTTAACTATCTGTGCAGTCTCTAGATGTATTGTGAGAAATGTTCTGCGTTGTTAGGCTGGCGTATCCCGCAGGGACGCCAAGAGACTTGAAACAGAAGTGACTGGTCAACTCCCCCTATTCTAAGGGTAGGGGCTTTGTGTTCTTAGTAGCCATATTTTGGTGAACATTACTGTCAAGGCAAACTGTTGTCCAAGATGTTTTTTGTTCTTTCTCTTTTTCTTCAGTGGCTCATGTTTGTTGTTTACCTTCGTTTCTTCAGTGGGTCATGTTTGTCGTTTACCTTCAGTTTCTTTAGTGAGTCATGTTAGTCGTTTACCTTCAATTGCTTCTGCCTCAAAAAAAAGAAACTACTTCTCATCATGGACATCTTCACAGCATCCATTCTTATGGATGAGTTTGATGGTTACACTCGGCAGTTCAAAGTACTTCGTGAGAAAGATGAAGGATGCCAAATTATCTTAAGACACGATTGTTGGAGTGTGTGACTGTTTTTAGTAGAAGCAGATGTCGGTGGAAGAGCTTAGTTGTTTCCTTCTTATGGTCTGTTCGATTGTTCAGATATGCGACTGATCGGATTTCAGACCTAGAGACAGCTTGTAGTTGTTTTTTTCCTTTAGTTACCAATATGTATTCCCACATGGCTTATGTTCTCTATATTTGATCTCCAACTTCATATCTAGTTATAATCGCATCATGCCTTAAATGATTGGAATCTCTGTAACTTAGCATTCATTACAAAGGACTTTAACCCCATTAACTGCTTTGTTATATTCGTGACAATGTTCTTTCATTTCTCTAAACTCAGGAAAAGTAAAGTAGAATTATAATAAAGTTATAAAGCATTTAAAAAAAAAAAAAAAAAAAAAAAATGTATTAACATAGAATGTAAGCTGTAAATATGATTTTTTATGTACATATTAAAATTACTTCATTTGATTTATTTATTTTGAGATAAATTGAAATTAGATTTAATTTTTTTTCATTTAAATAGCTTTAATTAGGAGGAATGGGTTTATTGTTTTGTGTAACTACGAAAAATAGAATTTATAATTTATTATTTGCTACAGAATCATATTTGCTTGAGAAAAAATCCATATTTAAAAAAAGGAGAAGAATATGACTAGTTCGTTAGGTCATGTGCCATGGTTAGATTAATAACAGAGAATTCAATAATCCGAGGAATTGTACCGAGATTTTGGAGAGCGTGGCCGATATAGAGGAGGTAATGTAATTTAATATGTTAGTATTCAGATAATTAATTTTTTTTTTTCAATTAATACTTTACTGGATATAGTTTTTATGCATTCATCGAAGTGTTTGAAATGAAGTGATGTGTGCACTATGTGCGAAATCAATATTTACATACACAAATTTGGTGTCAAATACTCACGCGACTTTCTTTTACTGCAATTTACACAATTAAATTGGCAAACTAGTAATTTTTACAAATATTTAGTGGTATTCTCAATTTTTTTTAGTGGCCACAAGTTTTCAGCCCTCAGAATTTCTCTAAATAAATAAATTTTCTCGTAAAAACTGCTTCAAACAGAAGTGATAGTTCACTGTATGTATAGTTAGTAATATACCAAGTTTAATGAAATTCGTTGGTGTCCGTTTTGTTTTTTGGTTGGTGAACCAATTTTCTTCAAACCTGGATTCCCGGCATCACTCTATAGTATGTAGATATTTGATAGTTTTTGTTTTTTAGCCCAGTGAGTAGAGAGCTATTACCAGACTAAAAAAGAGGAAACTGAAATACGCCAAGATGGCTTCCAAACGTTTCTGAATTTTCAAGATGTAATTTGGCGGTGGTCATTGTTACACAAGGAATTGTACTCACCAGCTTCAGGCATTTTAGGAATTGCTCCAACTAAGGTGTTGTTCTGTATCGATCTCGGATGGAGTGTACGAAAGTCAATTTAAAATTGGGTTTGTATTTTGGTCGGATGCTTAGGCTGCGTTGAAACCACAATCACTAAAAGAGTTATCTTCCTTCAAGTATATTCTTCTAATCTGAGTACCAAGTCATTGGAATGAGGCGAAGTGTATGAGGTGGCCAAAGTAGGCACTTCTTTTCCCCTTCCTCGGACCCGAACCTACACTGGCTGACCTTTACATATCTGTCACCTTTCAAGCATGGATATGGATAAGCTCGATGAGTTGTCAGCACGCCTGAAATCGTCCAAATCCCAGCACGTCCAAATTTGGACTGGGACTCCGGATAGATCTCTGAGAGTGAGATTTCTTATTACATCATTCACTGGCTTTTCTTAAGCACTTGTGCATTCTGGTTTAAAGAGATATTTTTAGGCCAGACACTTTATTTAGACGAACAAAAACATTTTCTTCTTACTTATTATAAACTACCTGAGCAGTGAAGAGGTTAAGTTCAGCCGAAACTTTGGTGGAACAGAACGTCTGTAGAAGAGATTAGTCTGTTTCCAAATAAAGTTTGTATATGCGAATGATACGTTTATCTGCGTGAAGTTAGAATTTAAATAATAAAAACAAATCCTGTATGTAGTGTAGCAATTCCCATTGATAGATTTTGACTAAAACCTTAATGTCAGATTAGGTAGTGTGCACCTAAACGAAATCTCAAGTTTGAACTCTCTGTTTTATTTTAAATTTTCAAGTTTAAACTCAATTTTGAAATTTAGATTAGATCGCAATATTTTCTTTTATCAGCAGATTAATAAATAAATAAATAATATGGGTTTTCCTAAATAATCTATGTTTTGCAGGAAAACAGGAAAATCTATTAATAGAAATATAAATATAAAAGTTGTGATGAATAGAAATCATGGTCTTCCAGTAAACCCATTCCTGATTTCTTTTGTTTTTAATTTCATCTTTACTTCACAATATATTCAAAAATGTTTAAGATCAATAGAATTTTTCAATATGCATGCTCAGTTTTTCATTTCAATTTGTTTTTTTTTTCAATATTTTGCAATGTAAATTATCAAGCACTATTGATAATTCTTTTACAAGATTGTATATTTGTATATAAATTCATTGTAAATATTATCTCTTTTATATATTATTGTATTTTTATTTCAACTAATTAATGCAAATAAACATATTCGTAATTAAACATTTGAATGAATAATATAACCTAAACTTTTTGTTTTATTGGGTCGAAAGGTTGGTGAAGTGTTACAACTCTATGGATCGCCACCACTTGTTTTGTGTTACTTTGACAGAAATCCAAAATTGATGTATTTCCAATTTAATAATTATTTGGTCGCAAAGCGAAGCAAGCTGTTGTATTCTACAATGAATTACAAGCAATAAGAAGCCAGAAATGTCGTAATATCAATACTGTTCTATGGTAACAAATGTTTTTGTTTAGAGATTATTCTTGCCGGAAGAGAGGGAGAGGACCTGAGAAAATCTGAAATAGGTAATAAAAGTTAGTACTCTGAAAAATATCACTACGAAGGAAAATAAAAAATGGAGTCATCCCGTTAATTTTTTTAAAAGCAGATTATAAAGTGGATTGTTACTTATTGTTTCCGGGATATTTCTCTGGGTTTCCCTACTTGAACAATATAAACACCACTAACTGACCCGTGCAATGCTCATGCAGTATCCATAGACCTTCAGATCTAGTTGATGTAAGCATGCATTTACCTAACTTACGTGTCATTGAACGAGTTAGGATTGCACATAGGCTGCTGTATACAAATATATGTATTTACCTTGTATGGCTACCTCATCCACTCGCTGGCATTCCTCTCTCACTTCCGCAATTTTTCTCCACCTCAATCCGATGCTTCTCAAATCGGACTGCACTTCATCCAGCTACTAAGTCTCGGTCTTCCTCTTCTCCTAGCCTCTCCACGGTGAACAATCCATATCTTCTTGGGGATCCTTGTATTCTCCGTTCTTTCCAAGTGTCTCAACCATTTAATTCTTCCTCTTTTAATCCACCCCATTAGGCCCTTAACCTGGTGCAGTTCCATCAGTTCCCCGATTTTCCTTTTTATTATTTTCCTTATACCTTTCCTTATAGGGCTAAACATCTTCCGCAAGACTTCCTTTCCCAAGCATTTAGTTGGGATGTATTTATACATAACACTTGCAGCGATGGGGGTATCATGCAAAATATTATGAATGAGGAATGCTTTTGCCTTGGAACTTGAAGCGATGGGGTCTCGTGCATAAAAACTAAGGATCATGAGGGATGTTTTGTGCCAGATCAATGGAAAATTTGTTTAACAGTTTGTGGAATGTTCAACGGTGGAAAGTCGTCAAGACTTCTTTGAAAAAAAAGTAATGTATTCAAAAATTAATTTCAATACAAGTACACTTTTTTCTATTTTCATTGGGTTAGATCAGCTCTGGTTGTGTGATATTGTTTGAACGCAGTTGCTTACAGCTGGAAAGAAAAGTATTTGAATGCTGAATGAAAAGGTCTGTAGTATCAACTAGAAAACATATCTCTGTATCTATCTTTATAAGATAAAGAATCACAATCAGTACGTCTAATAATTCTAGTCCTAGTTGCACAAATTTTTTTTTCTCTCTATTTATTCATTTACAACGCGCTAATGCGCGAATAAAGACAGTGATAATGGAAAAAAAATCACTAAACGAGTGGAGGAGCTACCCAGTGGTAACACTCCAAATCACTCACTGTCACTTGTTGAAAGAAGATTTCGAGACTACTGACGTTTTAGACGACGAGAGGGATTGTCCGGGAGGAATCAAGAGGAGAGATTTCTGGCTAAAGGGTTCACTTGGTAGAACAGGTTTTTGTGGAATTTTTTATTAAAGGGATTGGATTCGTTGAATATTGGAACGCTTTGCGGAGCCCTAAAGTTCTATTCCGTATGTCCATTGGTTTTAAGATTGAATTGTTGTACATTAGTCGTTTTTTAGTAAAGTCAGTTTAGATCTGTTGTCAAGTAGTTTTTTAAGCAATCTGAAGCGGCTGTTCAGTTCTTGTCGTTTCAATCTAGTATAAGGATTCCATGCCTGGCGTTTGTCTATATACGACCCAAGGTAGCGGACAACATTGACGTGAGGAAGAGGAACTCCATTGTAGTATATTGGGGCACAGTTAATTTTTCTTAGAGTGAAAGTGTTATTTTCACATTTTTGTTCGTTTAACTTTATTCTCTAGTTCTTAATCCATGTTTCCAGGGAAGAAACGTAGGATTGAAGGTTTCTTATTGATGTTACAGGATCTTTGTGAAATGAAAGAATTGCAGTATCATCACTAATAGATAGGGTGGTTTGAGGATGGGTAGGAATGTCGGCAGCGTATATTGTGTAGAGAACAGGGCCCAGGATGCTTCCCTGAGGTACTCCTGCCTCTTTGGATGGAAGGAGGATGTGGTAGACCCTATTATTATTCGGAAATACCTATCAGCAACCTAGGATTTAAGGATAAGATAGTAAGTGAATGGAAGTATTCCCTTGAGCTTCCAGAGCAAGCCTAGATGCCAAATCTGATCAAAAACTTGTTTGACATCTAAAAAGACGCGAGAACAGCACTCTTTCCACTCAAGAGAGGAAGTGATGGTGTCTATAACGCTATGGCACTGTTGAATAGTTGAGTGGTGGCATCTAAAGCCAAACTGGTGATCTGAGATAAGATTAGAAGAATCAAGGATAGGTAGGATGTGTTTGAGTAGGAGTGTTTGTAGTATTTTGCCCGTTATAGATAACAGACTTATCGGACGGTAGGACGATGTTTTGGTTTCTTTGATTTAGGGATCATACGAATATTGGAAAGTTTCCACTGTTGTGGAAATTAGTACGGATCATTAGTATGGAGTTAAAGATATAGATGAGAAAAATGAACTTTTTTGGGAAGGTTGCAAAGGATTTGTGCGGTGATTATGTCGAGGCCAGGAGCTTTTTTCAGTGATAGATGACGTATAATGCAATTTACATCAGAAGGGTTTAATGGCTTTGGGTGTGGGTGAGAGGCAGGGGAGAGACGAGTTCTTCTTCGATTAGATGGATTATTTCCGAGTTATGTAAATTAGGATTTTGAATACTTGGGAAAGGTAGGATGCAAACAAAGAGGCTTTTTCAGCATCAGATGCGGCCCATGAGCCGTTCTCATGCCGGAAGGGAGATGTAGAGCTTTGTAGGAAAGTATTCTGTTAGTTACATTCCGAAGTGATTTGTTGTCACTCGTAAGTATTTGTGTGTAATCATGGAACTGTTGTTCTCTGTAGTTGATCAGGTCTGTTCGAAGGATATGTGTCAGTGCGTTAAGTGTGCGCTTATCAGAGGGGTAGCGAGGGACGCTTATCAAGGTCACTTGGACCTCGCACGACGCTTTTCCATGATAAGTGTTCGCATGTAAAGTGGGATGGTTCTGTTTTTGTTTGTGTTGTTCATCTGTTTCGATTAGAGTTGCTTCTTGTACTGAGTTCTGTGTAGATGTAGTAATGTGTTGAACAGCGTTTCGATTTCTTCATGTGTCTTAAGAGAAATATGTAAATCAAGTTTTTGCGAAAGAAGATCTTGAAACTATTGCCAATCTACTTTACTGGGATTCATGTTGGTTTTGAGGTACAGGTAACGGATAAGTATCTAGGATAAGAAGGACGGGACTATGATCGGATGATAAATCAGGCAAGGTTAAAATGCCGTAGTACAGGTGTGTCATATGGGATAATATAAAGAAATTAAGGATGACGGGAAGTTTGGAGATAGCATTTGGCCAGTAGGTAGGTTCGTTGGGGGATATAAAAGCATAGTTTTGTAAGGAAAGGATGTTAAGGAGGGTTGTCTACGAGGATTAAAGTTCGACACCCCCATTGTGGGTGTTCCGCATTATAGTCACCACATGATAGGAATCTAGGACCAAGAGTCTGTAGAAAGAAAGAAATTCATTTTGGGTTATTGGTTTATTTGGAGGACAATATACAGCTGCCAAGTTAAACGAGTACAGATTAGAGCACAAAGAGAGTAGAGTGTATTGGATGAGTTTATTGGATGTTGATAGGAGGAGATGGTGTTCCAGTATGTTTCGGATTAGGATAGCTACGAAAGTGCCTTCAAGGCAACCTGGAAATCGGAATATAGGGCCATTCTCCTGACTAATGCTTGCCGTGAAATCTCCTCAACACAGAGCGTAACGCCACCACTTCAGTCTGAAAGAAGGTGTATTTTCCCAAATTGGCCTTAGTTAAAATTAAGTCGGACTTCATCTCCGACTAGTCTGATCTTGAAGCCGTCCGTTAGTTACCGAGCACACGAGGGAGAAGTTTTTCGAATTTTGTTTTTGTGCTAGTGAAGTTAGATATAGAGCGAGGAGTTAACCCGAAGAAGCATTTCAAAACTTTTCTTTTTTTTTGCTTCTTACAGCACCCAGAAAACTATCTTCCCTTTAGCAATTTGCCTGTCATGTCATGAAAGTATATCTCCTCCAAGCAATATCCCAATGTAATAATTCCGTACTACTTATCAATACATAGACCATAAAATTACAAAATCTGAATTCCTAATAAACCCCAATCAGTTTTTATTAGTAAGGGCAGCCCGAATAAATAGCAAGACATATAATAACTGTGTGGACATATGTTGGAAGTCATTTTCACTTGATTGAATGTAACAAGTTTATAAAAGAATTTGATTTAAAAAAAATAACAGAATTTAAATTCAAATTAATTACAAACTCGTGGGCAATTAATTAGAGGAACAAACCTTTCTACACTAACCAATCCCTCCTAGGAAATATTCATCGTAGGCTTAACGAGATTGCTGTCACCCACTGCTAGGCCGTATTTCTGGGTCACACCATAGTTATACCGCCATTGCAACATTGTACCGCAAAATATCATTGTGTAAGGTAAAAGTAAGAGTGAAATAAGCTTCACTTTTCGTTTATTGTAAACTTAATAGAAAGAAGCACAAAATGTACAACTGCGCAATACGTTTAATTCACTGTGATATAACTCCGTTTAAGTTTCGTTTAGAACTAGATACAAATCTAACCATATGCATGAAAAAAAGAGCAGCAGTTAATTTATTTTATAAAATAAGGCTTCCACTTTTGATATTAGAGCGCTGCATTTGTTGGACAACTTGTTCCAACTTTGGGTAGTAGAGTGCTTCACATTTAGCAGAATACCATCCACATTGCATCATTACTAGTTATACAGAGTAGTTAGATAAAAAAACAAATTAATAAGAATTTCACAAAGTTTGGTCATACGTGATATAAAACATTTAATTTTTTACTGCATAACAAATTTAACTATTACAAAGAATAAAGTAATAATATCGTTTTATTAATTGCAGGATCAAATTACGAAGAAACAGGAACTCCTGATTCTGCCTGTCCAGGACCGTTTCTACCGCCACCTCCTCCTGCCCAACATCCGGCGCCATCATCTGGTTTACCAAAATTTGTTAGAATACCATCTACCAGTAATCGCCGTCAAGATTCAATACCAGATCGAGTAAGTTTCGGAAAGAAATTTTTTCAGTTGCAGCATCTACAACAAGCGGATAAGAAACGTCATGTATACAGTGCAAATAACAAACTTTTCACTAATATACCAGAGGAAAATTTAACAACATCAACACCTAACGCACAAAATCATGCCTTACCTTGGTATACGAGGAACACTGGGGATGGCCAACAGCAGAGTTTACGGTCTATCCGACGCAGAGGTAATATGTGTGTCTGTGATTTCAATTTATTTCATATTTAAAGAGACAATTTATTGTTATCGATTGTCAGAGTTTTGGGCAAATATAATGCCCAAGTCAAAAGCCATTATTTGGATACTTTTTTTCCTTAAAGAAGTCGCAACAATTATACAAAAGTCCTTTCATGTTTCAAGATTATTAGCTTCTTCAGAATAATTGCTAATTTATATGGGTTCTAAAACTCAAATTCATCTTTTGCGCTATCGTCCACATTGATGGCAATAAGTTTTGAAAGAGATGCTGTAAAAAGGAAAATGCCTGAGATTCGTTTCCCTGTTCTAAAGCTTAAAATATATCTAAGTACTGAATAGTGCCTTATCTCAAGCTGTTCGTTTTTCTGTTAGAAACCAATAGGTTAAGAATACATAAACAATCTGGTAGTGAAACACCCATACACTTTTGCACCCAGATACTGCAGATGCTGCATTTAATAGAATTTTAATACATTTTCTACAAACTTGAAATTTGAAAACAAAGTTTGTCCTCACAAGAAAATAATGGTTATAGTAATATATGCTGGTTCCTTGTGACTCGCAAGTGTAGGTAGTGTACCCAGGAAGTGATTCCATTACAGTCCACAAGATTCCGTTCACCTATATCGAGTAATCTGAAAACAAAGTTACACACACTCTAGATCAGACTTTCCTAATCAATCGTTCTTTTGTTTCAAACTAAAGGAAGTCTGATTATAATGAAATATTTAAAAATATGAAATAAGTAAACATTTTACTGAAAGGGCATTATATAGGGAACTTAAAATTACAGCTTCTTCCCAGAAGCTTCCAAAAATCAGTTATTCTGGAAAAATGTTTCAAATCATTTGAGTCGCTAAAACCTGAAAATAACAAAAAAAAAAAAAAAAATCAGTTACGCCGCACTTCCGCATGGTGGTGGTATCAGATGCGGTTGTGGTTCCTAATAAATTTGACCCTCCTACAGGTTTTCGCTCATTTTCGAGATGTTTTGTCCCAATAGATATACATATATATCGGGTGTTTCAGAATTGCACGGCACTATTTTAGGTATGTGTTCTGTAGCAAAAAATAAACAAAAGTTCATATACACATATGTTTTAAATCAGTTTATTACAGAGATATTGGTGGCAAGTGCGCATTAGGCGGCCTGGTCGCCGCGACGAGTGGTCTTTAATGGTATCTGAGAATACGCGCGCACTTAGCGACACACAGGCGGCGAGCGGCCAGGCGAGGCCGTCGAGAATCACTCCATTTGTTAGAAATCCGTCAGTGCGAGCGCATTAGCCGCGGCGGTCAGTACGTTTTGCTAGCATAGCTAGCTCCTTCAGTCCATATCGAGCAGCCGGTGAAAAGAACTGACTAAAGCCCAATGCGCACTTGCCCTTGAGATTTATTTATCGAAAGCCCAAAAGTATAATACTAACAATTCATATCATTTATTGTTTGACAATTAGTATTAAACACTGTTTGTGTAAGTTCTGTGCGTGTGAGTGAATACAGGGAGATAGTATTTTTAGTATTTTGTGTACTACAAATCACGAATTTCTTCCTTTTTTAGAACAAACAAACATGCTTTTGTTGTGGTGGTTGGTTCCACAGAGCTGGAAAGCATCAGAGACATTTTCCGTGGTAGCCTGCTTCATTTTGTGGTCATCGACCGGTTCCGGGCGTTCGCCCAACTTCAGGATGCGTTTTTCAGACAGTGTGACAACACAGACTTGCACAGAGCAAACTTAGTTTACACACTCCTTTTACAGAGCAAACTTAGTTTACACACTCCTTTTACATAGTTTACACTGAGTGTGTAAACTAAGTTTGCTCTGTGCTAGTCACACTGTCTAAAAAACGCTTCTTCAAGATGGGCGAATGCCCGAAGCCGGTCGATGACCACAAAATGAAGCAGGCTACCACGGAAAAAGTTTCTGAAACATGCTTTTAACTTACGGCAGGGTACATAAAAATGGTGTTGCTTGTGTTCGAAGATATCATAAAAATTTCCTATCGAAGAATCCAAATCGTAAAACGTTTGAAACCATTGAAAGATGTCTTAGCGAAAATGGCACATTAAAACCTGTACGCCGGTCGACAAGATTTCGGCGAACTGCAAACATTGAAGAAGAAATGCTGGAAGATGTTCAGTACTAGCACCAGAAGATTGTCACTTCGTTTCGATGTTTCCCTCTACCAGTGTATGGCGAACATTGCGCAAACAACAATTGCATCCATTTCAGATTACGCATGTCATGATTTGTTACCACAAGATTATATATAGCACTCGCAGAAATTTCTCCCAGTGGTTAATTCAACAATACTCACGAGATCCTTACTTCCTAAGCTGCCTGCTGGTTACCTATGAATTTTACTTTACAATCAATGGGATTACTAATTTTCGAAACACCCATACTTGGAACGATGAAAAACCCTCATACAACTGCTACTACACATTACCAACATACCTTTTCATTAAATGTCTAATGTGGTCTTCTTGGCGACAATCTAATTGGCCCCTTCTTTTTGCCACCTAGGCTTTCTGGAATATCATACTTTTATTTTTTGCAAAATAATCTTAATGAGCTTCTAGAAGATATTCCGCTTGCCAATTGGCAGAGGCTTTGGTTTATGCATGACGGTGCTCCAACTCACTATTCTCATATTGTGACTGATTGTTTAAACGCGACATTTGGTAACCGATGGGTCGAAACGGACCCGTTAAATGGCCACCACGATCTTATCTAACGCCGTTAAATTATTTTCTGTGGGGCTGGATGAAGTATATGGTTTATTCTACCATAGACGTACGCACGTATGAAGAGCAAAGGAATCGGATCGTGGAAGCCGCAGCTAGCTATCAAGCATCGTCCTGATGCTTTAAGAAGTGCCAAAGAAGCATGGATTCGTCGTGCTGAACGCTGCATTTAACAAAACGGTGGCTACTTTGAACACTTAGTCTGAATTATTGTGTTGTTAAATAAATATCTTTATGCCCCAATATTTCTGTAATAAATTGATCGGTGATAGATGATATAAGAACTTTTACGTTAATTTTTTGCTACAGAACACATACATAAAATAGTACCTGCAATTTTGAAACACCCGGTATACACATATATAGTCCATTCGCTAAAAACTTTACTCTTTTTTTTCATAATTTAGTGGACCCCTCACATGTAATTTGTATTTACGGTGACCATTCAGTTTCAAAAATTCGTCACCATTATAATAATTCCTTCTGACATAAGAGAGAGAGACAAAAATATGTTGTCGGATAGATACGTCACATTGCATCATAGTTTTATAAAATCTACCCATTATGAAGAGAAAAGTATTTTGATAGTTATAGAACTGGCCGATGAGTAATTAGGTTGATTTTTAGTAATTAGGAGTTGACTGAAATTTACATATTTCATATTATGAAGAAAATATTATGATCTTAATATCCAAAATAGGCATGTTTCATAAATGTATGTGTCCAATAAGGAATTTGATCATATCTATTAACTAATCCCATAATCCATATTACTAGCCATCTCAATTTTACTTTCCCTTGCTACTGGAAAAGGCAAATATCATGTCAGACTTCAGAAATTCATATTTTGGAAAAAAATAAACAGTGTTTAGTGAATGATTGATTGATGTGTGTGTGTGAAGAAAATACAAAAAAAAATCCGTTGTGAAACATTCACACGGGTCACGCTTAAAGAAATTTACAAAGTTATCATTGAAAAATTCCCTTCATACTTGAAGTTTTTATTAAATTTAAATGGCTTCAAAATATTACACATGTAATAACTTTAATGAGTGGGACGAAGGAAGCATCTCCTCAGCACCCCTCTACAATTTATACTCGGAAAAATTTTTAAACATTGAGGTCTACTTAATATTTCAAAATCAAAGAAATCTTATCGAGAAAATCGCAGAAAACAGAGAAAAAACACCGTTTTGTAAAGTCACACTTCTGGCCAATCGATTGTCTCCAATTTGATATTTCGCAACACATTTAATTCTTATTAATATTGTCTGATCTTGTCACACAAAGCGGTAAGTGGACTGTATTTGATAGGGTGTAGTTCTTAATGCGGGGAAACAGAGAATACTAATTCAAATAAATATGAATAATAGAACGCTTACCTTGTAAGATGTGGACACTGGCTTAACAACGCTCCAAGGAAAGGGATCCCAAAAGGAAAAGAGAGTCGACTCCCCCACTCCCCCTGGCCCCAAATACCTTTGTGAACGTAGATGGTGTCCTCCAGTCTAAAAGGCGAGCAGATTGAAGGCCAAGTAGGCATAAGTAGATTCCTTTGTATGATGTACTGTACTCAAGCGGGGACCATGCGGTGTAACGAGATTAATGGAAAACTGCGTACCCGTGAAAATGCGGTGTAACGAAAGAGGCGAGAAACGAGACGCTCGTATACTTTGCGGTAAACTAACAGAGAGAAAACGAAATGCGGTTAACATGCGGGATAGCACGGTGGAAAATAGAGAGCAC
This sequence comes from Triatoma infestans, assembly GCA_011037195.1. Lineage (NCBI taxonomy): Eukaryota > Metazoa > Arthropoda > Insecta > Hemiptera > Reduviidae > Triatoma > Triatoma infestans. Next base: position 132,882 of record JAAEAF010014320.1, read on the forward strand.
TTCCGTGCGTGTACGAGCGTATGGTACAACAGTTTTCGAACAGAACTAGTAGCGAACTAACTGATTGGAGGTGAAGCTGAACAATGGCAATCGGAAATTATCGTAAGTACGACAACAGCCGAAAGTAACATATGTGTTGCGGAAGGCAAATATTGGGGAACAAAAAGGAGTCATGAGATTAAACAAATATTATTTATAGATGATATGATCTGATCGTATAATAAACCAACATTGCACTTTAAAGGAAAATAAAACCCTATTCCCCCCTCAAAACTCTTTAAGTAAATCTTCGCCGGAAAAATGTTTCAATTAAAAGTTGTAGCTCCTTTTACCTTTTACGTAAAAAAATAAAAAAAAATCATTCAGTAAAATGGTACTTTCGGTTGACCGCTTTTGACCGAAACCTTGTCAGCCTCCCCCCCCCCTAGTGGAACCGAAGACAAAATATCAAGTTTGTACATTCTGCGATTTTTCCGTAAGTTGGCCGTACACACTTTATATTTTCTTTTACTGGAACTTCTTGTTTCCTGCGTTCGAAAAAAGCAAAATCGTAGCAAGTTCAAACTTGATATTCTATTTGAATATTACCATGGGATCCGACAGGAAGTTATTTGTCAGAATTCCGCAACCGGAAGTGTCATACTTTAGTTTTATTACCATTTTTCTTGAAAAGTCGAGTGAGCGTTTCTCTCCCCAGTTTTTCGGAAAATAATATTGATTTAATGAGATTTCTGTGAAATCTGTGAATTAAGCTTATCTTTAAACTCTCATTACAAGTTTTGTTGTATACTGATACAGGTGCATTTAGGGTCCTTGTTGCCTTAAAAACCAAGTATAATTTTCACCATCTCTCTGTGTAAATATATATATAAAATGCATTTTTTTTAAAACTTGTAACAGCTGTTTTTTACTTCTTTTTTTCGATTGCAGGTGCAACGAATATCTCAGCTGTTCCGGCCGGGGCCTCGTATCATTGAAAAAGATGAACTTGTACTATATAATGCTTCCATGTATGTGGCCAATCAAATTGAATATCATTTAGGCTATAGAATAATCATGTGTACACACGCTGGAGATGATCAGCTGATATGGACTATGTATAAAGCAGGGAATAAATTATAAAGAGTGGTATTTTTTTTTTATTATTGGACAATTATTTATTTAATAATTGTCTTTTGATGTTGGTTTGGATTGACTGAATATTTTTAAGTAATTAGGTTATTTAATATGCTTTAAAAATAAATAAATACATTTTCTGATGAATAGTAAATTTATATCTGCTATCAATAATAAAAGTATTATCAGAATATGATGTTGTGTATTTTGGAACTCCTGAAGAAATTTGACACTAATATCAGACAGAAGTTGCTGATATCATGATTAACTTCATTAGAAACTGCAGCAGCAACTTTGCAGCCTTTGAAAGGCATTATAAAGAAGCAGATAGTATTTTGTTTTATTATTACTGAGCGATTCTCTCAAAGGGATTTTCCAACTAGATACAATTATAACGAAAAAAAAATTACAGGTTGAAACAGTCACCTGAGTTTCTCTTACTAAGTTTACACAGATTTCCTTCACAGTGATTCAAAAGTCGAGCTTCAAACATAATTTTTACCAAATGTTTGCTTATCTTCAATTTTATAAGATCTGAACTTACCAAAATGACTTTTTTTTTGTAAAAACCAATACACCCCCTCCCCCAAAACTTCTTTAAATGAACTTTCTAAGGAAAAAGTCCCCAACCTAATATAGCGCCCTAACGCAAGGCGATGATGGATACCACACATTTTGGACAAACTCCAATATGGGCCACAATACACCGATACGAGTCTCTCCCATAGAATCAATCTTAACCCCAATAACGTTTCAGAGTTGCAGTTCCGGTTAAACGATTTTCTTTTAGTTTGAAATGTTAGCTATACTTCTACTGTACTTTATTAATATTATATTAAAGTAAAACCAAACATTGTATTGAAACTTTACAGGAAAGCTTAATGTTGCTACTCCAGAATCCTACACACAAAAAAATATGGATTGAATGAAACAATCACACTATTTTCTCATACTCTAATTATTACAATTTAACCAAGAAATTTTCGTGTAAAATTGCCAAGTTACAAGGTTAAGTTGGGCTGGCCATAAAAAATGGTCGTGGAGCATTCTATGTCAAGAAAGCTTGTGCAAATTTAAATTTAAAGTAACTGAAAGCCCCGCAAAAACCCTTTTAAAATCAATTTTTTTAGAGAAAAATGTTGCAAATAAAATTGATACATTTCTTCTATCTATGCAGCAAGCATTCCAAGTTTTAAGAAAATCGTTGGAGCCGCTTTCAAACAAAATCTGAAAAAAGTTTCACTAAAGTCGCTCTTCCGATTGCTGGATTTTGCTGTTGAACAACTCTCACAAACCCTTATTTCATTCAACGTGAAATCATACGCTCTGTGGTAAAAGAAAATAAGACATTTAACTTTAAAACATAGTATTCTGCAAAGTGCCTCCGTAAAAAATTATGGCTTTAGTGATAACTTTTATAACAAAAATGCGTTTGTAAAGTATTTCTGGGTGAGATTAAAAGAGGATCAGCGAGTTAAAAATATATTAATTTGATATGATAAAAAATGGAATTATCCTCCAAAAAAATTATTAAAGTTTTTTCATTAACCTATGCGTAGCAAACGTAATACAATCATGAAAAAATGTAAGGTTCTTTCACCTTGTAATAAAGAAATAATTATTAATAGTCAATGCTTAAACGAATAATTTAAAAATCAAACTATTATAAAGGAAAAAAAAAATGATCTTATGAGGGCACATTTATAGAAGAACATGAACACATCCTGTCACATCAGTGAAATATCCTGGAATAGGCTCTTCAAACTATGTCCTCAGTTTCTAGAAAAAGCCAAATCTGTTCTCTATAATTTTTGTCAGTATCTCTCTTACTACCTTGTTTTTAGACGATGTGCGGGGCTTCCTGGAGTGCGGAGCCCTAAGCGGCTGGGTCTCTCGCGTACGCCCTGAGCACCGGCCCTGTGGACAAAAATATCTCAAAAATCGTAAGATAGCTAAGCATTTAGATCCACAATGATATTCATTAACTTAAAGTGGCGATTTTATGTGAAAGTGTTTTTTCTTCTTTCTTTTTGTTTTCTGCGAAAACGGTTGATGCTATGATTTCGTTTATTGGCTCCGGATACTGTCTTTTACACTTCCTGTCTTTTGTAATTGTAATATCCGGAATTTGCGCCCAACGCAAACGTTTCATAAAATACGTGTGACCTTTAAAAATGGTCAGAATAATGCTGCGCATATATGCTTTAGTGTCTAGATACCCAGCATTAAATCCTCTAGTACAGGGAAAAGTTTGAGCAGAATTAGAACTTTTGCAAATCAGCATCTCGTCTGGACACCTGATCAATAGCTGTTCACCTCACAGATGAACCCCAGTTCCAAAGTGATTATTATACAAAACGCAGTTTTGATCGCACATGGATATTGAATAAGTTATTCTGGAAGCTGTGATCCCATTTGCTCTAATTATTATAGGCAACTTAATGCTAATGCTTGACCGCACGTAGCACGCATCACACAATACTTGGGCAGTACGAATTACCATAATGAACTGGCCAGGACGTGCTCCTGACATGAACCCTGTAGCACACTTGTGAGACACTATTGAGAGATGTGTTAAAAATCGTTTGCGCCTACAACCGACGTAGAACAGCACGGAGTTGCTCTTGTAAAAGAATTGGATACCGTTTCGCAAGATGAAATCCGGCCGATTATATTTAGTCGGTGAATAAGAGACTTGAACACTATAATCATCACTAATTTTTTATTTATCGCTTTAACACGCTTTAGGTGTATTTTTTTCAAAGCATTTGTTTCATTAATTTTCATACAAGCTCGATAAGTTTCAGTTCTCGTTTAATTGTGTATATTTTAAAATAACATTATTAATTAATATAAGGCATCAAAATATGTGTACTTTAAAATTTAATGCAAAATATGAGCGTAACGTACAGGTGTCCGTTTTTTATCCCTGAGTTTATTTCCGGTGAAAACTCAATTTCAAAAATTTGCCATGGTCAGAGGAAGAGAAAGTAAAATACATGGACAGTAATGAAGAAACATTTATTCTCCCGGAAATAAACAAAAAAAAAAAAAAATTTTGGAATTAGCATTATCTTTCTTAATACTTGGCTTTACAATTTATTGCAACTGGTAGGAGTGGGGGAGTAGATGACGGAATCGTCGTGCATCTTGGTAACACTGCACTGTATTACAGACCAGTGGCTAAATGATCCACAATTAGCGCCTATTTATGTCCCCAACAAAACTGCTAAAACCTTGACTGTAACTGACAGCGTTCCGCTGCACTATATTAGGCTGCAAGAAGCCGAATGGCGTAGGGGGAAAAAAATTACAATTGAAAAACCTTGCTTTATTTTAATTACCTGGAAACTTTTTTTTTTATTGAGAAAAATGTGCCCGTTTATTATATTTAGACTTGTCATTCTGTGCTTGGGATAAATCCAGTTTCTTTTTCTGGGATTTATTTGACCAAAATTTTCATGATTAACTTCAAATAAATGGGAAAAGTGTAATAACAGAAACGCCTTAGGAAGTGAAACAAAACATTTTATATAGTATCAATATTTATAAGTGTATATCACAAATTTTTGATAAAAATAAGTTATCTACGAAAGAGAAATAATTTTAATTTTACAAATTACAAATTTCAATTATGTCATTATGATGACAGTAAAAACAAAAAAAAATTCTTACATTATAATTCTACTTTATTTTTCTTTATATAATAAGTATCTCCATTTCTGTCGGGTCTGTCGTCTCCAAATATATAATGAAAACAGCTGGTCAAAGTATTCCTTAGTAAAATTTGATAAATTATTTCAATCAATATTGTAAATGAGGGGAATTCTAGCTTTAATTTACCATTTTTCTTTGTTCACTTCCAATTTAATTCTTCAAGTATAAATAAGTGCGATAATGAGAGATTTTCGTCATTCATGACTCACTGTATATAAAAATAATCTCTTTAGATTCTCACATGTATTTGACATGAAATTTATTATTTCATTTTGATATCATAGAATTTTTCCAATTTTACAGAGAATGTCTCGACCACTCCCAGGTATTTTTTTTGCAACTTTTTGCTGCAAACGCTGCAACAAATTTTCTTTCAGAATCTTCTAACTAGGCTGTATTTCCAAAACGAGAAAACTGTTTTATGGCAAATAAGCAATATTCAGACAAGTGATAAGGGATAAATTAGAAAACTTCAATCGAAACATTTTTTCCTTTCAGAAACCTATAAAAAAACAATACAGATACTCCTCAAGTTATAGAAACATTTGATTCATCCAAAAACTACATTGATTATAAAATTTTGAACACTGTGTTCAGTGTTAAATAAAAAAAAAAACTTCTCTGAATGATAGTGTGGAACCGCACAGTAATAAAAATTATCAATATGTGAAGGACTGCAGAAGCAGAAGGACCCCAGATCTGAAAAATATAAACTGGAAGGATCCGACATTATTGGTACAGGTGTATTGGGTTGGCAATACTGGATAATATCTAAAACTGTGTGCGCTTTTACATGTTTTTTACTTTCTCTTACTCCTGTAAGAGGAAATAATGCAATCGTGTCAAATTTTCGAAATCGAGTTTTTACCGGCAGTAGTTGTACTGATGCCTCCAGAGTAAGAAAAAAAGAAAGTTTTTAGCAAAAGTTTATAAGGCCTGTGTGTACACAAAATATCTCAAAAACGGGAAATGGCAGGAAACTCAAACTCTGGTTTCGATCAAAATTTATCAACCGGAAATGCGACTTTAAAAGTAAAGTAAAGCCAATTTTTTCCAGGCGGGCTTAACGTCCAACTAACAAATTAGGTGTTGTGGACGGGGTCCGAAGCACATACTTCACTGGTAATCTAGTAACATTTTTTACTAATATAAATATAGCAGTTACACACGGTACTCGAAGTGCGGACCTCCCAGTTAGAAGTCTATGCTCATAACCATGTATTGCATTTTTATTTTTCCAGTTTTTTTACGATTTTCATTATACTTCGTATACTATCTACACACATAAGTGCTCATCACGCTTATTCGAAACATTTTTCTGGAAAAATTGATTTTTGGGGGATTCTGGGAAAAGATAACGAAAAGATTTCCTATAAAGTATCATTTCACAATTTATGATTTCACTAACTATACATTTTTCACATTATAACTAACTTTACATTATAACACAATTGAAACATTGCTAATCCCAAATTTCATAAAAAGCAGTTGACCGGAAGTGCAGCTTTACAGAATTGGTCTTCCGCATTTTTGGTTTTTGGAACGATTTTCTTTAAACTTGGAATGTTAACTGTATAGATAAAAATGCGTCATTTTTAGCTGATCCATTTTTCCGAAAAAAATGTTTCTAAAAAGCTTTCGGAGTCCTGTAAGGCAGATTTAAATTTACTGCCGCTATAAGCTTTGTTAAATGACAAAGGCGACACGGCCCACGGACACAAGTCTGCTCAAATATAAAGTATAATCCCTACCACTTTTTCTTAAAGGTCAACCGACTGAACATTGCAATCACTCTCTGAACGGTGCAAACTCTCTTAATTGGATTAAGAGAGTTTTTTACACCATTGGTCGTGTGAGAGTCGTACACCATTTTTTTTTTTTAATTCGATCAAAACCGACAAAAAGAAGCATGCTATGGCGGACACAAACTCAGATAAGATTCGATGTGTTGTTTCTGAAGTTAAGTTCGCTTCTGGAATGATATAAAGCAGCGAAGCACACCTATATATACCAGCATTCTTGCTAATTTCTGAGCTCGAAACAGTTTTAAGACCTACGGAAGAAGGAGAAATTTATTTATCTAGCAATTTGGAATCAACTTAAACTGATTATAAAGATTCTTGTAGGGCGACCAATGTTTTGGACTCTGTTGTTGATTAGTAGAGTAGAAAAGATATTGAGGATATATATTTTGGCATGGTTTCTCAAATTTCAATTTACAAATTATCTTCAAATTTGGAATTTTTACCAAGAAAAACTTATTTATCCTCAATATAGGTGGTAGTATTATACACTATATTAAAGTGATAGACTAACATATTTAGAGTCATTATACAAAGTGAAAAGAAAATCGTTGGAAGCTTTACAAGAAAATTACCACAAAAAAAAAGAGCATCAAAAAAAGTTCCCGGTTGACAGATTTGACGAAAACTTTTACTGATATGTAAACAAAAAATCAAGCTTAACATTACAGCGATTTCCTGTTTCTAAATTCAATTTGGAAACTTCTGTCCAGATTTACATACTATTTTTCTTTATTTTCTTATGTATTTCTGACTGAATACTCAAAGTCACAAATCTTGACACACTCGCACTACTTCTATAGCTAGATAGGAAAGTAACAAAAAAAAAAATCACTCAAGAATATTTCGACTGGTAATGCGTCTCAGTTTTTGACCAGCTGTTTTGCAATTTTTTATATGGAGTCCACTTCATTAACGTTCCTCTAACATAACTTACTAGAAAGAAACTTTAATAAACACATCTAAATATGCCATTGATTTCTCAAAAAACTTTATCACCTGATTTCTAAATAATTAAGATTATTTTCAGTTTGGACGGAGAAATATTCCATCAAAATAACCACCAAAAACTAAATTTTCCATTTTAATATTTAAATATAAAACAATTTTCAATAATCACAGTCTAAATTTAACAATAATAAAGTTAATAAGTTTCAGTATATTTAAAAAAAATTCTAAATACTTCTATGGCAGGAAGTCCTACAAAATATACAGTCTATCAATATTTTTTTAATAATATTTGAAATACATAAATTATGTTTTGTTAAGGCTGATTATTTTTCTATTCGTTTATAGAAAAAAGTCTACTATCTTTCTCTCTACTATTCAATATTAATCTTAATTTTTTATTTTTTTATTTTTAAATAATTGTAGATTATATAATTCTAGCACATAATCGGAACACAGAGGCGAGTTATAGCAATATACTCTTCCTATAATCGTTACACTAGGCAGTTTCTCTTACTGCCTCCAGAATGATTGTTTGCCATAATACTTCCTCTTACTGTAGGGTAACAGCAAGTATTGCGATCGAGGCAAATATTCGAAATTGGGTTTTCACCAATTGATTATGAACAAATTTTTTTAGCACATGGACCGTATGTGTGTGTGTGTGTGTTTGTGAGTGCGTGAATAAAATTAAAAAGTAAAAATAAAAAAACGCAGAATATAAGCATATGGTCAAAATCCATCAACCAGAAATATGACTTCATTGAATAGTTTTTCATTTTTTTCAAGAAAATGGCTCCGACGTTATTTTCATATGCTGTCTACACATATAGATTCCTTGCGGTTTTATTTGAAACATTTTCCCCCGGAAAAGATTTTTAGCGGGTTCTGGGGTGCAGCATCTTTAAAACTGAAAACGCAAACGTAAAAATAAACTTATCCAATTTTTGAATATGTGGATGGATCCTCAGCAATGCTGGATAACATATGAAAACATGCATATTATTTTATGTTCCTGACCGGTTTCGGATTTTCATACATCGTTAGAGTAAAAGCTAATCAAGTTCTGTAGAGAATTGACTTCAACTTAATGTTTTTTTGTAATTAATCACATAAATACATTGTAACATAACCTTATAACCTCCCTTTCAACCAACAAGGGTGATGTGCAACAGAAACTACAGATAAAATCCACAGATGTTATCAAGTTTTTTTTTTAAACATTTTTTCGAAAACTTTTTTTTGGAGAAATTGACGTCAGAATTCAAGTGTTTTTTATTAGAGAGAGGCAATGACCCTCAAAGTTGGTGAAATCTGACATTTATTTGCTAAGAATAACAACCTCCATGGCCATCGAATAAACGTTGCGAAAAATTCTATTCTACTGTATTTACCTAGCGGAAAATTGGCCATACTTCTTGCGGAGCTGAAATTAGCAAGGAAAAACATTAAGAATAATGTGCTTTGAACATAAGTAGGAACCAAGTCTGAAACACCAGCTTCTATAGGATACTTGGAAAAATGTAGAAAACATTTGGAATGTATAATTGTTCCAATTCACCGCAGCTGGGTTTCAATTGTTTTAGCAAATATCTTTGCAAAGTAGTATGCAATATATATATTATGTACTTTTACTTGTAAGAATACCATTAAGTACTTATGTTACTTATTTCTTATCGGTTGTAAAATCCTACATAACTGAAGGAAGAAAAGTGTCACCCAATTATAAAGGCGACGAGACCCTTAGCCGTCACCTATATTGTATTCCTTAGTAAATAATTAAACGGGATGTCAATTTTGACCGTCTACCCGAAAACCTGTAGCCTTCTGTATAACAATTATTCTTATTTTTTTTTTTTTTTTTGCTTAATGATTGGTTACATTTGGCAGAAACTCAATCGTTAAACTAACAACACGCTCGAAATATTCGCTTTCATAGCAGAAATAAACTGGTTACGTTTGGCAGAAACTCAATCGTTAAACTAACAACACGCTCGAAATATTCCCTTTCATAGCAGAAAGAAACTGGTTACGTTTGGCAGAAACTCAATCGTTAAACTAACAACACGCTCGGAATATTTCCTTTCATAGCAGAAAGAAACAGAAGAAAGTGGTTTTATAAGTTTACACACGAGTTTTTTAATTTTTTTTAACCAAAACATAGATGCCAACAGTACTCACAATAAATTAGATGCTGGACCATACCGGGAAGTTATTAGCTATAAATAAGCAAAATATCAATAATTGTTAGGCTCGCTGGTTTTGTATATCCAAATATGTGCTAGTAACCCATGGTGTCCTAATGATTAGTTATTAACAATTTCATTAATTAGTTATTATAAATAGTTAAAAATAAAATACAGAAAAAAAAAGGAGAAATATAATTTAATAAATTAATCTATAGTTAATAACAAAATATAAAATACATATTTTCAAGGGTATAACACCGGTTATTATTTCCATATTTTCACATTCATTATTTTAATCACAACAATAGTTTTTTTTTTATCATAAAAAGAAAACTCTATTTCCTTGTGTAATTACAGACATCATTTAATTTTTTCAAAAAATACAAATTTACATTTAAGTCTTTTATCTCGTTTATATGTGTATTAATTGTATTTGTTTTTTCTTCTAAAAAAAAAAAAAAAAAATCAGAGATGCTAATAATAGTATCTAAGATTTATGAATAATTTATTTTTTCTATTTTTAAAAAGACATAATATAGGCAACTTATTATTTTCAGATCTTTTGAAGATATGGCTTTCTATAAAAGTTAACAATTTTTTCTGTTTTTTATTATTATTTAAAAAAAAAGAAAGAAAAGTAAAACTAATAATTTTTGAACACTTTTCTAAGAACACACTTTACATAATTTTAAAGTATCAAATAAAATTGACCGTACATCAAAATCATTGTACATTTTCAATTTTATATGTTTTTTTTTTACGATTTTATTTTCACGAAATGCATTTTTGTACTTTTTTCCGATTGGTCAGCCCAGGATTTTTAAGGAGGCTGTGCAAAACAAATAATAAGTTGGTCATCATCATTTTATTTAGCCGCACTGTCAAGTTTTTTTTTACCAGGAGCAATTTATTTTTTTTGTCATATATTCAGCACTGACTGGACAATGTTCAGCATTTCTGCTTTGATCTGAAATTGAATCGTATTGCTTGACTGAAAGTAAACTGAAATTTAATTGATTCCTGAAAATAAAGTGCATTGTTCATTGTAGTTACAATTTTTTTTTTTTTGGGCCACCATTTAAGTAAATACAATTTAGATGTTGTAAATTGGCCGAGAATTGCAAGCATCAAATAAATTGTGCAACTAATCATATCTGAGTTTGGCCTCTGTTTTTTTGGCAGCCAATATTTCATACCACTTTTTACTATTAATTACATAAATAGATACTGTTCGTAAGAGAAAGTATTGAAATCGTACCCACGCTTTCAAAACGGAGCATTCGCCGAAAATACATTCTTTGAAATGCCCTGAGCACGTGAAAAAGTAGTTAGAAATTTATCCAGTTGTTCGTTTACGGCCTAGTAAAACTCAAAAATGGAAAATTACAGAAAGTTCATATTTTTGATATATCATATATGGTGCTACCAGGAGGCGCGGACTCTAAAAAATGGTCATATCGATAATACCACTTTACTGAATGGATGCCTCACCCCCATTTTTCTCCACATCATGGCTCCAACGGATTTTTCTTTAAACTTTGACAAATTCATGTTAGGGAAGTGCAGAGGGAGCTGTCACGTTAGGAACTTCCTAACCGTCATTTCAATGTAACATTTGATTCCACCATCTGGGCATACAGAAAACAACTAAATATTTAGTAAAAATTTCAACTAATAAAGAACTTTTTTTAAAAAGAAAATTAAATCGTGAGCCCTGCAGTAACAAAATCGTGTGAGTGTTTCACATCAGATATGTTATTATTTAAACGTTCGGAGGTACATTGCTTCCGTCCCGTATTAATAATAACAAGCGGCAGGTGCTGGTGTAATCTAATTCCGGTTAAAGCACAATTTCTACAATTTAACAAAAGAGATGCAAACTATAATGAGCAAAAATCTCAGATAATAGCAGCAACTACTTCATTAATATTCTAAACTGTAAATCTAAATAAAAATCCAGTCTATTTTCAGTCATTTATTAAAAACTGTTTAGATATTTGATCTGAGAGCAAGTAATTTTTAATTTTTGAATATGTGAATAGGCCCCTCGCATTGCTGGATAACACCTGGGATTTCATCCGTCGTAGCATGCATATTTTTTTATGCTGCGGTTTTGTATTTTCATTCATCGTTAGAGTAAGGCTAATCAAGTTCGTGTATAGAGAGTTGACTTCAAATTAATGTTGTATGTTATTAAGCACACACACACATACAGACTAGCATAACCTTATAACCTCTCGCATACAATCGACAAGTATAGTGCGTAACAAAAACTAAGTTGAAGTGAACTCTCTACAAGGGATTAACCTTACACTCACAATGGATGGAAATCCGATCCGGCAGGAACATAAAAAATCATGCTACGACGGATAAAATCCCTTTTGTTACTTAGCTGGCTTTTATTGACTGAACTTGAATTGGTATATATAGATATATATAAAGTTAAATAAAAAAATAAATAAATTAGCATTAACTAAAATTTACGAAACAATTGCTTTTCAAAACAATAAATATTTTTCTCCTCTTTTGAATGTATCATACAATATATTCTTGGCAATTAAAAAAACAAAAAACAATGCGAAATAAATAAAACAATACAACATTCTAAGAATAAATTTTTCTCTTCTTTCAAGACCATTTTTTTTTTTTTTAAATTATTTACAATAAAATGAGTTATCAATTTTAATCCATAAATTAAAATAAAAAGAAAGAAAATTAAGGCAATTTTTAAGCCAAACCCAAAGCCTACAATGGAAAAGATTAGGAAGACAATTTTAATAATTTGCAAAATATCACAACCTATACGATCTAAATAGAAAATATAACAATATGTGTATTAAACTTCTCGAATTGACAGCTGATTTTTTTTTTTTTTACTTGTCCCCTAGTTTTTGTGTTTATTTTCATAAAAAACATAAAAAACATTTGGAATGTATTGTTAATATTTACAAAACTAGGAACTTATTAATTATTTTTACTACTTTTTTCAAGTGCAACTGGAATATGCATGTTTATTTTTTTTTTTTAAATTCTACAAAGTAACAATAATAATTATAAAAACGAGGCACAATATTGATGTTTTTAAAAAAAATATTTTTGTTAATAATAAGTTATAAAGGGTCACCTTCCCAATACGCTTTCACTAAGATCGCCTACTACTAGAAACATATTTATATTTAATTCTTAAAACAACCCAACAGCCACTGCCCTACCTTTATTGTATTTTCATTCCCCTGAAATAGCCTCATACTTTTATTTTCCTACGAAGCGCTTTCTTTTAAAATAGCAGCAATGAAAACTTGGTGGAGGAAATTGCTTCAATCCATAACGACATAGTTGGAAACTGCAATCCCATCTTCAATCACGATCTATCGAGGATGGGATAAACTGAGCCACAATTGAATAAACTCAAATATTATAAGCGGTTCTTAATTTAATCAGGCTTCCGCGGCCATTATCATGAAAAACAATTTGGTCTTAGGATGGGACCGCGTCAGTGGTTTGTTGTATATCGACGTTCGCCCATATTATAATAGAAGCATATTGTAACAAGGGGAAAAGTCGAAACCACTGACGCGGTCTCAAACCGAAGACTTAAGTGTTTTACAGTTCTTATTTTGTATAATCGGGAAGAAAAATTATCCTTACCCCATTTTTACTCCTACATGGACACCTAACTTGCGAGAATTGAACCTGCACAATCTCGAGAATTGAACAAGCACTTGTTTCTATCGGTTAAAAAACAACTTGTCTTTATAGAAACTGATGACTCGTGTGATTCATCAGCAGTTTTAACATACCAACAGTTCCTGAATGTGTTGAATATTGTATAAACACAACTTTCACACATTTTATTTTCAGTTTGATGCAAAAAAATAAGGAAATTCACAAATTAATAAAAATCAAATACGATTGGTATTGGTATGGTAAACGTAAGAAAAAGAAAAGGGGAAAGATAAGCGTGGGAAAATATAAGAAAACTTCTAAAATAATTGAAGAAGAGAATTAAACGAGTGGAAATAGCTTATTAGAAAGGCATGATATAGATATCGGTGTATAAATAATCGGATAACGTAACCATTGTAGTGGATATAATAGTTGGGAGGGGCGTCAGCCATGTTGGACCCTGTTATAACCAATAATTACCAATTTGTTTCTTAACAATCATATTGATAACTATATTAGACATTTTAAACGTAGAAGTCGCCGAGAATGAATTGTTTACATCAAAATTTTGAATTAATGGACAAAAACGATCTGATAATTTCTTTGCAGTATGTAGATGTGTGAGAATTAAGGCTATGAAGCCACATAGAACTTTGCTTAGATCCCTTACGTATTAGTGTATGTAACACATGAAGTCGTCTAAGAAGTACACAGTGTTTATGGGGAAGCAAGTGTGATGACGAGCGAAACTTTGTAAAGACGCTAAACTGAAAACGCTGTAGATATCAGCTTCCTCTAAGAGTCCTGGGAGTTGAGAGGAACCAGTGTCAATTGTTGTTCGTGATGTTTAGGCTATTATATTCACATAGGAACGCCAAGTCCCTGAAGACCTGGCTAGTTTCCTTAACGGATTTTTTTTTTTTAATGTAAAAATATCGATTTATCTCTGGATGTTTCCAAACTAGCAATTAAAGCTTAGCCTTGAACGCACAGCACCTGCAGATGGAGGACACTACAATACACCTAATGGACTGCGATTCTATCAGGTGGAAAAGTTTTAGGGTTCCTTATCTAAGGGTGAGGAAGTGGAAAAGATATTCTCCCTTCCTAGAACCTTCTTACATCATAAAATTACTTCCAGATATAGATCTGGAAGAAATGTTTTAAGCTGAGAGTGTTCTCACCGTGCCGTCAGAGTAGAAAGGACACACAATAGATCTTTCGAGATCACTTATATTTTTTCACCCGTACCCCCAAAATCGCTGAATGTGACATTAATTTCATTCAGCTTAATTTTTGCTGAATACGGTTCACTTACGATATAAAATTAGTAAAAGTCTAGCCTATACATCATCGACTTTTACATAAGATTCCATTAAAAAAAAAAAAAAAAAATCATCGACTTTTACATAAGATTCCATTAAAAAAAAAAAAAATCAGTTAAACAACGCTTTAAAAAGATGGGAAATCTAAAGGAAAAATAATAAAGAGGTGAATCGGCTACTTTTTCAAGGATCTTATGGTTCTTGCAGAGGAATATTCCTCGCTGATAACACTAACCTTTATCAGAAGCAGAGCGGGGCAGACTCCAGCTCACCATTAACCATAATCGTTCAAATTGCCCAATTTCTCTACACGTCTCCATCGAACTGAATTATCAGTTTCAACATGTGCTATTATACGAAAGACTTCCACAATTTAAACGTCAAACAAGGTTTTTTTTTAAAACAACTGACTTCTAATTTACAATAAATCAATTTTAAACTATTCAAAATTCATCCCAGTTTTCTCGTTCCGTTTATTTTTTTGGAAGCGCAACATTAATTTAAAAACTGATAATTAATTGAAATTTGAATAAATAATTGAAATTTATTAATGAAATTTCATTAAAAAAAAAAAAAAAAATGAATTCTGATAGCAAAAATTATTTATACTTGATAAACGAGATTTTTTACTTGATTTTTAAATTGAAGACAAAAAATAAATAACATTTAAGTACATTAAATCACAGACTAAGACTTAAAGGTTTCTTTACTGCTATCTATTTTTTGTTTTTTGTTTTTATGATTAATAGTATAATATTTTACTTTAATTCCTAACTTTCGCACTGAACCAATCAGATCTCTTTTTTTTTTTACAGAAAAAACAGCTGTTTTTGGAATGAATCAGCTGTTTCTAAACACATGATCTAAGTAATATAAAAATTAAATACCAAGTTCATACAAAAATAGATCTAGTTTAATACTTTTGAATTGAAGAAAAAAAAAAATCTTAACACCGGTTCCTAGTTGATATTTTAATTTTAAAAAATTAACGTTAATTTTTAATATAATAATCCTTACTAAACTTTGACTACCTTTAAGTGAAAGAATTAAAGGAAAAAACTTTATGCGAAGTAATTGTTGGAGAATGAAAGATCATTTCAACTATAATTACAAAAAAAAAAAAAAGAATAAATATATAAATAACATTTTATAAAGAAAAGCTACAGTCTGAGAAAAGGGTAAAAAATCTTAGTAATAGATTAAATCCTTACTTACATTAATACACAACATCTAGTAGATTTACTACTATCTCCGATTATATTCTCTGAGGTGTCACCAGAGAAACGTTTCACTGGCGGTAAAGAGCCAAGATCAGATAATGATGCTGCGGATAGGACGCTCGAGATATCCGGACTTGTGGTTCTATTTTGGGCGCGTTGTTTTTTCAGTTCTGCCAATGTGCCAGCATTTATTGTTACAGAAACGTGAATATTGATTTTACCATTACTTTCAGTAGAGTATGATGTTTCCGTGGGCACTTCAACTAGAAAAATAAAAAAAGCGTATATATAGAAATAAAGAAAAAGAAATGAACAAAATCTGGTGTGAAACACTCACATCACTATAGTTAGATTAAAATGAGAATGCTCTTCAATTATAATTTTTACTAAACGTTTACTAGAAGTTAATAATATGACCTTTTTTAAGGAAACCATACACTCCCCCTCCCCACCCTCAAAACTTCTTTAAATGAACATTCTAAGAAAAGAGTTCCTAATAAAAGTGACAGATCTCTGTATTCATAGTGTGACCAATTTAATGAAATCCGTTAGTGTCTTTATAAATGATATTGTAAAAAATTAAAATAACCAATATATGTATATATAATGTGTGTGTGTGAGTGTGTCCAAAATACCTCAAGAAAAATAGAAAAATCGCAAGGAACTGAATCTTTGTATTCCGTTTTGCTATTACCTCCTCATCTGACGAAGGTTTCGGGCAAAATCCATTAATCCGGCGCCAACGATTTTCTTCAAACTTTGTATACTATCAACTTTTGTTTGAAACACTAGCTAAACCCGGCCACGCTTCGCTGTGGCTCAGTCTGATTTTAATTATTAGGGAAGTAAATAGAAGTATTACAGTTAACATAGATTCAGCAAGAAAACAAATCATTCAATTTAATACCCTACTTTGCGTTGCTGTAATCTGAAAGGAAAGAAAGAAAAAATGTTTTTAATTAAAAGTCGTTTTTTATTGTAAAGTTAGTGAATGGCCTACATTTTTTTGTTGTCCGTTTTCTGCATAAACATAAAGATCAGATGGTCTTCCGACTCTGGAGCATGCGACATATAATTTCCCATGAGAGAAGCATTCGTTTTCTAAATTCAAATCGCACACTTGCAAAGATTGTCCCTGCGCTTTATTAATAGTCATAGCGAACGCAAGGAGTATTAGAAATTGAAGTCGTATAAACTCGAACGCCATATCTGTCGGAATGAGTGGTATTCGTGGAAGTAGTACGTCTTCACCTTTATGAGGTCCCATTAGAATTGTTGCTTCAATTAGATTATTCATCAATTTTGTAACTACTAATCGTGTACATTGCATAACTTTGGCTGATTGATGTTTCGGAGTAATATAATTGGCACTCCAATTTTCAAATTTAGAATGTGTGGCGGTAATCCGGGAACATCGAGTGAATTAAGAAATTCCTTTGGAAAATTCATAACTTCACTTTGGTCCATTATGGAGTCAATAGATTTGTCTGTCACTGTTTCACCTGCGATTCTGTTTAGAACGGTGTCGTTCATATCAAGTACGTCGATATTTTTAGCCGCCAGAATGGCTCTTCCGCTTAACCATGCGTGATTTTGATAATTTGTTTCGTGCTTTGGAATACCTTGTCTACTAATTCTTCTTTTGAATGTATAATGTTACAGAAATTAGATGGGAAGGTGATTTTTCCTATTTTTGGATTTGTAGGTGCAATACCGTTACCGTCTTCGAGTAATTAATTGTCTTGCAAATGTGGCAGCTGTTGGATCGTTTTGACGTTGAGCTCTCATATTTGTTGTTAAATGAACTGTTTTTACTGTGCTCCAAAGAGTTGAATATTTGAAGCAGGCATGCAATTCATCAGCTGGTGTTAAGCGAGGTATCACTGGAAGCGTTTGCTCGAAGTCACCGGATAGAAACACCAATGCTCCACCATGGAACCTGATTATTTCTAAAGAAATGAAACCTAAGTCTTTCAATGTAAGGTCTAATGCTTCCAATGACTTCTTGTGAGCCATTGTACACTCATCCAATGATTTTGCACGCCCGAAGAACCTTTCCCATTCCTGATGTTTTAGAAACGTTACATGTTGGGTTTTCTGTGATGTGCATGTTTAATGACAGTTTAAGAGCTGAATGCGCTGTTCTTCCTTCTTCCACCAACGTAGCAGCAATACCTGAAGAAGCAAGTGCTAACGCAATATGGCCGTTTGAATGGATTTTAGCCAGGATTAAGGAAATTAAGAACGTTTTTCCAGTTCCACCTGGAGCGTCCAAAAACTACAATCCACCGGATTGGTTGGCCACAGCTGATGATGGTATCAAATGCTATCTTTTGTTCTTGAAGAAGTTTCAGTGTACTTTCTTGGACGAACAGCTGTAAGCATTTCTGGTGTATGATTGCTCTCTGAGAAGTTCTCTTTCGAATGCTGCATTGATCGACCTATTCGGTGCTGTTACTCCCAATTGTGCCAACTACTTTCCACACATTGCAAGACAAAGATCCTCAAGAAGATTAGGCTTCAGTGTATATTTCTTCTGTGAAATCCAAGCCATGATTATGTGTTTCTTGACGCATTCTGTGTAGAATATCTTCGGCCATGTAGTCTTTGTATTTCTCCCACAATTGCAGTGGTTGTGACGGGAAACATGTAGATAAAATAATTGCGAACAGCGTACGCAGTTAGATGAATCTTCAACTGACTTATCCCAATGATTGCCTTTTTCCAGCAAATTGAGTGGTGTACACACTCCGATACTTATTATATACTATTCGATCCACTGTTCGCAAGTGTACAAATGATGATGGAACACAAACGGTAATGAGAAGCAAACGTAAATAAAAGCATTCTTCGCGGTTCGGATGTATAGTGTATATTATTCCTAAAGCATTAGATGAAAATATTCCAGGTTGTACAACTGCTGCTTGGCCTCTCTTCCTTCTTTCGAAATTCTTTCGTGTTGTGTTCCAAGTGTAATAAGTTGGAATGTCTGCATACATTAATGTTCTTGCAAAATCATCTGTTGCACCTAATTGAAAAAACGCTGTTAATGTGTGCTCCCATATATGCAATAAACAAAAAAATAAAGGTAATATTAAAAAGTATTATTATTATATTAAACAATACCATCACTCACTCGGCCAGCGCGGCAAACTGCGCGAGACGGGTGTGAGGTACTTCGAGACTGGTGGCGGTGAGAGGTACATATAAGTAGTTGAGAAAGAGAGCGCGCCACCATCGCAATGCGTCTGCGTCTGTCTATTTCTGCCAACCTCGCGAAACGCGCCCCTCGCTTGTTATTGTTAAGCAATTGTTAAAAACGAATAAAACTTGAGAAAGTTCTATTTTTATTAGAGTAATTTTATAGTGTATTTTTTGAAGTGTTTTGAACTTTCTGAGCTTGACGAGCCGCAAAATCCAGTAATACAGCTTTGTGGCTTTCTGTTCAGCAAGTGGTCTCCTGCGTCCACGTTCGCCGGGGCTGGACACCAGGCAGAGTTTTGGTAAGTTTTCTCGCACCATTTCTGTCTGGGCTAAAGGGAGATTAACTTGTAGAAGAGGA
Organism: Triatoma infestans; assembly: GCA_011037195.1. NCBI lineage: Eukaryota > Metazoa > Arthropoda > Insecta > Hemiptera > Reduviidae > Triatoma > Triatoma infestans. The sequence goes on from JAAEAF010014320.1 coordinate 152,427, forward strand.
CGGAGGCACCCAACCGCTCTTTTCAGAGCGAGGGCGTGAGCTTCGGCTTGAGCCCATTTCCAAATAGTAGTTTTAGTTTATTTATAATTTTTATTGTAAATAGTAACATTAGAAAAAGATATGACGAGCACACCGAGAAACGCTAGTCCTCTAGTCCATTCTCGGATATTGAAGTGACACCATCTACCATGAAAAGCATGGTGGGTAACCTAAGACGTAAATTGATTAGTGACGAGCAACCTAAGGTTGCCATGAACCTGAACTTGGTCAGAGAGGCCTTAACAGTTGACAAGATGGTTGACACTGCCGAGACTGATAGACCCGAGAATTACATGAACGATATCCGCAAAGGTGTGGGTATCACCACTCGGTATGTGACCGGTGATCCTCTCCTAAGAGCGAGTGAACTAGAGTTGGAGTTGATCTCCTATTGCCAGGACCCAAGTATTAAAATAAGCAAGAGCAACACCTTGTTTATAACGAAAAAAGTAAAGGAAGTAACAGCCCTCGTGAATGAGATGGCCACACGCGTCGCGTGGCTTGAGGGCAAGCTTGCTGCGGCAGACGCGGAGACAGTAAAAAAGCAACAGGTCTTAGAGATGGCAGTTCTCTGTATATTGGAGAACATTGACCAAATTAAGGCCGACATAACGAAGCTGACCGTGTCTTCGCATGAGGCATCCCGTAAGCCACTAAAAGTAAGCAGTGGCACTAGCGAAAAGAAGAAAAAGGACACCGCAGGATCATCCGAATTGGCTAATTCCTACGCGGAAGCGGTGACCAAAGGAAGCCAGCCTGAGGGAAAGCAGGCTAAGACTAAGTCTAAAAAGTATAGAGAAAGAAGGAAAAAGCAGCCTGAAAAGAAGGCAGTGAAACAGCCACTGCCGAAGAAAAAGCATGTGGTTCTGATCAGGCCACAAGATGACACGGCAGTGAAGACTTGCGGTCAAACTAAGCAAATATTGAAGGGCAGTCTTAATCCTTCTGAGGAAGGTTGGCAGGTTGTTCCCTCCGACCAGCCAGAAATAAGAGACGCCCAGTTGAAACAGGTGGCCCTGAGTAGGCGCAAGCTCTGCTAAATAAAGAAAAGTAAAGGTGCGCTGGTCTGCAGGCTGAGCTACCAAAGAAAAGACTTCCGAGAATAATAATTTTTGACGTGCCGAGCGATCTTGACGACGCACGAATTATGAAAGCCATATACGACCAAAATTTGGGATCGGTATTGCCGAAACCTGAGTTCGAGGACTCTTTTAGAGTGTTGGCAAAGACAGGTAAGAGCAAAAATGTTTGCAAAATTGGATAGTAGAACTCACGCCAAAAATGCGCGAACTTCTAAAGAGGGGGAACCCTGAGTAGTGGCAAGGGTTTACACAGAGTGGAGCGCTGTAAGGTAATGGACCATAACCAGGCGTCACGATGTTATAAGCGCCAAATATATGGGCATTTGGCGAATTACTGCAAGGAGAAGAATCTCACTTGCGGTTACTGGGCCACTAAAGGACATAGTTATGATAAATGCCCAAACAAAGCCGAAGCCCCGGCATGTGCCGCCTGTAAGGCGTTCCGGAAGCTGTACAGCCACTCTGTGAAGAGCACTAAATGCCCAGCATACCTGAACGCTTTAGACCGTCAACTTGCCAACACCGACTATGGAAGAAGCCCATAATTTTACGGACAGTGGCCTGAGAATGTTGCAGCTAAATGCGCAACGCTCTAAAACAGTAATGGCTGAGGCACGAGATCTCATCTATTCAAAAGGCAAGGATTTTGCATTAATACAGGAGCCCTACACGTTCAAAGCGAGCGTTAAGGGCCTGGGGTTGCAGCATCGTTTTGTTCACGCTGCCTGTGACGGATGGATATGGATTGCTATTGCGGTGTGCAATCCAGACATCAGTTTATTGCATCTTCCCCAGTACAGCACCAGTCATTGTAACTGTTTGCTGTTAACTGCTGCAAATGGCTTTGGGCCAATTCAGGCTGATAAGTAGGGGAGAGAAATGGCCGGGGGACTGTAGAGAATTGACTAAGAGTGCCAGGAATTTCAAAGACTTTATAGAGTTCGCTCGAGAAGATGTCATTTTATATTATGTAACTGTATGAAGAAGAATAAGAGAAAGTAATGTGAGTGTTTCTCACCAAATCCTTTAAAACTAACAGGATTTGTTTCTTGAATCCATCCCATCTAAAAAAGTAAGTGTTCCTCACTACTTTTTCATTATCAGTGTTCCCCTTTTCTTTACATTTAGTGAAAAACAAAGAAATTTCAACACTTTTCTTATCCAAACCTCGAATTTTAACAACAAAATTTAATGCGACTTACTATTAAAAAGGGATTGGAGTCTTGGAATTTATTGGAGTAACGGTTCAGAAGATGGCACTCCCTTAGAACCATAAAAACCAATTTCTAGGAAAAACCAACACGTGTGAGTGTAACAGAAACATTACGTTGAAGTGAACTCTCTAAATGAACTTGATGAATTTGCTCTGACGATGGTGAAAATCCGAAACCGGCAGGAAGAAAATCAATGTGCATGCCACGAGGATAAAATACCAGATTCTAGGAAAATGTTTCAAATAAAATTAATAGAACTAAATGTTCGTGGTGTATACAAAACTTAGGAAATCTAGTCTTTTTGAGAAATTTGCGTAAATGGAAAATCCATTCATTATGGAATACCGAAAATTGGGAACTTCGGGAACTGGCTGTAAGAGAAAGTAAAAATGACCAGACATTGGCTACTAATATGAAATACTTAAAAAATACAAAACGCGCCCTTTACCACAGCATTTCCTACATTAAACAAGATATTGTTGCTCACAAATCAATCAGAAACTAGAATGACTTACTGCCTGTCGTAGGGGACACTGGCTTTACTGATTCCTGCTGTTGAAGCATTTGTGGTGAGACATGGCCTAACGTTGAACAGTCACGTCCGTCTGGTTCTCGTCTACTATTTGGCGACCCGACACCCTCCACCATATCAACTCCTACATGATGGTAGACAGAATTCACAGTTGCTAAAACGTTGTTACCAATCATATCTCCATCAACTATTTTTGTTCCAATCGGTGGGACAATATCCGGTGGTCCTGATGTTACCTGAGGGGGAGGGATAGATGTTAAGAATGATTAAGAAGACGTAATTTTGTTGAAGTAAGAGAAGAAGAAGACAAGAAACAAAACTAAGAAATACCTGATTAGGGCCAGAAACTAACTGCATTCTAAATCTCGCTTCTTGCACTGCATCCCGTTTAGCAGTCAGTCCTCGTTCCCTGATGCTAGTCCTACGAACACTGTGCGCTCTTGAATTATTACTCTGCGATCTTCGTACTCGTCTCCTTTCCGCCAATCTTTTACTTTCCTGTTCAGTTCGTAATTCTACAATTCTTTCACGTAATTCTGGATCTTCGCATATATCTGTAAATAAAAGGGAAATATGAAAAAAAATATGGTGGTAACGAAAAATTGCTTCATTAAACCAATGCCTATAAAAATAAATAAATTAAAGCTAACCAGCAGGCGTTTCATCATGTTTTGTTCTGGCATTCAAGTCTGCACCATTTTGAACCAATAGTTCTAGTACTTCAATCTGAATAAAGATGTTATAATATTATTTCTTTAATATAAGCATAATTTGATTAAAGAAACAATACAAAAGCTGGATAATTACATGTCCCCAACAAGCTGCCGCATGAACCGGCTGCCAACCGTCTATATCCTTCACATCTGTGGATACATGATGATCCAACAAAAATTCCACAACTCTTAAGTAACCGTTGGCTGCCGCAATGTGAAGCTGTGGACAACAAGTACATCAGAGATTGCAACATTTTTCAGCAAAGATTACTTCTTTGAAGTTACTTTAGATTTGGTGTGAGAAACAAATTGTAATCCTTTTGCTTCCTCAACACTAAATTCCTGTTTACACTGATAAGCTAGTTTTTCAGAGGTCATGACATCTCTGAATCCTCCAGCCTAACACCTATAGCTCACACTGACACATCCTAACATCATGCAAAGTAGTTGATGTCTGCAACTACTTACATTTAAGCGTACCCATGGGCTAACTTCTAGCTCACCGCTATTCACACTTAAATATTGTACATCTTACAGAAGACAACATTCTATGTAAAAAAACATTACACCGAAGAGAGCTGCAATAGATCTCCTAGATCGCAGTGACTTTGCTTTATAACCACTCACTTTATACATAAAAAAAGCAAATTTATTCATACGATTATGAATAGATAATTGACTATTCAAGCATTCGTATGGAATTTAGAGATGTGGTACATCCAATAAACCCCTTCACCAATTTCTTCAACTCGGTGGCACGTCCATAAGCTTAAAGAAAACCACTTGCAGAACTCGCTCAAAATCTCACTTGGAGAAATCATTGATGAAATTATCCGGAAGCATCCTAGTGTTCTCTCAGTGAAAATTCTTGAGGAGAATTATCTTACTTTGCACACTTGTGCTTATGTAAATAAAATTGCAACAATTCTACTAAAGATGTACGAGTCAAGAAAAATGGACTAATACCAAACTAATGTAAACCAGAAGTTTTAAGAGACCAATCACTCACAGGTGTAGCAAGTTGATGATCTAAAGGTATTTCCATATCAAGATCTCCGACAGAAAGATCGTGCAGCATTTCCGTTTCTCTGGCAGCTCTTGTTTCGTCGATAACAGCTTGTGTGACACCACGTCTAGCCATCGCACCTTCTATTTCCTCTAAGGAGGCTTCATCTTCACATATATCGTACGGCATGTTGCCATCCCCATTCACAGCCAACAGATTGGCACCACTTTAGACCAAAATAAATAAATTAATGAGATTGATCTCCAATTGAGGACTTTGGTAAAAAAAATTATCAGATATTTTTTTTTGGAAGACATACTTAGCAATAAGATGTCTGACAAGATGAAGATGTCCACAAGTTGCGGCTGCGTGTAATGGTGTCCATTTTTCGCTATCTTCTGCATTAACATTTGCTCCGAATTCCAATAATAACTTCATCATTTCCTCATTATCGTCTATACAACACTGGGATCATAAATATAATTTAAAGACATTATATACATTAACAGAAAATTAAAAATTCATGGTTTTTGTTAATTTTTTTTTTTTAATTTAGGGCGCTTCAACATCTATGGTCATTACCGCCCGGAGTCTTCTCAGTGCACTGCCGGCCTCCGGACAGTGTTCTCTCGCTACAAACAGCACGTCTATAACCGAACAGTGAGCTGTAGGGGCTCCTAGGAAGAAAAAATTTAAGGATAGCACTGGACTCGCACCCGGGACTTCCGCGTGGGAGTCCAACGCGCTAACCACTTAGCTAATCCCTCCCCTTTTTTGTCTATTAATGCTTTTTAGAACCATACTTTAAACAGAAAATATACATATATTGTGTGTTTCACACATTACACATATAAGTGTGTGTCTGAACAAATATCTCAAAAAATAGAAATCGTAGGGAGCTCAAATTTTCAAATTTGGTATTCCGTTTAGGCACTACCACCACATGAAGCACGAAGATTTCGACCAAAATCCAAAAACCGGAAGCCCGACTTTATTAAATATTTTTTTGTTTTTCATGATTTTCTCGAAAAAGGCTCCAACAATTTTCTTTAAACTCTCTAGACTATCCACACAAATAAATGCCGTCCACTTTTATTTGAAATATTTTCATGGAAAAACTGATTTCTGGGTGGATTATGGAGCGTCAGTAGCGTTATCTTTCCTCTAAAGACTTCAATATATGATTCTGCAACCTACAAATTTTAACACATTATTGATTGAAGCATTGATAGAATTCCCAATTTGAAAAAATCGTTAACCGGAAGTGCAATTTTACAGAATAGATTTTGAAATTTGCTCAAAAATGGTTACAACAATTTCCTCACTGAAAGAAATCAACTTGGAATATTGCTGCATAGGCTGAACCGTATCGCTTTTATTTGAAACCTTTTTCTGAAAATATTGATTTTTGAGGTCTGTCGGTTAGTTTAAATTTAAATTTGCACATGCTTTCTCGGTTTTAACATAGAGTGCTCCATATAAGGCTGCTCAGGTTTAGAAGTAAATGACCCACCACCTTTTTTATGGCCAGCCCAACGGAACATTACAATATAAATTTCTTGAATAAATTGTATCAATTAGAATAATAGAAACTCGTTTGAATGTTTAACAACAATTTTTTTTCAAGGAGAAAATGTCAAAGAAAATTTTAGTAAATTTAACAATGTGGTGTAATTCCAAATGGTAACTATCTAAGACCTGCTCTTACCTGATGCAAAGCTGTCAAACCATCTTCATTGGTAGAATCAGGACTTACACCTCGCATCAATAATTTCCTCACTGAAAGAAATCAAGAAAAAACTATTACTGAAGTAAGCAAGTCACTAAGTCTCTACAGGAAGTGGCTTTAATGCCAATACACTACAACACTACAATCTATTGAGTCTCTTTTATCAGTTTGTTTATAGAATACAGCTATCTTAAAGTGTGCAATGTGTATGAGTGATGTGTTTGTGTGTGTGTGTGTGTGTGTGTGTGTGTGTGTGTGTGTGTATGTAGTCCGTCTGTTCGCTAAAACAGCAGTTGCCCAGATCACCTACCTCTGGGCACTGTATGTTTGGTCGGGAGTGTAAGAGCAAGGGTTGTTAAGCCATAAAGACACCAAAATATCTGAAGAAGTTTAGTTCCTCTTTGGAAAAGCTATGTAAGATATGCTCAGCCTCATAAAAAAAAAAAAAATATGAACTTGAAAGCCAGGATAATACCAAGGTAGAGTTCTTACAGAAGAATGCCCAGTTCTAAAAACTCTAATGCAAGAGCTAGTCTTGAGCGTTTTCGGTCTAGGTCATGGAGAGTAGGTAGGTAGGAATCTAATGTGCAGGTTCCCATTATTATTGTTATTATTATTATTATTTGTTAGAAAGAATGGACCATTTCTTCCCCTATTCAAAGTCCCTTTCCTATTCAAAGAAAATTCTTAGCAGCAGTAAGAAAAAGTAATAAGTAGGAAAACAGTTCCGGACCTGATACACCTACAGTTCTTAGCTGTTTAGCAAAACTGTCCATGCAAACAGTCAATAAATTAATTGTAGATGAATCGACTGGACTCGCTTGGGTAACCCGTCATTTACATAAAAATGGCAGGATGTCTAACACTTGTTAAGTGGAGTCAGGGAATCAGTGTACTACTGCCTAGGTGAGTGTCCTCGATTCGCCAACACTAGGTTTCGCATAATTAGGAGGATAACAATCTCAAAGGAATGACTGGGGAGTTGGAGTTTAGGGATATCTTAAGATATTGTAGTCAGACCAGTAGGGGGAGTTTTCTTAGGAGAGTTTATTCTCAGAGGGATAAGAGCCAAATTGTTGGAAAGCATCAGAGATATTTTCCGTTATAGAGTGCTTCATTTTGTAGTCATCGATCGGTTTCGGGCGTTCGCCCATCATCGGGATGTCTCTATAACATCCTATAGAGTGTATAAACTGATAGGATGTTAACTGTGGCAAACTGTGTTATCCAATATTTATCAAGACATCCTGACGATGGGTGAACGCCTGAAACCGGTCGATGAACACAAAATAAAGAGTTTGTCACGGAAAATATCTATGACAACTCTATAATACTTAAAACCTAATGCTCAAAACCGAAGCTCTTGAAGCAACCAAAAACTTGAGATGAATCGGACGTTTCTGCCACTATCTTACAAATTCTACAAAAAGGATCTGGCAGAAGCCACACTACATAAAGGTCTTTTCTTTAAACCAAAATGCCCTATAAATATCCTATTCATGGACTTTCTTACCATGAATGACCTAACTAAAATTCTGTTAGAAACCTTTTTATTAAAACTATTGTCAACCCTATGAAATACATAGGATAAGCTTCCTAGATACCAAAGGGCCATCCTTTGAACAGGAAAAGGAGATAGCAATTGTCCTAAACAGCACAAATGGAAACTGGTTCCAGCGATCACGGGATGAGGTTGCCAAAGACTGCAACATATGATATAAGATCATAAAGGATTCGTACTAGAACATGCAAACTTCACAAAAGTTCTGTGAAATGTATATTTCTGAAATTCTTTAGAATTAAAATCCAGGTTAGAATTGAAAACAACAAAAATTTTTCTTTTTAATATAATTCCGTTCTGGACTGATCTTGAAAGTGTTGTAAATCCGTTTGATCTAAAAGGGTTGAATGAATCTTTCTTTAAAGTTATTTACAAATATTATACATAGAATTGTGAATACACTATTACCTCCAGCGAAATATACAAAATACTGATATAAAAACAGATTGACATTACGGGGGAAAAAAAGAAGTGTTTCACTTCCTTTGTCTGCACACCACAGGGAATGGTTCCCTATCAGACAAATAGGTTATTTGTGCCTTGCTTCACACATACTAAAGAATTTTAAGGTGATCTTTTTAAAGTGATGTTCAATGGGTCCATTTTCGTGCTTAGATGGAGGTCTCAAATACGAGCATATATATATACGGGTGCGTGTATTAGAGGCTGGATGTCACCAGTTTAAAAACTTATTTGTAAATCTGTTTGGTAATACAAATGTTAAATTTGTGAATGTAAGGAAGTAGCAAAAAGCTCCTTATCTATTTCTCTTTATATAATATCTATTATGGCTCCTTGTATATTTTTTTGGCATTTGTATACAACTGTCTTTAGAAAGTGAAGGTGGAGCGGGCAGTAGGAGCAAGGTAATGAAGGTTTATGATTGTGTGCTAGGATCTGTCTGTGGATATGCTAAACCCAAACAATAGCTTCAAATAATTACTTCTGTAGAGCTTATGTGTAGGGTATGGATGTTTGGTGTTATAATACTGTCAGGTTGGGATACGTGTCGAGACCCAAAGCTTGTTGAAGAAGTGGCTATCCATACACGACAACCTCTAATACCATATAAAAACTGGTAATAAACCATACACACAAACCTTCTAAAATATCATTTCTTGAAGCGGCTTCCAACAGTATAACATTATCACTGAAACGTAACCCTGGACGATTTAACGTATTATTATTCTTCTGCACTGATGGTCGTCTTCTCAGCCAATCTCTTTCCCTGGCCGCCCACGCTTTCAACTGTGATCTTCTACGTCTTCTAGCCAGTTGAAGACGTTCCTGGGTTGACATCTGTTCAATTGTTGACATTTCTTCTACTAGTTCGCTGTGCTCCATTTTGCCTAAAATGAAATATTCATGTCCATATACTAATCTCACTTTTATCATAAATGCTGTGGAATTGTCCAATACTGTAAAAATTAAGAAAAAATTACTATAGGACATAAGATTTTGGAGCTACCACTTTACTTGGAGAGATGGAATTTTGATTTTTATTTTAATTACTTGTTGACATGTAAACAAGTTGTTATTGTTTACATAACCTTCTATTTTAATACTTCCTCAATTTTTTTTTATTATTAAAAATTGTATCATTTATAATGTAATACAAACATCTAATAACAAACCATCATTTTATACATAATTATGATTCCACTTACCTTGAACAAATAATAATAAATAAATAAAAATATGAATAGTTTTGAATAAATTTTCTTTTTATTTTCTCTCCTTTAATTTATTTGATATAACGGTTCCATAAATTGTTTATATAAATACCCACATCTAGTGGACATTGGATATTACTAATCTATTTTGGGGAACGTTTTTTACAAAAGATTATCTGCCAAACAAAAGAAATCCCATATCGATATTGAAATTTAAATTACGAAATTCTTTTTAAGTTACATAAATATTAAACAGAGCATTAATTAGGAAACTGTTTTCCACTTAATTACAAAATATCTGGTAGTAGAGAAATAGCATGATTACAAAATTGTAATCAGAAAAAGAAAGGTAATTTTAATAAGTATTTAATATCCGCCTACGGATTATTACAACAAGAATTACTTTCTAATGTCCTTGAAATTGTTTTTAAGTTCAAAATTACCATAATAAATAAATAAAAAAATATCTTATGAAAGACTACATTTTCAGATCAAAGATAGCTCTGTCTTTCAAGGAATTCAAAGATAGTTTCTTTCAAAAAATTGTTTACTTTTTCTTAAAAAAAAAAAACATACTTATTAGTTCGATTAAACAAATTTTATAAATTCTGTTTAAATTTCGATAAATGCTCTTTTATAGCAATTCTGATCATTTAAGCAAAAAAAAAAGAAACTCTAGTGTTTGTGTTGTAAGGTTAGGTAAGGTTATACAAATAGTTCATTCATAAAAATAGCATTCATTTACGGTAATATACATATGAGTTTAGTAAACAAAATTGAATGCAATAGAATAATGTAAACAAAGAAATATTAGATACACAAAATTGTACCTACTTTTTATAAGTGTTTCTTCTTTTATTTTATTGAAATAATTCAATTCCAAACACAAAAGAAAGGAGAGAAAAATATTCACTTAAAATTTCATTTTAATTTTACTCGTGGACACACTTCCAAATTCTATTTAAAGAAAAACTATCAAACTCGTGAAAACATTTAATAAATATCTTAAATAATTTAATGAAAATGAAAGAATTATACTACAATTATTAAACTAAAACAACATAGGAACACTGTACAGTGTCTATCGGTTGGTCGCGCCATATTTACTAACTCCACTTACCACAACGCTACTCTGTTATTAACTGACATTTACACCATACAAACACACACGCACACTCAAAATAATAACAGACTTGACAGCTGTTTTTTTTTTTATGTAGAAAGTTAGATGGTGAGTTTAAACTGAACTAATATGTTCATAGCTAGTTGAATCTGGTAAGATAATTTACACAATATCTATAGTTATACTTTCTAAAAAAAATTAATAGTGAGGTTATTAGTATTTCTTAATAAACTGTCACAAAAAAAAAAAATCATCGTAACGATTATCTAACAAACGAACAGAATACTAGTTATTTCAAGGTTAACCGCTGGCATTTAATTTATAAATACGCAATCTTATGAGATTATTTTAAAAATAAAATCTATATCGATCGTAATTTGACGTTAATCCTTGTCAGATATTATTGTTGCAATGTTTACTCCAAACTTAGGAAGCATGTCGTTTATTTTTTCCCTTCTGTAAAAACGCTACTGCTGGTTCTTATACACGCTGGCTTCAAGATAATCTTCGATGCTACTATGTAGTCCAACTTTGGTTTATCACAGATGTGCTAGCGATACCTAGTTTGGTTTGATAGACCCACAGGCCAACTCTCACTTATCCCTAACCCTCACCACCGCAACTAACGTGAAAGTTTCAAAATCATCATCAACTGAAAGTGGAAGTCAGTCAATTGTTTAACCAATTCTCGCGATTTTTTTTGAAAATGGCAACGAATTTCTTTAAACTTTGGCAACAGTCTTCTGACATAAATGCTCTCTGCCATAAATATCTCTTCTGTATGAAATATTTTTTCAGGAAACTTGATTTTTTGGTCGGTTTTCTTGACATTTTGGCCGAAACCTCGTTTGTGCCCCCAAGATGGAAGACAACTTGCAACAGTAACCTTCTCACTCCCACTCTTATTACACTCACATTTCTGATATTTCTGATTTATTTATTCATTCATATTTCTTTATTTATTTCACTTTTTCATTCATTTCAAACAGTATCAGACTAAATCTAAGTAAAAATTACGAAACACGATCACAGTTCAAACATTGTCCAAGGACTTGTAGGTTTTGATTAGCGAACACTGGCTAATTAATGTGTCATTTAAATTAACTAGAATTTAGTGATAAATACTAAACAAGAGGGTTTATATGTGATTGTTCATGTGAGCAGGATAGTGTAGCTAGTGGTCGTCCATCTTGGGGGCACGCTTGTAAATAATTACCCCTCATTTTGTCAGTTGCGGCTGTTGGTATCTAATCGGAATACCAAGATTGGACTAGCTGTAATTTTTCGTTTTTGAGATATTTATTTAGATAAAACACACATACACACTATTCGCTCAAAACATTATAATTCAAAATATTAAACCTAGATATTTATACAAAAGTAATGGGAAATGATGAACGCAAGTTCTCGTTTTTCTGTACAATTTTTTAAGTGATTTTCGACAATTTTTTCTTCGCAGCTTAAAGTTGATTATCTCTTATAATTCCTTGAGACATCCTTTTGCAATACCTTCCTGGATTATCGTTTATCTAATGATTCTTAGGATATGGTCAGAAAACTACTACCAATCTTTTTTAGTTTCTTAAAATGATGGTTTTTGGCATTCTTACTTTTTCTAATGGCCATATTTTTAATATTTCCGAATTTTCTTCTGCCCATGAAGGAAATTAGGTTGAGGTTTTATTAAGTTTTAGGTTCTCCCATTGAAATCATTGAAGACAGCTAAACTCCTAGTAATAATTATAAGTTTATAACTAGTTTTGTTTTAGTAGATGAAATCAATCATTGGCAGCCATATTTTCTAGGTTCTTGTAGCATTACGATTTGATCATCAGCTTTGCAAAGGCTATATAGAAATCTTTCCCCATCTATTTGTATCATTTTACGACCAGTTCTGAAGGCTGTCGTCAAAAATATCTCCATGTTCATAAGAGCTGTGAATCAACTGTATCTATGACATAGGATGATAGAGGACTTTGTGGAGGGGGAGGATTTCATAAAAATTTTCCACCCATTATGAAGTTTCATTGGAATATCAAGTATTTATCGCATATATATATATATATATATCCACCCATCGTTAAAATTCGGTTTGAATTTTGCCTAGTCTTATAAAATATAAAAGACCAGCCAGCTACTAGATCAAGTATTTCCCTGCGAAGGTGACATCGACACCCTATAGGTGCTGGAACATCCAGGAAACTGTAGCAGCAGTCTTGGTTGTAATTGGCTAACCATTTAAAAACGAACAAAACAGCACCAAAAGAGACAAAACCAAATACAAAATTAATCTAAATTATTTTAATAATCTAAATATATAATACATTAGTATAAATATAAAATTAGTCGAATATATAAAATAGTAAAAGTAGTAAATATATAAAATTATATTCGACTTTGCTAAAACAAAAAACGGATTTGAAAACTGTGAAAAACAAAAAAAAATATTTCAAAAAAGGTAGATAATCAATTAAAAGAATTATTCCTACGAAGAACTAAACATTAATACTGATGTTACTTTCACTGGCCACTTTCTTAATACAGCGGCATTTTTCTTTCCTATAAATGATAATAGAGTCGATTAATTGTTAATTGTGTGAGATTTTTAGAATTTCTCAAAGAACATCTGACCACTGAACAATGGGATTTGTTTTTCATTTATTACAATTTTTCATAGGATAGGGTATAAAATATATTATTACAAGAGCCTTTAATTTTTTTATAATTAACTTATACATGTCTCACATACGATGGCTACATCAGTTCCTCTCTCACGCAACAACATTTCCAAACTGTCTCGATTACTTATGTACGATCTTATATTTATTTGCAGAATTTTCATCATTTACGGGAATTTGACATGATACCTTGCTAAAACCCCGTGCATCTGAAAAATGCTTAGGGAAGTCCTTCTTTTCATCAGTTTCTAATCGGTTTATAACGCCTTCTGTTCTTTTATAGGCTCTACAAGCCCCACATTCGTAATAAGCATACATGTTCTGCAGGATCGAGCTCTAAAAAGAAGCGGGGGGCCCTACGTGGTTGCGTCCCTCGCGTTTGTCTCGAGCTGGCCCTGTATTTCTTGGATACAATTCTTCAAAAAAGGCGTATTTAAATATTAAATTTGTATTCATATCAAATAGAAAATAGAAATCAATACAATTTCAGCATTTTTAACTTTTTGCAATTTATTATTATTTTAAAGGAGATATGCATTGCGACCTGAAAGATTTATTGTGCCCTCGTCGCCTTCTCAGTGCACTGCCGGCCTTCGAAGTGTTCTCTAGCTGGAGACACCGCCCATCATCGGTAGGGAGCTGTAGAGGCTCCTAGGAAGAAAAAATCTGTTGTCTTCTAGCGGATGAACCGAAGTAAATTTTTTATAGCCATAGGTAATATTTTTCCCCTCGCACTCTTCTTCTTTCAAAACAATATTCACTCTTTTTTCGATGGAATTCAAATCTGGAGTCTGAGATAGAGGTGGTTTCGAATTGGCGAGGTATATTGTAAAATTAATCATTGCTTAGTTTTTCGCACGATTTGTTTTAGATAGTTGTCTTGCTATAAAATCAAGCAAAAGTGTAATACCATATTTCTTGCACTTACTTGTAAATTTTTGGCGCAAAATATTCACATTGGTGGCAGCTGGCATGATACCCTGAATGCAATGCAGATTTCCTATTATGTTGAGGCCGTGCATCCGCAAACTATTACAAGGCTATCACCGTAGAAATTATATTTCTGGACTGGAACTGCCTTTTTTTTTTCAAACATAACGCTTTTCATCGGAACCATAAACATTGCACTTAAGACTCACCCGAAAATATAACACTATCAGGCCTCTGACTTACCAATCTCAAAATTCTTTGACAACCTCGTTCTCTTCGTACAGTTCTTTTAGTATATCAAAAAACATTTTTTTTTAGCAGGTCTACCAATACATTCATGCACATAAAGAAGATTTCGACTGGCGGGTACATATCACTAGGTTGTAGCGGCAAGAAAGAAGAGTTAATTAGAAAAATAAAAAGTGTTTGAAACTTTGAAATAAATATATATTTAATATTTTAAAGCGCCTTTTTTAGACGTTTTACCCCTTAAACACATTTTGTACCCACTGTAAGTCTGGAGTGTATACTAAAGGAATTGCAATGAATCTAGCTGAGAAGTTATATGGTGACCTTGGGAATGTTGCCAATTTGATCAGCTGTTTATTTACGAGCAAAAAGAAAGTGCCTTAAATAAATAATTTCATCTTCTTCTTGGTGTAATAAGAAATATTGTGTTTACGACAAGATTTTGTGAATTTGGATTTATTATCGAAACTATATGTTTCCAGATATGTTCAGAACGAAATACAATTTATTCATAAAATTTTCTTTAAAATTGCCAACTTCCAGTGTTTAGTAGGACTTGCCAGAAAAATGGTGGTGGGGATTTTACTTGTTTACCTGAGCGATTAATGTGGAGCGCACTATATCGAAACCAAGAAAGCAAATTTAAATTTAGACTAACTGACAGACCTCCACCTCTATCCCTCTAAAAAATGAATGTTTTCAGTAAAATGTTTGGAATAAAAATGATACGTTTCTATCTATGCAGCAAAGCTTTCCAAGTGTAATTAGAATCGTTGTAACGGTCCCTGACAAAATCCAAAATTCCAAAAAACTCGAAAACTTATTCTGTAAATATCGCCGCATTTGCAGCAAAAATTTCCTGTTAACCGGTGTTCTTCAAACTTGGAACTCTATCATTGATTCTAATGTGTATTCAATATTATACGTATGTGGTAAAACCATATATTATACTGAAGTGTGCTTTAGAGGAAAGCGTAACGCTATTGTTCCCAGAACAACTCCTAAAAATCAACTTTCCTGGAAAAATGTTTCAAATAAAAGTGAAAATGTTGGAGCCGTTTCGAGGAAAACATGAATAACTGAAAAAACATTCAGTAAAGTTTCATTTCCGGTTGATGGATTTTGTCCGAAATCTTTGTCTGTGCATGTTAGTACCTAAACGGAATTCCTGTGACTCTTTTCCTGTTTTTGAGATATTCTGTTAATAGACGCTTATAAGCTAAAAACATTTCTTTTTTCATATTCAGGAAATGTGAAACATGTGTATCCGGTGAAAACTCAATTGTGAAAATCTGTCACGAAGGGCGATATTTCTTCTTACTATGAGACAGTATAAACAAATTAGTGTGAAGTAGACAGCGCCGGGCTGTATACACACATTGGTTCTTAGGACATACAAGTACTTTGTCTGTCTTTAGGTACTCTAAATATAGTATAGACAGTATTACAGCGTTAACATCGAACACTAATCCTGCAATTTCGAGATAAAATCTCAACCGCCTAATTTAAAGTCACACTTTAGAGAAATGCTAAACACCTTAGGTTCTTTCAGAATCCGATCTCCTGGAAAAGTGCTTCACACAAAGTTCGTAAATCTTTATCGGCGTAGAAAGTACGAAAAATTTAAACAAAAAAATCATTGCATCCTTTTTCTTGAAAATAAGAGAACTTAAAAAAGGGCTGAACACACGAAACCACAAAATGAAGCAGCCTGTCATGGAGAAAATCTCGGCTGTCTTCCAGCACTCTTAGATCCAATCCAATCATAGTAATATTCTTTGCCATTACTTACTCTTACTAATAATAGTAAGAGGAAGTATTGCGATCGTGCCAGATTTTCGAAATTGAGTTATTATTATTATTATTACAAAAAGAGCTAGCGGCAGTGCCGGTGAATGCTCTCAAGAGTATACAATATAGTAACTACAATAAGTATAGTTATTGAAATATGGTCGCTAAGGTGACAATATAATTGCACTAAATATATATTTAAATTTGACACTTGACGTATATAAGCACAATATAAAAGCCAATAGAAATGAGGAAAAGAAAGAAACAAATAATTTCACAAAATAAACATAGGTACTATAAAAATAATATTAATTAATAGCTAAAGTGGTAAACATGATGCCAAAATGTTACATGTTTCCAAAGAATGTATCATATCTAGATTTGAAGGAATTTATAGAGGGTGCTTCAATGACATGTGTAGGGAGTGAGTTCCATGCTGAGATGGTCCTTACAGCAAATGAATGTTTGCGAAGATCTAAGTTGGATTGAGGTTGGAATAGTTTGGATATGTGTCCTCGGAGATGGGCTACTTCTGTAGGGGCGAACAGATGATCTAGACTACTCTTGTAGTGTCCATGTAGAATTTTAAAAAGCTCAATCATGTCTCCTCTTTTTCTTCGATCTTCCAGAGATCTTAAATTTAAAGTATTTAGTCTGTCTGAATAAGGAAGCTCACGAAGTGATGGGGAAAGTTTGGTAAACTTGCGTTGTACATTTTCCAAGGCATTGACATCTTTTTTTAAATACGGTGACCAAACAGGATTTGCAAATTCAAGATGAGGTCTAATGTATGATATATATAAAGTCCTCAAATTGTCAGGTATGAGGTTAGGGAAAGATTTCTTTACTAGGTATAAGAGGCTATTGCATGTTTTGCTAAGTCTTGCAACATGTTCATCCCACTTGAGCTTTTTTGTAATGGTAATACCTAAATCTGTAACCGAATCATAACTTTTGAGGGTAATACCATCAATATTATAAATTACGTGTGGGTTGTTGGTACCTAGGTGTAAAACTGTAGATGTTGACTGCTAGACGCCATGCTTTACTCCAGGATTCTAACTGATGAAGATCATGTAGTACAACTTCCTTGTTAACTATTGGATTATCAAATAATCCAATAGATTCAAGAAATAATCCAACAGATTCAAGAAATAAAGAGTTAAATTTAGTTTTTTTTTTTTTAAATTGAGTTGAATTTAATATGTTGTTGAAATTCCGAGTTTGAAGAAAATTGGATGACCGGAAGTGCTTTTTACAGTTGCAATTATAGCTATTTTGCCTAATTTTCGAAATTGTTGTCACCAAAAATGTATGTTTTGAGGCTCTTGGGCACGAAAAACATGTTTTATTGTGCCATGTTGTACTCGTATGAGTATAAAAGCAGAATTTAAAAATTAAAAACTTATGAAGCTGAAACTTGATGCTTGCTCTAAAAATCATAGAGAAACAGAAAATAAGGTTTCGTTATTACCAGCTGTATCAGCAACCAAAGAGAGCAAAGAGAAGTTCAACCACTCTCTCGGACTGGAGTGGGAGAAGCTGTATAAATATAGCGACGGACAGTCCAGAAAAACACAGTTGAATTCAGTTCAATACATCCAACCGCTACGTGTCATTTTCATACCACTCTACCTTAAACTTTTCTCTATTGTAAAGTCCAGGCAGTCTGTGTTACTTAATTAATATATTAGTTAACCAGTGTTAACCAAGTCTTCTTCTTATATCATCAACCAGACCTAAATTGTCTCCACCTAACACATCCATTATATGGGTGGCAGCGGAGTTCGAATCCCGCTTTAGCTTTCGAAGAAAAATTAAGGTAAGTCATTTTTTCAATATTACATTTTTGCAATTTTTTTAATATTTTATTTCACATTCATTTCTGTTTTTACTTATTCTTAAGTTTTATTCTTTTGTACCTTATCGACTTTTTTCGTTTATGAAAAGAGCCGATATCATCAACATATTAAAACCACTTAATCTCCCAATAGGCGGTAATTTATTAGTTTTAAAAGAACGCTTATCAAAAATCAATAAAATGGCAACATATACAATTGATGGTCAACAAAACACTGCCGAAGAAGCAATCGCGTATCTTTTAAATCAGTGCAATACGGCAAATCCCGTGAATATTAGAAATCTCCAAATGATTTACCTATATTCGATGGTTCACACAACAGCGATATTACTAGCTTTATAGACCAACTTAATAATTATAGTGTCCTCTCTGGTTGGTCTGAGGCGGACGAATTGGAAATTTTAATACTCAAATTAACTGGTCCCGCAAAAATTTATTTCAACACGTTTAAAAATCAGTGTGCAAATAATAATGTCCCTTTAAACTATCAGACGGCGATAGAAAATCTGATCAACAGATTCAAGAAAGAAAAACACCTATTACAACAAATAACTAGTCTACATCAAAATCCAAACGAAACGCTCGAGTCTTTCTCTGACCGTATCAAGCATATTTCCACGTCATTGCTGTTTAAAGCGCACGAAAACCCATTGCTAACCCTGCAAAATTTAGTGGTCAAATATAACTGACCCCTTTATTAAATCTTTACCGGATTCAATCAAGGCTCAGGTGCAAATAAAACTCCCTAAAATCCTCGATGAGGCGCAAGCCTATGCAACAGTCCTTAGGGACATACAGAATTCAGAACCGTCGCAAGGTTCTATATTTGCGATGAAAAAGATAGACACTCCCAAAGAATCCGCGGAAAAACCGCCATCGCCTTGTAAACATTGTGCTGGTATGCACTGGCACAATGAATGCAAAGAAAAATTCCAAATTGTAACATCGTGACGAAAACGAAACGTAGTTTCAAAACACCGTCGTAGTGCAAATTCTGTGAAGGTGACTACTGGAATCGTGAGTGTAGAAATAAAAATCAAAACAAAACGCGCACTAATTTTGGCAAAAAGCCACAGTTTCAGTCAAGCTATCGTCCCTTCAGGCAAAGTAGCCCTTATAAGAGGAAACAAAGTTATAATAATAATAATAATAACAGTAATAATAATAATAATAATAATAATAATAATCATCATCATCATCATAGTAACAACAATAAATTCAAACTGTTGGATTCCGCCAACATGCCAGATATGCGAAAAGCGTGGGCACACAGCAAAGACATGCTGGTTTAATTAAAAAAACGATTAGGCGCTCAGCCGTTTTCTCAAACGGCTACCACTGTATTGATTCCAGCACTCCACGATTCAAATACTTTATTAATTATGCTTCAAATTAACATCAAAAAAGTTAAAGCGTTAATCGACACAGGCGCTTCGCATTCCCTCATAGCTGCCAGTCATTTCAAATCGAGGCCCGAAAAATCTAATATAATCCTCAAATCAATTACGAATCAGACTATTCCCAACTATGGTCTGTCAAACGTTTCTTTCTCGCTAGACGGAAACACGGAAATTCAGGGAAAATTTATAGCTTCACAATTAAAAAATGAATTTGAAATAATCATTGGGGGAGACCCACTTACTAAATATCGTGCAATCATCAACTTTAAAAATCAGGACATTATCATCAACAAAACAACGATTCCTTTTTTAACAGACACCACATCACACAGATTAATAACATTCAAAACACAACACTACCCGAAACATTGTCAACATAAAATCATAATTCCGGCACGCACACACATAGTCAATACATACACTCTTCACACGAAAATTCCAGACGGTTCCATAATGATGACACAACATGACAGTCTTCCCACAGGACTTTACTTGCCACACACACTGACAAACGTACATAATAATGCTTGTGCAATTACACTAATAAACACCACACACCATGAGATCTCCATCACCCATTTTCCAATCGCCCACATTCATTACAACCCGGAGATACGAAATTCCTCACACAAACACACCATAAATTCCATTCAACAACTTTCGCACAAAGAAAAAACACCATTACAAGCCTTTCAACAACAATTACGCCAGAAACTTACTCTTCTCTCTCTACAACAAGCAGACAAAATTGTTGAAACATTCTCTCCATTTTATGACACATTCACACAAGATAAAGACTACACAACAAAATTTACAGATATAACACACCACATAGAAACACAAAATCATCCGCCTGTACACAGTAGACCTTACAAATTATCAGACTCAGAAGCTCCCACATTAAAAGCTCTCATACAGGATAATCTGGATAGAGGAATAATTGAACCGAGTACTAGTAACTGGGCTCATCCGGTAATTTTGGTAAAAAAGAAGTCTGCGGATCAGACAAAAGTCGATCCAAACAACATAATCCAGTTACGAAAACAGTATAGGTATGTGGTTGATCTGCGTAAATTAAATGCAATCACCACATCTGAGATTTATCCTCTTCCAGACATCCAATACATTTTATCCACATTACACGGCACAACATACTTTACAACACTCGACATATTAGACGCATTTCATTCCTTGACAAATCATCACAAGACAAAACTACAGTCATCACACAATTCGGTACATACAAATTCCTTACTCTTCCATTCGGTTTAAAGAACGCTAGTTCCTGCTATCAAAGACAAATGGACAAAATTTTAACAGGATAACGGTGACATGTGCCATACATTCATAGACGACATATTAATTTTTCACGGCAAAACATTTCATGAACACTTAACATCCACACAAAAAATTCTCACAAAATTACAGCAGGCAATCTCTGTATAGACCTAAATGAATGCAAATATTTGGGCTATACATTGAGCAAAAAAGGCATTTCTCCAGATCATGACAAATTAAAAGCAGTAGAAAACTATCCGATTCCGAAAAAATTAAAAGATGTTAGGGCATTTCTAGGATTTATAGGTTTTTATAGAGACATTGCCAACAATTTATCGCACTACGTGCAAACTGAAAAAAATTGGCACAAGTATCTACCACTACTTAAAGCGGCCCACAATTCCTCCAAAAACGTTTCGACAAATTATACTCCCCATGAAATTTTTTTTGGAACGAAATTTCAGTTTCCCTGGCTTCTGAATTCAAAATTTACAAAATTTTAATATACACACCAATGTCTCTACGACAAAATACAACAAATCAGGAAACAGGTCAAATTAAATAACAAAAAGCCAGTTAACAAGAGAAAAATATTACAATAAAAATGTTGCTAAAGAAAAACTAAACGCAGGTGACCACGTTTATTTAAAAACATTCATATCCACGGGAAAATTCATGAAAAAATTCCATGGCCCTTATCAAATTCATAAAATATTTCCAAACCACACAGCATCCATAACTCTCAATAACAATGAGAAAAAATTGGTACACCTCAGCAAGCTGAAAAAGGCCCACATTAGAGGTCAATTGAAATCGCTTGCCATGACCCTCAGGCCGAGAAAAAAATAAAAAATTTCAAAAAACACATTTCTCAAAAATAAATAAATAAAATTAAAAAAAAAAAAAAAATTCCTGGTGTTGGGAGGAGAGAATTTCATTCTTATCTAGTCCAAGGAAAATTTTCAAAATACCAAATTTCAAACAAAAATTTATCCTTCATCTGCAAGAATAGCATGATTTTTTTGACGATGATGATTGTATTTTCCTAAATCTTTCTTTTAATGTTCCAGGTCAAATTCTTTCATGTATAGCAGAATTTCATTTCTTTAAAACATTTTTCAGAATTCAAAGGTGGTCAAAATAAAATTGATTTAACAATTTATAAGAAATTTTAGGTCAAAGAAACAGACCTAACTGTACTTTCTCTGTACAGATGATTTTCACTGTACATGACTTTCACTGTACAGATGTTTTTCCCGGGTACCAGAACAATCTTGAAGACAGCCTTAAGACAAAGAAATTAAGCTAACGACCCCACAGAAAAGCCGAAATCTATTCAACCAATGGCCTCTCCAATAAAAGAAGTGATTGTCTACACAGATACAAAGGAGGTCAACTTTATAATGAATTTCCAAATTTATAAAAAAATTTTTAGGTCAGAAACAATGTGGACACCTTTCACTGTACTTTGCCAGATACCAGTGACAATGAATAAACGTACAAAGGTTTTGAAGTCAATACTCTACAAACAAGCCGAATAACTGGCCTGCTAACCCTTTACAAGAAGTGATTGAATAGCAGGTAACAAATTTTGTAATTATTAATAATTAAGTACAAATTAAGTATTGTTAATAATTAATATTATATATTTAACCCCCACTATTAATCTTTTCATAGTATTTTATAACCAAGTATGATTTTCTTCAGCAACATCAAATGAATGAAAACAAATGAATTTCTTAATCTTTAAGTTATGTACATTTTTTTCTCTCTCACGACCTTTTGGCAACTTCGAAATTATCTAGGAAGGAAATGTTAAACAATTAAAACAATCAATTAACCGAAGATACTACGAAATCGTTCCATGCTAAATTATTTATGTGCGCATCACCGATACTCATGAATTCATTCCCAGAATCTTGCGATCGCTCCTTTCCCACGAAATTGCGCAAAAATTCCTTATTCCTGCAAGCTATATTCCTGCTCGCTTAGCTCTAGATTTAAACTTCAACCAATAAGTAGTCATTATAAAATCTATTATAAAATTAAACAGCTATCAATGATAACAATGATACTACATGCGAAAATTAATTAATTTAAATCGATGAAAATAAAAATAAAAAATCACAAACTTTAATAAAATAACAATAATAATAGCATGGCAGAATATGGCCTAAAAAGTTAAACTATTAAAAACAAAACAAACCGAATCATTGCACTTTGATTCACAATAGGGAATTTTAGTTTGATGGTATAAGAGGGGATGTGTGGAAAGAATTACCTTAATCAAGTGCTCCACCCTACCTTGCTGTGCAAAGTACTGTGGTGGAGATTAACATGTGCCATCCAGCTCGTGTGGCCACAGATAGAGAGAGAAATAATGTTCAAGGGGGGGGCGCTAATGGCCAAGGCAGTCGATGCGCCCCCCCCAAAATAGGGAATTTTCAGAATCACTTTGATTAAACCAACATACAATGGACTTGAGGATCATCGTCAAATGGGAGAATACATACTGACACTCCTTATTAACTGGGGTAAAACATAATTACATAATACATATTGATACTGTTTATTGGCTGGACTCACATTCATCTCTTTGACTTGGCAAAAATTCGTCGATCAAAATGGTACTATTATTTTTTATCTTCAAAAATTATTTATTATTAACTACTATTATCTATTATCTTTGAATATTTTTCTTTACTAATTACTTCTCTTCTTTAAATATTTTCTTTTCACTAACTTTATTTTTTTTAACATTCCCTTGTTTTTATCCTTATCCTCTTATATTTTTATTAATTATATAAAATACACACATAAAAGTAATTATCATTCCTAGAAGGATAAATATTAATTGTAAATAGGTGTGTGTGTATAATTCGAAAGGAACAAAAAACAAAACGAAACAAAAAAAATCAATATAATAAATTTGTTTGATGTTTTAGCCAGGAGATGGCAGATGTAAACTGTTGAGCGTTTTGGCCGATAGATTGACCTGTTATTCTATTCACCCCTCCTAAACTATTAGACTTTTCATAATATAATATAGTATAGTAGTATACAGTAGAGTATAGTTGGTGCTTAGTAATATTAAACGTTAAACATAAACTCAAGCTAATGTGAAATAAACTCAAGCTAATGTAAAATAAACTCAAGCTAATGTAAAATTAAACATTTCTGTGGAAGCATGTCTGTGCATCAATTAATCAATCCCTCGTTATCACTTTTATATACATTTTTTTGTGTGACCCCGACGTGATAAACGTGGACTACTCTTAATCCTTAATTTTAAACGAGGAGAATATTCAGTAAACGTAAACTTCCAATACATCGTGAATTATTCACTTTTCATACTTATCAACATCTATTCCTGGCATTTCTACCTACAACAGGACAAGACTCTATGTGGGGGGCCACAGAAAAAGTAATAAAAACAATTAAACAATTTGAAAAATGTAAAAAAGACCTTGCTAATGCCACCTTATTAGCTTGTCCTAGTGGCCAGCATGAATTGGCATTATTTGTGGACGCGTCAGATTTTGCTGTGGGAGCAGCTCTTCAACAATTAGAATCCCAAGCATGGAGACCTATTGAATTCTTTTCCAAAAAGCTAAGTGATGCCCAAATGAAATACTCAACCTATGATCGTGAACTTTTAGGAATCTATCTTTCTATAAAATATTTCAAGCATTTACTAGAAGGAAGACATTTTTCCGTATATACGGATCATAAACCATTGACGTTCGCCTTTAAACAAAGAAATGAAAAAGCATCCCCCAGACAATTGCGCCATTTGCAATATATATCGCAATTTACTACGACCATAAGACACATTTCAGGAAAGGATAACTTAGTTGCCGACACATTAAGCCGCATAAATGAAATAAGTACCATTCAATATACAGACATTGCTCTTGCCCAAGAGACAGATTCTGAATTACAAAATTTGCTACAGAATAAAACAACTTCCTTACATCTTCAAAAATACCCTGTTTCTCCGTCATTATCCTTATGGTGCGATACATCAACCACTAACATTGGACCTTATGTTCCTGAAAAATTTCGAAGAACAATATTCGAACAATACCATAATATGGCACACCCAGGAGGCAAGACGACTGTTAGACTGATAACTTCTAAATTCGTTTGGACTAACGTCAAAAAAGATATTGCTCTTTGGACAAAAACGTGTATCTCTTGCCAATTAAACAAGGTCAGTAGACACACCAAAACACCAATAAAAAATTTTCCTACATTGATGAACGATTCACCGTGATCTATCTTGACCTTGTGGGTCCCTTACCACTCTCAGATGGATTTAATTATATATTAACATGTATCGATAGATACACCTCATGGGCCGAGGCAATTCCATTATCATCCATAACAGCCGAAGCAGTAGCACAAGCGTTTTTTACAAACTGGATAGCAAGATTCGGTACACCCATTAACATTATTACCGACCAAGGTAGACAGTTTCAATCTCAGCTATTTTATTCACTAACAAAGATCTGTGGAACGCAAATTAGGCGAACAACCGCATATCATCCCCAGGCGAACGGCAAAGTAGAAAGGTTTCATAGAACCTTGAAGACAGCAATAAGAGCTCATTGCTCAGAAAACTGGACAGTCAGTTTACCTACGGTTCTTATGGGCTTAAGAGCAGTTGTTAAAGAAGAAGCAAACTGCTCTATAGCAGAAATGGTTTACGGTGCTCCTATTAGATTGCCAGGAGACTTCTTTGATAAACCGGCTATTACCAGCGAACAGGCCACTTTTGTTGGTCGTTTGAAAGATATGATGAACAACCTTAGCCCTGTGAAATGGACTCAGAAACATCGTTTATCCACCTTTGTACACAGGGATCTCGCAATCTCTTCGCATGTTTTTGTCCGAGTAGACCGCATTAAAGCATCTCTGGACAAACCATATGAAGGACCTTATGAAGTGATTAAGAGAAATGATAAATACTATACCTTAACTATTAAAGGAGTAAACCAGAACATATCATTGGACAGACTTAAACCGGCCTATATTTTACCTGATCAAGAGACTACGCCCGTGGATCTCCCTCCATCAGTCCACCCAGCAACATCAAGGCCGCCAGAAGAAACAAGTCAGACACGTTCCGGACGTCGAGTGCGATTTCCTAAACGCTATTTGATGAGCGAGGTATCGTAACACAGTTACTGGGAGGGGAGTACTGTGGGGGGCCACAGAAAAAGTAATAAAAACGAAATAATCATTTGAAAATAATAATAATAGTAATAATAAAAATAATAATAGTGAATAACAATAATAATAATAAAAAATAATTATAAATCGAAAATAATGTGAATTGAATAACCTGCACAAAAAGGAGACAGGTTATGAACCCAAAAAATTATGTGATATATTAGTTTTGAAGTTTTGTGTTACCTTGTATTCTTGATGAAAAAAAAAATAAATTGTTGTAGAAGAAATATATATAGTTTGGAGTATAATATTGTATAACCATCCAATTAGTGTGACTCAGTGTGTGAATGTGTTGTGTGAACTTGTATTACTATAAAAAATCGTGAACTAACTATTATTACACTATTGTCGGTAGTGCCTTGCATTTATCCTGGCGAACCCGATACTCTACTTCATGACTTCCAGGCTGCCAATTCATTTTTGTCACCTTCCAAGCAGCATTCGTAATCATCGTTAATTTATTTAACATTAACTTTGTTGTATTAACAGATCATATTCTTAATTAACTATTAGTTTCTGATATTACATACACCAATTAATAATTTTCTCATATAATTTGATATAGTATTAAGTTTGATAGTTAATTTAAAACTTTATATTGCATGCTTGTTTGTTTTATAATTATATCTATTAGAAAATAAGTGGCAATTTGAATGCTTATGATAATTGGGTCCTATCCTCGATAGACACCTCAGACTACTTGCATGCAGCACTCGATGTTGCCAGCTCGTCAACATTTATTTCTATTATAACGTAAAAATTTGTAACTTCTTGTGAACATAGCCTTACCCTCATATAAAAAGTTCCGTAGATTAAAATTTAAATTCCCTTGATTTTAAAACTATAAGCATAAAAGGCTAAATCACATTTTGCTTTAATAACTCAGTGTAGGTTTTTTATCTTTTTGCTTGGCATGTAAGTACATAGTATATCTGTGTAAATTAGTAACTATGCAGTGTATATATTGATAGTGCAGCCTGAAACCTCATTCTTTTGCATGATTCATAAAGATGTTCTTATCTTGTAAATAAAGTAATTCATTCTCAAAAATATAAGTTAAAAACCGGAAAACCAAAAACAAACAAACAACACTATACTTCATTAACAAACAATACTATACTACAACAACAAACAACACTCTAGTGCACTAACAAACAACATTGTACTACACTACCAACATCACTACACTGCACTAACAAACAACACTCTAGATCACTAACAAACAACATTGTACTACACTACCAACATTAATATACTACACTAACAAACAACACTGTAATATACTAACAAACAACACTATACTTCACTAACAAACATTACTATACTACACCAACAAACAACACTCTAGTGCACTAACAAACAACATTGTACTACACTACCAACATCACTATACCACGCTGACAAACAATACTATACTACAGTAACAAACAATATTGTACTACACTACCAACATCACTACACTGCACTAAGAAACAACATTGCACTACACTACCAACATCACTATACTACACCACAAACAACACTCTAGTGCACTAACAAACAACATTGTACTACACTACCAACATCACTACACTGCACTAAGAAACAACATTGCACTACACTAACAAACAACATTGTACTACACTACCAACATCACTAAACTACACTAACAAACAACACTGTATTACAATAACAAACAACACTTTACTTCACTAGCAGACAATACTATACTACACCAACAAACAACTATATAGTGCACTAACAAACAACATTGTACTACACTATCGACATCACTTACTACACTAACAAGCAACACTGTACTACACTAACAAACAACATTGTACTACACTACCAACATCACTATACTACACTAAGAAACAACATTGTACTACACTACCAACGTCACTATACCACGCTGACAAACAATACTATACAACACTAACAGACAATATTGTACTACATTACCAACATCACAATACTGCACCAACAAACAACACTCTAGTGCACTAACAAACAACATTGTACTACCCTACCAACATCACTATACTACACTAACAAACAACATTGTACTACACTACCAACATCACTATACAACACTAACAAACTACTCTATACTAACAAACAAAATTGTACTACACTACCAACGTCACTATACCACACTCACAAACAATACTATACTATACTAACAAACAACATTGTACTACACTACCAACCAGTGTGATAACACAGACTGTCTGACAAACGCATCCTGAAGATGGGTGAACGCCCGAAAGCGGTCGATGACCACAAAATGTAGCAGGCTATCAGGGAAAATGTCTCTGATGCTTTCCTGCTCTGCGGAAGCAACCACCACAACAACAGGATACTACACTAACAAACAACACTCTAGTTCACTAACAAACAATACTATACTACATTAACAAACAACATTCTAGTACTATAGCAAACAGTATTGTACTACACTAACAAAATATACTATAAAAGTACACTCGCTCTCTCTCTTTTAACTTTCTCTTACTCTTAGTAAATTGTCGATATCAAATTTTCACCTGAAATACACATTTTGATGTCCCCTGAGTCAAAAAAAGTAGTTTTTAGAAAAAAGGTCTCTGTGTGTGTATGTGAACAGGATCACTCAGAAACGAAAAATTGCAGAAAGTTCAAGCTTAATATTCCATTTAGGTATCACCATGGGAGTGACCTGTCAAATGTCCCGATTTGAAATTACCACTTTAAAAGTTTTTGTTTCACTTTTTTGCAATTTTCTCAAAAATGGCTCCAACGATTATAACTTAAATTCCTTTGATCAACTTGGTATATCACCTACACACACAAAGAGCAACAACTTGGTATATCACCTACACACACAAAGAGCAACAACTTGGTATATCACCTACACACACAAAGAGCAACAACTTGTTTTTGAAACGATTCTCCGGGAATACGATCATTCATTTAAGCGGAGTTTGGTGGAAGGCATGGGGTTAGTTTTCCTCTAAACTGCTATTTTAGTTTATTACACAATTCTATCATCTATAATATTAATTAGAATTAAATATATTATTGAAATTCCGAGTTTGAAGAACACTGGAATGACCGAAATTGGGTTTTTACTGAAAAGTATTATTCGTTTTCTGCTTTTTTCTCTAAAACGGTTCCAATGATTTTCTTTATACTAATTATGTGAACCACTATATTTTCGGATTCTGCACACTTTAAAAACCAAGTACTTGCTATGAAAACCCGAATTTCAACCCGTGTTATGCAATATGTACTTTCTCTAATTAGCAAAAGAGAAAGAATTAATGGGAGAGTGCTATTCCATAACCTGGCAGAGGATATCATCAACCCTGGCAGGGTTATTGTCAAATTAAAGTGGGTCTTTTTTAGAAACAGCGAGTATCTGTCGGATATGTTTTCTCATTTAAAGTATTTAAGCAGGATTCTTGATAGATAATTAAGATGAACAAGAATCCCTCAAAAAAATGTCTCCTATTTGGTAAACTTCTTAATAAAATATAGTAATCGACTAATATATAAACAGAAGTTTCTGATTCTCTTATTACGGGAAGGGCGATTAATTTCTTCTAGTGTTTTTATTGCTATTATATCAAGAGGCAATATTGCGATAGTGTCAAATTTTCGAAATCGAGTGTTTTCACCGAGTGTTTTCGAAATACAAGTCCTGAATTCCCCTTGAGTACGAAACAAAAAAAAATGCTTTTCTCTAATTAAAACGTCAGTGTGTGTGTGAATGTGTGAACAAAAAAATCCAAAAAATGAAAATTCGCATGAAACTCAAATTTTGATATTCCATTTAAAAAACGCCACCACATTTGTTACGAACGTTTCGGTAAGAAAATCCATCACCCGGAAATGAGACTTTACAGAATTTTTTTTTTTTTTCAATTTTTTGTATTTTGGCGCCAAAATGGCTCTCAAGCTTTACATAATGAACTAAATAAACTAACTCATAAATGCCTATTGCTTTATTTCAAACATTTCTCCAGCAATTTTTTTTAATTTACTTCCTCTTACTACTGTAAGACAAATTTTCAATATTGAATTTTCACCGGATATTCACGTCCCCTTAGTCTAAAAAAGTCGTTTCTAGAAATTGGTATATATATATATAAATATATATGTATATACTCAGTATAACACAAAAACTGAAAACTGCAGAATGTTCAAATTTGATATATTGTTTAAATACTAGCATGGGGCCTGACAATAAGGTTTTGAACTATATCGTCTAACGGAAATAACACAACTAAATAGATTTTTCAGTTTTTTGCAATTTTCTTGAAAATGGCTTCAACTTTTTGGAATATAATTTTTTTTTAAACTAGAAATATCAACTATCCCCCTGTAGGTTCGGGGGTAGAATAGACCTACAGTATCCACCGCTTGTCGTAAAAGCTGACTAAAGGGGCAACTGTCCGTTGATCTAATAACCTTGTCCTATCTTTTCCATTCCTTTTACTCCCAATTCTCCTCCTTTTTCCTTTCTGAATTCTTACCATTCCATGGGTGGGTGAGACTCATTAGCTGTGGTGAAAGCGGCTCACTTAGGGGAAGGTAACCCCAAAATCAAAACCCTGGTGCTCCAGGATGGGGGATGTTGCGTTGGCCCCGACCAACACAAAAACAATTTAAATGCTAAGAGACCAAACACAAAGAAAAAAGCTGGAATGATTAGACCCGAATATTGTACACGGAAAACCACTTTCGGAACATGGAACATACAAGGTATTTCTACCAAAATATTTACAGTGCCTAAAGAATTAAAAAATTATAGAATGAAGATTGTTGTGCTGACTGAGACAAAAAGAAAGGGATGCGGAATGGAAATTTTGGGTGACTATATTCACTTATGGAGTGGCTGGAGAAGAACTTGCGAGCGAAAGCTGGTGTAGCTATTTTAATTAAAAAAAGAATGGTAAAACAAAATAAAGAATAGGGACTTCATTTATGAAAGAATAATTAAAGTACGAAATGACTCTATATTAGAGAAGTGGTGATGATGACAAATGATGATGCCCCTTTAGCCGAGAAAGATAACTTTTGGGATTTATTGTCGGAGAAAATAGAAAAAGTCTCAAGCAGGAAAGAGGCCATTATTATGGGCAATATGAATGCGCGAGCAGGACGGAGTAATTCAAGTAGGGAAGTAGGAATATATGTAGAAGAAGTAGTGAATTACAATGGAGAAAGAGCCTATGAAATGTGCTCCCAACTTAACCCCAAGGAACTCAACACGTTCTTTCAGCACAAATATATCCACAAGTATACCTGGAACCAGGAAACAAGGAGCCTTAGGTCTCTAATAGATTTAGTACTGTTAAAACAAGGCAGACGATTAAGCCCAGGATAATCGTGTTTATAGAGGAGCTACTTGTGGGAGCGATCATCACCTAGTAAAGGCATTATTTATTTAGCCATGGGTAGTTAATAAGAGCCAAAATCCACTCAAAAGCAACATACAAATAGAATCTCACGATTTCTTCAAGGTAAGTAGCCTCCAAGAGGAAAGCATTAGGAATTTATACATTCAGAGGCTTAATAAGGAGCTAGAACAAGAATGTGATTGAACGACTGGAGAAGTTTACTCCTATCTTGTAAAAAATATAAAAAAGATAGCAGAGGAGGTTTTAGATAAAGATCAACGACAGAGCCCTACTGAATTCAGGATGACGGAAGAAATAAAAGAATTAATAGATCAAAAAAAGGAAGCATATCTCTGCTGGCTTAGCTCAAAGAAAAAAGAAGATCTGGATAAGTACAGAGAGAAGAAAAGGAGGGCAAAGTATGAGATCCGCCAGGCTAAAAATGATGAATGGGAACGTAGGTGTGCCCAAACAAACAGCCAGTTAGGGTTTAGAGGATCAGCTGAAGCATGGTCTGTCTTGAAGGAGGAGAGAAGAGGAAAGAAACAGAAACCATTCCCGTAATATCCCTAATATCCCTAGACAAGTGGGCAGATTATTATGAGAAGCTTCTGTCGGACGAAGAACCTTCTTACGAAGAGGATTATTTAAATGAAGAGCTCCCTGTTGTAGTCAATGAGATCAGTACAGAAGAGGCTGAGGACTGTTTAAAAAGTGGAAAGAATGGGAAATCTCCAGGACCAGGTGGGATCCAGATAGAATTATTGAAATATGGTGGAGAAGTGGAAAACATCCTACCAACCTAGTTAATAAGATATTTAAAGGTGAGGAAATACCAGATGAGATAAAAATAGGCCATATAATCTCTATTCACAAAAATGGATTCATATAAGGCTTTGCTCAAATTATCGCGGAATTCGCGTAAATAACACTGTGATGAAAATATTGGGTGGTGTCCTAAGAAAAAGAATTGAAAGAGAGTAGATAGATAGATAGATAGATAGATAAATACTTTTATTAACATACAGTAATATACAATTATTCCATACAAAAAAGTAATTTAGTTGATAATGGCAAAGGCCGTCTGTCAAGAGCACAGGTTTGTAAACTTAAGTATTACAAAGGCTTCTAAAAATGATAATTAAGTTAATATAGAAAGTACATAAAAGTGCAAATTAGAAAACATAAACTTAAAATTTTACAAAACAGTTTAACTGAAACTTAAAATAATTTTTCTTAGGATAAAAAAGATAAAGTGAAAGTATAGATTAATAATTAAATTGGCTAACAAGAAATTTTCTCTAAGATAAGGCATGTTTACTATAATTTATAAGGCCCGTCCAATCAGAACCATTGAGTAAAGTTAACATAGCCCCATCCGTTAGAGATTCTAAATTAAAATACTTTTTGCGGATGTAGCTGAAAATATGACACAGGCCAAGGAAGTGAAATACGTCCTCTACTACTTTCAAATTGCAAATTGAACAAAGGTATATTTTCCCTTGAATGTAAGGTTTAAAATTAAAATTTAAAAGCTCACCGCTTAATTTCATTATTAAACTAACATTATTTATGTCAGAAATAGTATTGTAGTCGACCTGGAATGAAAGCTGCCTGTAAATTGGGTGGAAATGACCTGCAAAGCTGTCCTTCTGTATTCTGCTTGGTGTTGATCAAGCCTTGTTCAAAATCATTAATTTGTTCTTCCACTCGCCGATCTGCACCGAATTACCACTAAGCAAATTAATTTCTTGCTCCAAGTTACCCAATCTTTACACCGAAGTATGTTTTTTCTGATTATTTCGGAAGTTATCAAATATATTAATCTAGAAGAACTACCCTCCAAAATTTTTATTACAAACTTGATGTGCAGAAGGAAAGTGAACACATGAATGGGAGAACAGCCTGTTTCAATGTATAAAAAAATAATTAGGGGTTTGTTAGGCAGCTTAAAAAGATTCTTAAAGAAGCCCTTTGCACTTTTTCAATTTTATCAGCTGCCAAAAAGCCCCACACTTGGCAACCGTAAGAAAGTATTGAGCGGCACACAGAATTGAAAACAGCAATTTTGGCGTTAAGTGGAACAAGTCTGTTCAAAATGAGGCTAGACCAGACGCAATTCATACCAATAAAGGTCTGGCGAACCCTTCCTGACCAGTATTGATTCAGAGATAAAGAAGGACACAACTCAATTCCCAAATACTTATAAGTATTGACTATCTTAACCTCTTCCTCTCTAAATTTCCATGCTTCCCTGCTGCTGTGTCTATCCCCACTCCTTCTAAATATCATCACTTTTGATTTACTCAGGTTCACACTCAGACTCCATGTCTGCGAGTAGACCTCTAGTTCATCCATCATACGCTGTAAACTTTCTGGGCTATCGGCGAAAAAAACAATGTCATCTGCATATAATAAAGTTTCAGATTATAACCTTTTATTCTGATTCCACAACTAGATGATCTTTAGGGTCATTTATATATATCGCTCACAGCTGAGCGATCTTCTACCGATCACATATTTCTATTAAAACAGGTACTGGAAAAATGTGAAATAAAAGGAAAAGATATTAGTCTCACCTTTAGAGATGTAAAGAAAGTTTATGACAGCGTATCTCGTTGGAAACTGTGGGATGTTCT
Source organism: Triatoma infestans (assembly GCA_011037195.1). Taxonomy (NCBI): domain Eukaryota; kingdom Metazoa; phylum Arthropoda; class Insecta; order Hemiptera; family Reduviidae; genus Triatoma; species Triatoma infestans. Next base: position 186,526 of record JAAEAF010014320.1, read on the forward strand.
GAAAATAGCCTCGATCAGCGGTCCAATAAGAAATATAATCAAGAAGTACCGGAACAACATGTGCCAAGTAAAAATGGGAAAACGATTATCAAGGAAATTCCCAACTTCCAAGGGGCTCCTTCAAGGGTACAGTGTGTCCCCCACTCTTTTTAAGGTTTTCTTGGACGTAAGCCCAAGTCACGGAAATGCGGCAAGATGGGTTAAAAAATAGATGAAGGAACATTTCTCCATACTCTATTTTTTGCTGACGACCAAGTGGTCATCGCCCAAGATACAGAAGACTCAGCATTCATGTGCACCAGATTATTTGAAGAACCGGGAAATGGGGGCTTAAGGTAAACCTCTAAAAGAGTGAGCATATGTGTACGGATGGGAACTCTCTTACCCTCAAGGGGGTTGAAATAACGGTGGATCACTTCAAATGTCTAGGTTCAATTCTGCAATCGAATGATTCTTCAAATGAAGAAATTAATAAAAGGGTAATGGAAGGACGGAAAGTCATCAGCATGCTGAATTCCGTTTTATGGAGTAATAATAAATAAAGGGAACGAAGAAGCTTATATATAGTACCATAGTACAGAATATAATGCTTTATAGTGGCGAAACAAGGACTCTTGGCTCACAAGAAAAAAGGAAGCTACTGTCCACCGAAATGGATTTCTGGCGTCGGTCAGCGAGAAAGTCTAGATGGGAGAGAGTCAGAAACGAAGATATTCAGGAAATAATGGACACAGAGAAGGCTGTGTTGGAATGCATTGCTGAAAGAAGATTACGATGGTACGGACATATTAAGGAGATGCAGGATGAAAGGTTGCCAAAGAAAATTTTGGAATGGGAACCGGAAAGAAGAAAAAAGACAGGGCGACCAAGACTTGCATGGAAAAAAGCTGTCGAGTAAGATATGGCAGGATATGGATTGACGGAGGAGGATGCTTTAGACAGAGAGAAATGGAGAACATATTTTTCATTCTTAAATTGCACATTATTGACTTCACAATAAAATAGTTTGGCGAGGAAAACCTCAATTTGGGGAAAATCCTGAAACAAAAAAAAATATTAACTATAAATACAAAAAGCTACACTTTTATTTGAAACATTTCTCCGGGGAAATTCATTAAGGAGGAGTTTTGGGAGAAATGGTTGGGGTTACGGTTTCCTCTAAAGTGTTATTTTAATTTATTACGATTCTATGATTCACATAATATTCACTAGAATAAAATCTGTTGCCATATTCTGCGTTTGAGGAAAATCTATTGACTGAAAGTGCGACTTAACTGAACAGGTTTTTAGTTTTCTGTGATTTTTTGCATAAAAACCTTCATTAAACTAAATATCTAATAAGAATTATTAATAAGTGTGAAGAAAATTTGCCATTTCTGTAAATTGAAAAAGTGCTGTGAGTGTTTCACACCAGATTTTTTTTATTTTTATTAGTGGTAGAGCTGCAATATTATGAATTCTCCTCAACCTTCACTACCTATAATATTATCTATCATTGCTTAAGTGGCCCCTAGACGATCAATATTCACGTGAATATATTGCACAATAATATTGACCGTCTGTAGATCTGATTGAAAGATTGCGCAATATACTGAGTCAATCAAAAAGAGTTTGATTTTTATTGTGCAATGTAGTAAATATTGCATCGTTTGTAGACAGTATTGCGCATCTGGTTCAATCTTGTCGTGACAGTGTTGGAGTCAATATCGACTTATCTATAAAAGATGGCTATAAAGAGAAAATATTAAAGAAAATTCATTTTAGAATGCTTGAGGTGTATCGGAGCTTACACGCTTGCGGAGTAAAGATTACAGCAACAGAATAAAAAAAAAAATGAACAGTACGAACAGTTGCTTTCTGAATATAGAGAATACTATCCGGATGCTGATAAGTCACAGTTAGTTAAAAAATTTAATTCGTTGCGCACTAACTTCAAAAGTGCCAGCCGGGAACTAATTTATTGCGCAATAATATTGTCCCTTGTGGGTTGGCCAACAATATTATTGTGCAGAATATTATGCAATATATTGACGTGAATATTGATGGTGTAGGCGCCACTTTACAATTCTGAATTTGTTGAAAATCGGTTGACCGAAAGTGCATCTTTACAGAATAGATGTGCTCGAAATAGTGTCAAACAATTGTCCTATAAGAATGGAAGCTCATTGTACACAGGCATAATTCCATCACTTTTATGTTACCCATTTTCTTGGAAAAATTGGTATTACAGGGATTCCGAAGGACCAAATTTATACTTGAAATTTAAACTACCATTACAAAACGTTGCTAAATTGTTGTGACAGAAGTGCTGGTCAGGTAATTCCCACCAACTTTATAATGTAATGCAACTCAAACGAACGTTTTCGTAAACATTCCATGTTTAATAGAAAATTGGTCTCTAGTAGAATGGAGTAGCGCTAAAGGAAATCTTGGGAATGTTTCGCCCATTTTTTTTTATTTTTTCATTTCAGTAGACTGTGATATTACAATGTTACATGAATGACGTAGATAGAACACGTCAGAAGCTTAATTCTACAGTTTTACATTTCTTATTCCGTGTTATACAAAGTTATTTCATTAATAAGATTCAAGATAGGAATCTGTAAAATAACGGTCCCACGCAATTTTTTGTTTGTTACTAAGCGATAGGTAATTAAATGGTCAAATGAAACTTGAGAATGTGTAACATCATTGGGAAAAATCATTCTAAAATTGTTAAACAGCAGGAAAACTCCAACTGCTCACGCTCCACACTTCAATCAATACGAGTATTCTAAGAAATCTTATACAACGAGGAAATTTATCTACCTTTAATTTTCATTAAGCCCTTGTCAGAAAATAAAAAACGAAAGTAATCTACCATTCAATTTTGGGTATTTTTATCACTTACTTTCTCTTAGTGTTGTAAGAGGGAGGATTGTGATCACATTGAATTTTTTTAAAATTGAATGTTCACCAATCATAGTTTTAGATTTACAGATTCGGGTTGAGTGTGAACATCATGGCTTAGAGCCGTGAGAAATCGCTACTAGCTCAGAACTTGATATTCCGTTTGGGTTATCGCCAGAGGATTCGACTGGAGGAAGTTAGCGAATAAACTCCCTCTTACGGATTTCGATTGGAATCCCTCTGTCATTTCTTTTTCTCAGGGAAAATTTGCTTTCGTAGAGTTGGGGAGGGAGGAGGGGTGACGTAAGACTTTCCTCGAAGTGACATTACAAAATGTTGTTCAGGATTCTACCTCCTGTAAAATATTGATGAGATTATTGTTATCAAGTTGGTAGAGTGGTAGAGTGTAAAGGTTGCAAAGGGCGTACGGACATACGTTTCAATGCGCCCTTAATCTAATAGTCCAACATTACCTTTAGAATAATTTAAAAACAACTGTATTTATATTCTATGTAATAAATTATGGGTGTTGGTGCAGAGGTTGCGATCATGGACTTGTAACTGGGAGGTCCCCAGTTCGCGTCCCGTGCGAATAACTGCTGAATTTTATATTAGTCTAAAAAATGTTAATGGTAATGTAGTGTAATCCATTGTCGTGATTCCTGAGGTATGAAGTTAGATGTCATGAAGAGGGATTTATTGGGCGGAAGTTAGTTATTGCTTGAATTACTAACACTGAATTTATAAAAATAGAATATATTTTAACAATAATTTGAATGAGCCTAATGGTAACCACAATTAATATGACTTGATAAAAGTAAATAAATAATTTTAAGAGTTAAATAACAAATAATTTAAAATGATTATAATAAATAAACTAATATGCACAACTATGAAAATAATTATTAGTTTAAACCTTGTATAGGGACGCGCTCGGAACTCAAGTATAACTGCTGCTGTAAAATGATACTAATATAATAATGTGGCTACTGGTATAATGATGATGATATAATGATCCCCTCTTCCAGTGGGACGAAGTTTATATTAGTCTTACTCACACACTGTCAAGTGTGTAAGTAAGTTCTCACACTAAGACATCTCTAGTAGCGTGCGACCTTGTGCGACCTTGGTTAGGTCGGCGACCAGTGATAAATTAACAGTTTGCCAATTTTTGACGGGTCACATAATTGCGATATTAACAATTCATTGACCAAATAAATAATTGTAGCGCACTTTCTGGTTGGTCGGAAACTGATAAACTTGAGATTCTAATTTTGAAAATTACGGGCGCCGCTAAAATATTTTTCGACACCCTTAAAGCCCAGCATGCCAACACACATACTCCCCTAACATATCAAATAGCCACAGAAAACCTAATTTAAGCGTTTTAAAAAAGAAAAAACTCCTCTAATACTACTGCAACAAATTACAAATCTCCAGCAATTGCCATCAGAAAATCTTGAGGCTTTTGCTGATAGAATTAAACCATTAGCGCTTCCCTGTTGTATAAATCTAAAGAGGACCCACTTCTTACACTACAAAATCTCGTCGACAAATTAGCAACTGACGCATTCGTCAAATCGCTAACCCCAGCTTTGAAAACACAAGTGCAAGTAAAATTGCCTAAAACGTTAGAAGAGGCACAAACTTTTGCCACGGCCCTTCGCGATTTAAATAGGGATGACCCTCAAGGCTCTATTTTTGCCTTCCAAAATCAAAGTAAAGAGAAACAAGTAAAACAAAAAATAGATTTACCACCTACCCCTTGCAAACACTGCGGATCGATGCACTGGAACGCAGAGTGCACCCAAAAAAATAAAGTAAAGAGAAAACAGCCCTCATATTCTCAATCGTCTTCTAAACCTCCATCGCCTTGTAAGCATTGTAAAGGCAACCATTGGAACGCCGAATGCAAGAATAAGTCGCCGCCGCGACAGAGAATCAACTTCGGCAAATTTTATGCAAATACTCGCCGAACATATTCAAATAATAATAATAATAATTATTACAAAAAACATTCTACTCCTGTGCGCACTAATTCAAATTTTAACAACCCTCCTGACCGGAATAATTCACAAACAAACGTTTGGCGTCAACCAACTTGTCAAATCTGTGACAGAAGAGGCCACACTGCAAAACTTGTTGGTTTAATAATCCATTGGAACGCCGAATGCAAGAATAAGTCGCCGCCGCGACAGAGAATCAACTTCGGCAAATTTTATGCAAATACTCGCCGAACATATTCAAATAATAATAATAATAATTATTACAAAAAACATTCTACTCCTGTGCGCACTAATTCAAATTTTAACAACCCTCCTGACCGGAATAATTCACAAACAAACGTTTGGCGTCAACCAACTTGTCAAATCTGTGACAGAAGAGGCCACACTGCAAAACTTGTTGGTTTAATAATCCAAAAAACGATTAGGCGCCAGGCCGTTTTCTAAAAAGACGGCAACCTTCGGCTTGATTCCGGCATTTGACACTCATGAGAACCTCTTGGTTCAAATTCAAATAAATAACCATCCCTTCACAAATCTAATGAAGGTGTCTGTGGTAATTTTATTTAACACCGTTTGTAATGTTAGCTTGAGATTGGCTTCGGCCTTGTCTGAGATTAGAGCGTGCAGGTGACGGAGCTTGTCGGCGATTTTTTCTACCGAGTCGTCTGGGGAAGCCTGCATGTTATTGATTTGCCGTAACAGAACGAGCGGCTTTGCTCTGTGTGGTACCGGTTGAGCAGCAGTTTTGACATAGTTTTAAAATCAACTACTTTACCTTCTCGTAATAGTAGCGATTTTTGAGTGTTGTAGATGGTTTTGGCGGTACCGGAAATTTTGAATTCAACCACATCTAATGTGGTATCGTCGTCCCATCGTGATAATCTAGCACAGCGTTGTACCTGTTCTAGAAACAGTTCGATATTCGTGTTCTGTTCCCCATCAAAACACGGAATCTGGTTTAAGAGGTTCAGACTGCAATAATGGACGTTTATCTTGGGCCGGGGGAACAGGTGCAGACCTTTCCCTTTCACCCAAGAGATGTTGCACAGAGACACCTGCATACTTGAGATTATATGTGGTCATGTTTTTAATTGATTGAGAGTCAGAAATAACGGGACTTGCACGAGTTTTCCTAGATCCCCTAGTTTTCATAAATTCACCAAAAATAGTTCAATTTAATTGAACGTATATGAACACAGTAAAAAATTAAATGAATAAATAATAAAAAAAATATGTATAAAAATTTGACTTACTCAGAAGGACTACTGGAATCGCTGTTCGAATCCTAGTCGCTGCCACCAGATGTAGTGGAATCAATTGTCGTGATTCCTGAGGTATGAAGTTAGATGTCATGAAGAGGGATTTATTGGGCGGAAGTTAGTTATTGCTTGAATTACTAACACTGAATTTATAAAAATAGAATGTATTTTAACAATAATTTGAATGAGCCTAATGGTAACTACAATTAATATGATTTGATAAAAGTAAATAAATAATTTTAAGAGTTAAATAACAAATAATTTAAATGATTATAATAAATAAACTAATATGCACAACTATGAAAATAATTATAAGTTAAACCTTGTATAGGGACGCGCTCGGAACTCAAGTATAACTGCTGCTGTAAAATGATACTGATATAATGATGTGGCTACTCGTATAATGATGAATGATATAATGATCCCCTCTTCCAGTTGAAGTTTATATTAGTCTTACTCACACACTGTCAAGTGTGTAAGTAAGTTCTCACACTAAGACATCTCTAGTAGCGTGCGACCTTGTGCGACCTTGGTTAGGTCGGTGACCAGTGATTTAGGTCAGTGGCCAGATTTGGTCGCCCATCGGTGATTTTCAAAGACCAGGTGGCTTCTGTTCAATAAACAGGGTTTTATCGGTGCTTGTCTTTGATACCCTTGTATTGAAAAGGCAGCGGCCGGCTGTGGGGCCACTAGTTATAAATTATTCTTTCCTTTTGTTATATTTGTGAAGGCTTTGTCATTGCTTTGACATTGCTATGTCATTGCAGTAAAGTATGTGGTTCCGCTCTGTCCACGACAACTAATTTGGTAGTTAGACGTTTAAGCCCGCCTGAGAAAATAGGCATTACTTTATTTTAGAAAAAAAAAATAAATGCCCCGAAAATCTAAATTTAACCATTTTACGAGGAAAACATTTCGGGAAAATCCCAAGCGGTCTCCAAAAACAAACACTCAACAGTAGACAAGATGGTAGTATGAGAACTGGATGACTTAGTAGTTGAACTATTGATAAAGTAAATCTGTATGACCATGCATACTTATATTTGATTAACATTGTCCAATTCTTCCCATTTAAGTACCTACTCTATAAAGTGACAAGTTCCTCTTAACTATTGCATAGTGAACTTAACAGTTTTTGAAAAGTAATATTTGATTAAGTGCAAAATCTCACCCCCTTATCTTTAAATATTCAACTAGTAGATAAAGAATCAAATTGCTATTAATATAATTGTCAACAAGATCAAGTTCTTTATACCATAAATAGTGTCAACTATTTATACTCATTGATCTATATATTTTAGTACATACCTAACTTATCATAAACAATATTAATGATTTAGTAATTTTAATTTCTTTATTGAGCAAACTGGTCACAAAGGTAAGCTGCCTTTGATAACTGGCACTGAACTATTTTTCCAATCCTTGATTTCGAAACATTTTATCTCCGGTGAAAACTCAATTTCGAAAATAAATCACCATCACAATACTACTACCTCTTCCTAAGAGTAAGACAAAATAAAAAAATCAGATCCCGTTAACGGATGAAATCTTAAATGATTGTTTGAAGATATCGTGTGTCCAATTACATCCTGTCTCCATCTGATCCTGAGAAACTGTGTCATGAAAAACAGTTTCAATCTTCTCATTAAAATGTGTTAACTTTTTTCTAGATAATTATGGTTATAATGTAGTATGATATATAGTTTTATAAATTATATTTATATATTCAGTATTGTAATTTAATTCACATTCTTCAGCATTTGTTTCGTTAAATATAATATTATAAATAAATAAAATGTCATAACATTTTATCTGTTTATTTTATTATGTATTTTTTTATCCATTTTTGCAGCAAAAAATAATAAATAAATAAAACACTGGCGCGCCCACGAGGCAATTGAAATTCTTCTTTGCGCCAGAAGTTCTTAAAATGTTGTTAACCCCTGGTATAGAGAGAGTTGAGTTTCTCAGGGTGCTATATATATTATTTTATATAAATATGTATTTTTTTACTTTTCTTAACCATTATTATACTTATATTAAGCACTATATTTATTTCGTTAATAATGACTACAAATTTTATTTGCAGTAAACTCAAGCAGACGGCTTATGCCATGCTTATAATACTTTTTGTCATTTCTTCATTTTTGTATTTACCTTAATAAAGTGTTATTATTATTAGAGAGAGTTGACTTCAACTTTTAGTTTATGTTAAGCACCAGATTGGTTGATTCTTTGACAGGAACACAATCAACAATCAACCAAGCAACGTGGTGCATGATATAAACTAAAAGTTGAAGTCAAGTTTTTAAATGAACTTGATAAGAATACTTTAAATATGGATGAGAATCTGAAACCGGTCAGGGGCAAAAAAAAAAAAAAAATCTGGTGCGAAACACTCATTCTCACACACATTCTCTTACTGCAGCTTACAAAACTGTCAGAGACATTTTGATAACCTCCTTCTTTTTGTGGTCATCGACCGGTTTCGGGGGTTCGTCCAGCATCAGGATGTTTTTGTCAAACAATGTAATAACATAAACTTGCACAGAGCAAATACAGTTGATAACTATAAAATTTGTCAATTAGAATTTTGTAATTGTTGTGGTTGGTTCCACAGAGCTGGAAAGCATCAGAGCATTTTCCGTGATAGCCTGCTTCTTTTTGTGGTCATCGACCGGTTTCGGGCGTTCGCCCATCATCGTATACACTGAGTTTTCAACTGTATTTGCTCTGTGCAAGTCAGTGTTATCACACTGTCTGACAAACGCATCCTGAAGATGGGCGAACGCCCGAATCCGGTCGATGACCACAAAATGAAGCAGGCTACCACGGAAAATGTCTCTGATATTTATTTCTAATTAATTTTTTTTAGATAGTAGAATTGTATAATCACTAAGATGACACTTTAAAAACATAACCCTACCCCTGTGCCAAATGAGGGTTATGTTAGCCGCCATTTTGAATTTGGCCGTTTATACTAATTGCGATCCTTTACAATATAACAATAAATTTCCCCAGCCACGACATATTTAAGTAGGTAGATAGTAAGTTTAAATTAAATTTGTCCCTTATTGCTACCTAAATTGTAGTAAAAGAAAGCCGTGCGAGTGTTTCACACCAGATTTTCATTTTTAAATTAAAGTTTGTATTTCGTTTAATTAAACCACCGCATCTGATACGAAAGTTTCAGGCAAAAACCATCAGGCGGTTTCAGGCCATAGTGCGACTTTATTAAATTCCTTCACCCCCAGTTTTTGCGATTTTCCTGAAAACGCCTCCAACGATTTTCTTTTATACTTGGTTCATTTTCTATAGACACATAAAAAATACTTGCATAACTTCCATCTGAAACAGTTTGGGAGGGGTTTCTGCTGGACCACACTAAGCTTTCCTCTAAAATATCTTTACCAGCTCTGTAATATTAATATAAATTAGATGGCTTTGGTAGAATTCAAAATTTGAAGAAAATCAGTAAACCGGAAGTGCAATATTATGGGTTTTTGTTGGACTTTTCATGGAAAACGGTTCCAACGATTTCCTTTGACTTGGAATGCTAACTGCACAGATATAAACCTATCACTATTATTTAATACGAGCAAAGAATTGCCATTTTTGAAAGGAAAATTTTAAGGCGGATTTATGGACCAGTCCAAGTTAATGGTGAATGGAGAAGGAAACATAATCAAGAGCTTTACAATAAATATAAAGATAATACTGCAGTGCAAGTAATCCGCATTAATAGGCTCCGGTGGGTGGGACATTTCTAAGGATGGAAGACAACAGAATGCCGAAGAGGATCATGAATTACCGTGTCATCGGTGTCAGAAAGGTTGGACGCCCAAAGGTTCGATGGATGGACCAGGTTGGAGGAGATGCAACCAGGCTAGGCGCGCGGAATTGGCGGTCTAAGGCTTTGGATAGGGACGATTGGGGTCAATTTCTTTTGGAGGTCAAGGCTCGACCCGGGCTGTAGCACCAGGGAAGTAAGTAAGTAATTATTTAATAGATTTTTTCAAATGATAATTTATTCTGCGGCTTTTGTGGGGTTAAATGTTAGATGGTATTGGTTTAATATTATTCGCGCTCTCTTTTGGATTACAATCTAATCACTTGTGTGTCACCTGTTTGGTTGGATTTCCCCCACCGCCTCTACATTCATATTGGGACCAATAAGTAAAGTTTGCTGTTTCAAGAAAATTTATCATTTTATATATAATTGTATTGACACCAATGAGAGAGAGTCTTAAGATTGTTTAACGCCAGAGTTTTTTATTTTGAGATATTTCGTTCATTTTCATCTGAGGGATGTTAAATATTTTCTTGACAACTGCATTCCGAAAATGTGACAGGCTCACAATGCATTCTATTGCACCAATAAATAATAATAATAATAATACTTCTGGCATGATTGTATTTTCAATTATTACTTCCATTAAATCTCATCCTGAATTTGGATGATTACGCCATCACTTTTTCTTAGAATTATTATTATTATTTTTTTTCAATTTACTCAGAAATGTTCTTATGTTTATGACGTGGTGCAACGTCAATTGACTTTGGGCAGGTCGTGGCATATTGCATTATTGCGCCATATTTCGTTACTCACCTTTCAGCCCCCTGTTGATCTTCTCCTGTGTTAATAAAAGATTGTATCTGTGTTAGTGAGAGAAAGAGAGAGAAGGCTTAGGTTTTTGGATCGATAGGACAGCGGTTGTTGTACTGCATGCGCAAGTACCAGACATCGATCTGGTGGGGATAGACAAAACGAACCTGCAAGTTGTGCTGAGTGGGGGGTTTACTTTTAAGAGATTTAAACATCGCTAAAGTCCCTCGTCTCCCGGCATCCGCCGTGGGGAGTTGCAGTCTTTTGTGTTATCCGCTTCCATAGTTTTACGGTAAGCTCTTATAGTTTTGTGAATATTTATTTAATTAAAATAAATTTGTATATTTATTTATTTTTTTAAAAAGAATGACTTTTCCAAAATTAATATTAAATAGAACATGATAATAGATGAATTACTATTTGTTGCGTAATAAGTTAACAGAAATTGAATATTTCATTACAGCTCTGTTTATTCAAAAAAGCATTCAGTTGAATCAGTTGTTTTATTTATTTTCTTATTATTTTTTTTACCTTTTTTATTGCCCCTTATTAAAGAATTTTATATTCATCTCATCCAAACTTTTTTTTATTTACTAGTATCGCAAATTCCTTCATGATTTTTTCCTTGCTTGATTTTGTAACCTGCATGAAGAGGATGTTTTATGATCGTGTGCAATTTTCAAAATTAGGTTTTCAATGGAAATAATAATTTTTAAGTCCCTAGAATGGATTTATTGAGAATGTGCATCTGTATCTACATATATATAAGTAATGCCAAGTTTTTTAGGCTTAACGTCCAACTATCAAATTAGGTGTCGTGGACGGGGCTGCCCTAACCACCTACTTTACGATTAATATTTTTTAAACGAATGTAAAATTTAGCACTTTATACGCGGGACTCAAACTAGGGTCCTTCTCCCACTTATAAACTTTTTTAAATTCCGAATTTGAAAAGAATTCACTTGCCCGGAAGTGCGAATTTTCTGAACGGTTTTTTTGGAGGGGGAATGTTTCGCTCTTTTCTTGATAACGAGACTCCAAGTGGGTTTCTGTTAAATAGGGATAATAATATTCAAGGTGACTAAATATTTGTATAAATATTAAGTTGGAAGGAAATTGGTCATTTAGAACAAGAAGAATTGCAGTGAAGGAAATTCGTATGTGTGTGTGTTTCACACCAGATTTTTTTAAATATTCTACCGGGGAGTGGAGGGACAAGAGACAAAATAATTTTGACATTACCAGAATAAAACTGTAGTCCGATCTTTTATGTTTATGTGGTTTCATGGTTACATAAAAAAAATTGATTGAACAGAATTTAAAATGAAATTACTAATTAATCAAATTCTAACAAACAACTAAATTTTGGGAAGCATATAATATTGAGCTTAGAAAATACAGCATAAGCTTTCACTTTTGAACAAGTTCTGAATTGAAAATAAAAGAAATGTTTAATTGGAATTTTGCGTGTTTAATTTGTTTTGAAATAATTACAATTAAGAGTTATATCAATTATCTTCATGAGAGGTGTTCACCCCTAAGACACTGGTATATTAAAGCAGGAAAATTTGGTACTCGTCAAAACAATATTAATATTATATTATCTGCATTTACAAAATATCACGTAATATTTGGACTAATCTCTTCTAAGTAAAATTTTTAATCATTGGAAATGGGCGGAGCTAAACTGTGGCTCCGCCTCCAGTTGAAATTTTCTGACCTAGTTTTACACTTAAGGCATAAGCTTTGTTAAAAAACATTTAAAAAAAAATTCTGGTGAAACACCCCCACTCGCCTTTTCCTTATTGTACCATACTGTACTGTACTGTACAATAATTGTAATTGACAAGTTCAAACTTGCAATTTTTATTGAAATTTTAATTCCTATTAACATTTAACACAGAAAAATTTAAGTGGTGGGGTATGTGGTTTTTTTGGTTGCTAGGACATGAGCACTTTTGAATTCAGTCTTATCTTCGAAGATACTAGATAAAACATGTTCTTTAATTTAGGTTATAATATTTTTTTTTTTACTTCGCGCATGCGCCACTGATTTTAGAAGTTGAGGCCTGATTTTCTTTCTTTTGTTGCTTTGGGATTTGTTCTCAATCTTTGTTGGCCTGATTGTCTATTGATTTTTTAATAAAGATTTGTAATTGAAACCTAGTGCTGTGAAATTTTTCTACAGCAATTGAGTGTATTTTCTTGGCAAAACGCTTGCTATTACACAGAGTTATACAACATCTAGGGAAAACACTTCGGAAAAACAGGTTGGAAAATGGAATTAAAAAAATAATAAATAAATAAAATGTTTGAACAATAATTACGATTTGAAACATATTTGTTTTCTTACGTTAAGTTAGATTTTTGTAATTAAATTTTAAGTATCATGCGTAATCACTTCGAATTCAATCCTTTTTGGTGCTACATCATCTTCAATTACCCAAAGTGACCCAGGTTCTGCTTTCTTCAATCCTGTTATCATACCTTTACCCATATTGTCCACACTGAAAGGGAAAAAAAGCGATTCTAAAACATGGAATTTATGAAAGATGTAACAATATCCTCTATATAGTCAAGGGTAAGTATTGTGATTTTGTAAATTTTGCAGGAATTGAGTTTTCATCAGAATATATATTGTGAGGTCACGAAATACGAAAAAATAAAAAAAAATATTTCGTGTGTGGGTGTACAAAATATTTCAAAAACAAAAAATTGTAGGAAGCTCACAGTTGGTATCCTGCAACGATTTTGGTTTAAACTTCGTATACCATCTCCATACCAAACTGCCTAGCTAACTTTTTATTTGATACATTTTTCAGGGAAAGTTGTTTTTTTTTTTAGTATTCAGGGGGGGGGGAGCGACGTTAAGCCTTCTTCTATAGTACCACTTGTGTACAATCTACGGTTCTACCACCAATCATGTGTATTATGAAGATAGATTAAATACATTCCTAGAATTCTAAATTTGAAACAATTTAGCCGGAATAATATAATTTTAAATAATATAAAAATAAATAATTCCGGTCAGCCGGAAGTGCAACTTTATAGAATAGGTTTATTTTTATTTTATTTTTGAGGGGGGGTAATACTTTGGAAAAGAATCATAACAATTTCCTTTAAACTTGAAATACCGCTGCCCTAGACAGAAACCCTTTTTTTTGAAATATTTTTCAGAAAAACAGCAAAAAATTAGTTGGTTGGGGCCAAAGAAGAAACTTTTTATTTTTACAAGTTTATTCGACGTTTCGGCCACCTTTGGTGTCCGTCCTCGGGGATCGTGATTATTAATGAAACAAGGAAAAAATTAGTTGGCTGAGGAAAACTAATATTTTCCTTGTTTGTTGAACAACGTCCAAACATAACTATTGTTATTATTGATTTTTCAGAAAAGATTGATTTTTAGGTAGCGACATAAGGTTTTTTTAAATTTTTATTTTTAATTGGTAAGATTTTCTCAAACGAGACACCACGCAAACCTTTTAAAGTAGGAATACTAAATATACATATATTCATCACTTTGGTTTCCAAGTTTTTTCCGCGAAAATTTATTGTAACGATGATCTGGCGGGAAGTAATGCGACCCTTTTGCCTTTTCATTTAACGTTTGATTCCAGCATCTGTAATATAATATCTAGAACCACTAAATATCTAGTACCAATTCCAAGATTGAAGTAGATTTGCCTAGTGGAATTGTGAGAATGGCGTGTGAATATTTCACACTGCTATCTTACCTAGTACTTCATGGATTAGATTTCAGCTTCGGGTGGGCTGTACATCGGCACCGCAACCAACATAGGCTTATTGTTCACGATAGAAATGGTTTTATAAATTCCATTAGAAATACATAGTGTAGTTTACTGGCTATACTATGCATCAATACTCAACTGTTTTGCGGTTTGCCTAACTAAATTTTTTAATTTCAAACAGGTTTAAAATCTGTACGTTATTTTAGGAAAACAAATTAAAATAAGAGAAAGTGAAAATATCTGATGAGAAACACACAACTTTCTCTTACTGCAGTTTACAAAATAGTTACTGACAACTTTTATAGTTAGCATACCAAATTTAATGAAATTCGTCGGTGGTTTTATGGAGAAACCTCCACAACGGAAAAAACTGTACCTTAAAAGACAGTTCCGGTTTACTAAATTTATAGCATAACTAGTGTACATACTTGGTTTAAAGAAAATCGTTTGAGCTATTTTAGAGAAAATAGTAAACAACAGAAAAAAGCCATTCAGTAAAGTGGTACTTGCATTTGAATGAAAAGCTTATTCTCAGGTCCCCTGGTAGCACTTTAACGAAATATTAGTTGTATATTTTGCAATTTTCCGTTTTTGAGATATGCTGTTCCATGCACACATGTACACGCACACAGACACGCACTCACCAACCCACAGACCAATTGCCGACTTAAAAACGGATATTTCCGGTGACAACGCGATATCGAAAATTTGACACGATTTCAATATTTCCCTATACTAGCAGTAAGAGGAAGTAAAAAAAGTAAAAATTAATAAAAATACAAGAAAATATGTAATTTTACAATTGTGCAATAGAATTCTTTTTTCGTAAAATCATAACACGAACAAAATTTGCTTATTATATTTAGCTTTGTAGTGTGTGTTGTTTGCAAGCACTCAGAGAGGAAGAGTCGTTACTTTTATCGATTTCTTTAGCGATCGATGGCAGTATGGCTGTGTCTGTGAAGCCAGGATTCACAGAGATCACTCGTACTCCTGTTCGATCGTAATGCGATTCAGTCTGAAATATGAAATTAATTATTGTAATTTGTCTAACTAGACATTTGCAATAAAATGTAGTTTATGGTATCAATAATGTAATAATATATTTATCGCGAATATTCCAAGTTGAAACTGAAAAACCAACCTGCTGTGAAACACTCACACGACTTTCTCCTACTCTAATTAATACAACTTAATTAACAAATTTTCTTTAAAATTACAGTGTTTGTTTGAACTGGCCATAAATTAAAGTGGTGGTGGGGGTTATACTTGTAATATTATGGAAATGTTAAAAATCATACATTGCACTGAAGTGGTGGCACTTTAGAGGAAAGCAATACGGTTCCCACAGAACACTCGAATAGTTCTAAAATATATTATATTAACATTGCTACCAACCTTGTTACATACCAATTTTTTACCTACATATTTCCTTACATTAAACTTGCATGCATTTCAGTAGTTACTTATTTTTCAGAAGTTTTTAATTTTATACAATCCCTTTTTTCAAAGTTTATCTATTTTTATTTGTATAATGTACTCTTATAATTTCATATCGCCCCCTCTATTAAACTATAAAACACTGAGCATACTTGACACAACTATTAAAATTTATTTGTTAACTATATTACGCTATAAACCATTTTCTAATATCTAATCCTAATTTATCAGCATACCATTTTTGTTGTTATACACAAACACATATTAATATATACCTTACAACCACCCGCATACAATAAACAAGTGTAGTGCGTGACAGAGATAAAAGGCGCCTAACGAATTTGACAGCCTTACTCTGACGATGAATGAGAATACGAAGCCGGTCAGGAACAGCATAAATATATACGTTACGAGGATGAAATTCCAAAAATTACTGTTTATAACACTACTGGGCGATGACCCGCGTGCTATTATTAAACCAGTAAGGACTGAAGAAAAATCAAATAATAATAATTACGACTATACCTCTACATGCAGAGCAGTATTATGTGTGGAAAACTAAGCACGTGCCATTCCAGCACGAGTGGCCATACAATGAAAGCCAGAAATGGTTGATGGGCGCGGTAATGACGCCAAAGTTGATGCATCCGACAAAAACTTAAATAATAATTCACCTTCTGCGAAGTAGCCTAAAAGCGCGCCAAGCAAATGCGAATAAACCTCACCTCAAATCAAGTTTTCTATTAGAATTCATAAAAAAATGCATTTCCACGATAGAAGATCCAACATCCCTGGTTGATATCGAAATAGATTGTTTTTGATACAATGGTAATATATGGTATTGAATCAAATTAAAAGGGAATTTTCATTAAAAAAAAATTTCTATTCAACTATGGTGAAAGCCAAGTCTGGAGGAATCCTTCGAGGAGCGCGGCAGGCTAAGGACCTTTCTGGACAATTTGAGATCTGAGAATTTGAGGCTGCAAGTGCTAGATTGATTTCCTCAGGGAACACTGTATAAATTCTGGGAGCATCCAAAGATGGCCTAGATAGCGACAATAGGTTATGACAGGATATGGAGAAGAGATTCCTTTAGGATCCGGGGAATTAGTTTTTACTAAAACGATTTCGGCGATAGGGAAATTTCTATAAGATTTGCGAGGGGATTTTATTTTTTTAGATGAGGTGTCTCACTTTGGCACAGTAGTGAGGGACAATACATTTTTCAGTATCGCAGTGCACCGAAGATAAAAAAAGGTAACAATAAGAGACTTCCAAAAATCTTGAAGAACTTGCATCATCCGTATCACTTACGCCAATACTTCTAGAGAACTGGTTCACAGCTACTTTCGTAGCTGAATACACTCGTATATATTCACAAGGTAATAAACTAGTAATTGAGCCAATGTTCACTATGGTGCCGCCTGGTTTACCTTCATGCTTTCCCATGTACTTCATGCCGAGATATGTTCCTTTGACCACTGCAATCTAGAAACAAAAGAATCTGGTTTTGAAACACTCCTAACACTTTCTCTTACTCCAATTAATATAATTTAATTTTTTTTTAAATTCTTTAGAAGCACTGTTTAGAAACGTTTAGAAGGGCTGGCCATAAAAAAGGTGTAGAGAATATACATACATGTGCCTGAATGACTACTGTCCCCTCAGGCACTGTGTCTTAAGTCCATGGAGCGTCACTTTAAATTCAAACGAAACTCAGAGGCTCCTAAAACCTCCCTAAAATTAAGGAAAAAAATAAAATTAAAAGTTTAAGGAAAATCGCCGTTAGCGGGAAAATCGCCAAAAATTGAAAGTAAAAAAAGCATTCAGTAAAGTCGCACTTCCAATGAATGGATTTTCTCCGAAACCTTCGTGTCAGATGCGGTGGTAGTGGCTAAATGGAGTTCCAAGTTTGAGTTTCCTGCGATTTTTCGCTTTTGAGATATTTTATTCCGCACATAAACACTCACACACACACACACACAGACACACACACACACACACCAAACAAACACACACAACAAACACCCACACACACACACCACAAACACCACACACACACAAGCCCACACATAGACACACATACACACACACACACACACACAACACACACACACAGAGACAACACACAGGACACCATACAACCACACCACAGAGACACACACACACACACACACACATACACACACACAGACACACACACACACAGAGAGAGAAAGAGAGACACACACACACACACACACACACACACAAACACACACAGACACATACACAAGACACTAAATAATTTTTTTCTTATTTAGAGGATGTCAAATCACGTATTTCCGGGAAAACTCAATTTCGACAATTTGACCCGAACGCAGAACTTCCTCTTTCTAGGAGTTTATAGAAAGTAAAAAGATAATTTTGAAAACTGCTTTTATTAGGGCACTTTTGTTTCAAGGTGTTCCATGAAATCTATGCCCGGAAAAAATCTAAAGATCTTTGGAGTTTGGTCAGTTCAAAGAATGGCAGTTGTTAAGCACATATCCATTAATATTAGCCAATGACCAGCTTGGCTCACTGATTTTTGGGGAGGTGGTTAAACTGGCCCAAGGCTCTCTTTTCAGCTTCCCTTTCTCTCTTCAGTCAAACTTCCGCTATTACCTGAAATCATCATCCATGACAGGACATCACCGGATGTCCCCAGTTTATACCACTCATTTTTTTTTGAGTTAAGGCACCTCAGCATCTATGGTCATTGGCGCCTGGAGCCTTCTCAGTACACTGCCGGCCTCCGGATAGTGAGCTATAGAGGCTACTAGGAAGAAAAAATCTAAGGGTAGCACAGCTAGACACGAACCCGGATCCTCCACGTGAGAGTCCAGTACGCTTACCACCCAGTCATTCTTAAATGTCTAACTTGAATCCTGTCCAGAATATTTTTTTTTGCGGATTCTCGAGAATAATTCCTCAAAACTACTACCAAAACACTAAAAAATATCTGTGCCAATCATGTTGAAATTTAAGAGGAAGTATTGGAGTCGAGTCATATTTTTCATATTTTCATCGGAAATATACGTTTTAAGGTCCTCTTAGTATAAAAAAAAGAGTTTTAAAAATTAGTCCGTGTTTATGTGAGTTCGCGTGTGTATTTCTGCGTGAACTAGTAGTGCGCGAAAATGAAAAAAATCACAGAATGTTCAAATTTGACACTTCGTTTGGGTATCACAATTGGATTCGATAGGAAGTATTTGTCTTTTAGGTTTCCACGGCGATTTTCATGAAAAACACGAGTTTCCGGGTCGAGACTGCGTCAGTGGTTTCCTAAAAACCCGACATTTCGCCCATGGTACAGTGTTTGCAACTTGGGCGAAAACTTTTTAGCAAACCACTGACTGTCTCAACCCGGAAACTCAAGCGTTTTTGAGTAAGTTATATGTCAAACCTCTTCAAGCGGAAGTACCACTTTACTAAATGAATTTTCTACTTTTCTCGATTTTCTCAAAATCTGCTCCAACGATTTTTTTTAAACTTTGTATTTTAAACATTTTTGCATGAAATTTCATTTTAGAGGGATTATGGAGGAGGGGGTGGGGTTATGCTTATCTCTGAAGTACTATTTTACTTTATTATATGATTCTATCACTTACGTAATATGAATTAGAAGTAATGTGTTGTCAGAATTCCGAATTTGTAGAAAATCGGTCACCTTGAGGTCACCAAGGGGTTTATTAAAACTTCATAACCAACTAGACATATAGAGATATCAAATTTTTCCCGAGAAAATTCATTTAAAGAAAATTCATTTAAATCTATCGAATCTTGGGTGAGGGGAGAGATTCGAATTCGCTGGAGGCCTTGGACTACATCGGTCTTGGGTGAGGGGAGAGATTCGAATTCGCTGGAGGTCTTGGATTACATCGGTCTTGGGTGAGGGGAGAGATTCGAATTCGCTGGAGGCCTTGGACTACATCGGTCTTGGGTGAGGGGAGAGATTCGAATTCGCTGGAGGTCTTGGACTACATCGGTCTTGGGTGAGGGGAGAGATTCGAATTCGCTGGAGGTCTTGGATTACATCGGTCTTGGGTGAGGGGAGAGATTCGAATCGCTGGAGGTCTTGGACTACATCGGTCTTGCACTTCCAGCTATTTTTGTCGTTTTTGAGATTTTTGTTAAAAAAGAAAACACACATCTCGGGGAGAGAGAAATACAATTTCTCTTTTCCCTTCTCCTTTGAGGATCTCAAAACTCATTTCGTATTGGTCAGTGTTGCAATACTTTCTGCTATATGCAGTAAGAGTTTTTTTCATGTATACATATTTAGATATACATACGTTTTAAGTTCACTTACAAAATTAATTTGTATGGTTTGTTTCCATCCATCGTCCATTACCTCATTAGCAATCCCTGCATTGTTGATTAGCAAGTCCAATTTACCAAATTTCTTTATAGTTTCTTTAAATGAATCTATAAAAATTATGAACAAATGAAATAAAAATAAACTGCTAATAACAAATTAAATTTCTATTACAAATCAGTTTTCCAGCATTTTCCAGGTGGAAATTTAAGTAATTGGAAGGTAATTTCAGTTCAGACATTTCAGGAATTATCGGAATAAGGATTGTAAACAGATCGATTATCAGGTCGACATAAAAGCACTGAGTTTAGAAATCATAGGAAATAGCCTAGAAATATCTTAGCAATCTTAATGATCTGGGCTGAAATAGTTAAGTTATCCAGTTTTGGGAGCGAGGGTGAGTTTTGGCCGAGAAGATAATGAGATAATGATCCTCTGGCAAGGATTCACTGATGCTACTGGTCTAAAGAAAGCTTAGAAGCCTGGGTATATACTGGGGGAGGAAGAGTTCATAAAATTTCTTGAGATACAGACCGGGAATGAGTGCTTTAGAACTGATGTCCACACCAATAGGGGAAGGAACAATAGATCCCAAAGAAAATGATAATAAAATTAGTCTCAATTAATTTCCACATCCTGTACCCTCAAGATTACTAATTTACATTGTCTAGAAATGAATTTAATTTTTTTTTTTTTTTAGCGCATCGACTACGATGGTCATTAGCGCTTCTAACTGTTTATTTCTTTCTAATGCCTAGGCCTCTCGAGCTGGGATGGCACATGCTAACCTGTGTGGCTTCCACACACAGTGTCTTGCACAGCAAGGCAGGGAGGAGCCACAGGCTTACGAGGATCTTACCCACACATCCCCTATTATTCTTATTATTTTTATTAGTGTCATTTCAAACCTTCAAAAGATTCGTCATTGGAGACGTCACAGCAGATAAATTCTACATTGCTTTCTCCATGTTTCTTTGCCATTTCTTTTTCGGTCGCTTCGCCAACAGTTTTGTTTATATCAGATATCATTACCTGAAATACAATCATTAGCAGATTTTCAGTTATTTACCAGTCTACTAACTGACATGGTCACAGATTTTGTAGTTTGAGTAAATGTATTGTTAGGAAAATGCTGCTTGTCCACTAGTTTTTAGAACTTATACTTTGTATAGTTTTTGGTTTTAGAATTTCATTTAATATAGTATCTATTTATAGAATACACCTTTGAATGCAGTCTTCGTTCACAGCTTCTCCAATAATTAATTACCTATTTTATATGTATTTTTTGTCTGTAAATATTCATAGTCTGCCAGAAGCCTCAAATTGGCAGTAAAAACTTTTTTGGGGAAAAACTGGGGGCAATTTTTTTTTAGCAACCAATGTTTTCCAGGAGTTGCTTGACCTTTTGGAATTCTTTTATTGTTGTTCTGTTTTCTTATTTATTTTTCTCTTTATTTGGCATTAAGAAACAGGTTTCTCTGGCTTAGTTACATTGTTCGTACCATCCATTACTGCATTTTCAGCTATTCATTGCTCTTTAAGTACAGTGGTTTGGGACCCACTGGTAAACTATTCTCATCCCTAATTAAGTGGATTACTAATCGCCCTTTTTTTGTATCAGAATCAAATCCGGGAAAAAATCTGTAGTGGCTTCTATTCGACATGTTACTTTTCTTGTAGTTGCGTGGCTTTAGCAAGAAGAGATGTTTGACTGGAAAGCCTACATGCGGTGGCATTGAAATTTCTCCAGTGATCCACTATAATCTAAAAAGTCTTTCCGTCAATTTAAGGGTGTTCATCTCTCTCACTTAACGGTCAAAGGTTCAATATTTGCTTATATTTCCTTAGCGGAAATAGGAGTTGACATTGGCGCTCCAATTATTATTCGAAGGGCTTTATTTTACACGCGATCAAGCACTTAACACGTAGTTTCAGGGGCTGTTGATAACAGCTCTGTACCCTATTCTAGCAAAAGCTGGATACAGGTTTTTATAGGTGGTTATTAGCATAACTTCAATATTATATCAGTGCAAGAACCTATTTTTAATAGAAACCACTATTTGAGGTAAGCATAAAGCCTCCCTTAAATTCTCCTTATAATGAACGTTCTCAGAAAGAAAGTTTCAAAGAAAAGTGAAACATGCCCTTATTTAGAGATCTAAATTCCGTATGTATATTTAGGGATGAAAAGCAGGAAAATAAAAAAAAATGTTCAATAAATAAACACTTCCTGTCAACCGATTTTGACCACATATTTATTCCTAAAATATATTACATAGATGATAGGATCATTTAATGCACAGAAAAGTCACTTTGGAGGGAAACATAACGCCAGCTCTACACCCAAAACCCTCTTCAAAATGATTTTTCTCTGAAAAAAGTTGCAAATAAAAGTTGTAGCTCTTTATCTGTTCTGTTTGTATGATCAAGTTTAAAGAGAGACCAACTATTGAGTTGGGGCCATTTTCCCGAAAATTGCGCAAAATCTGTAAAATATGTATTGAGTAAAATGGTAACTTCAGGTTTAGGAATTTTGACAGATAACTTCTTGTCATATCCAAACAGAATGTCAAGTGTATATTTTGCATTATCAAAATATTTCAGTTAGTTTTCGAATTCGGTGAATTTTGTGTTGAAATTAGCGAAGTTTTTTTTTGTAATTAATACACAAACTTATTTATTTACCTGTACAATGGCAGAGATATCGGTACGAAAACAAACCGCTATTTTATCGTTTAACCGAAAAAATATTTCGGTCACCTCAGTTTCGTGTTAAACGTTTTCCACTGTACACTGTTCAAATACGTAAGCGGCATACACATTCAGACTGACTAATTTATAAAATTTCTAAAATTTTGAGAAGTCAGAACACATACTCGTATATTTCCGGTGAAAACATAATTTGCAAAATTCGATTGAAGAGAAAGTGATAACTGTAACAATTTATACTGTTTAAGTTTGCTAAAATAATAGATAACAACGTAAATAATATTTTTGTTTGGCCGTTCTTAATTAAACAAGCAAAAATTACTTGGCTGGGGCAAAAGAAGAAACTTTTTATTTAAAAAAAGTTTATTCGACGTTTCGGGCACCTTTGGTGTCCTTCCTCAGGAACTGTTACGGAAGAAAGGGGGGTTTTGCTTGTTTAATTATAACAACATATCCTTTCTACAACCAATAACAATAACAGATTGGAAACAATGTTTTCTCTTATTGGCTAAAACTTTATATAATCAACATGAACTAGAGTTATTACCTTAACGCCTTCTGCAAGTAAATAATCTACACAAGCTTTGCCAATACCTTGCGCTGCTCCGGTCACCAAGGCAACAGCTCCTTTTAATTCCATGGTTTTTCCTATTGGGAGTTTCTCTTTTCTTTGTCCAGACGCACAACTGCTTTTAGTAAACTCTTTGTAAAAACATTTCTGCCTTGTACATGTATACATGTATGGAAGCAGATGTCTTTTTATAGCACAAACATGGCATTGACTCAAGTGTTCAGGGAATGCCAAAGTTTATTTTTTGACACACTTTTATTTGTATTAATACAATGATAAAAATATTTTAATCTTTGTATAAATTTGTTTAAATAATATTCCAAATCCATCTATTGATATATGTTTGACCTTTAATTGAAAGATTAATATTTTTTAATTATTATTGTCTCCTACTCCCAGTTACACTTGGATCGTGTCAGATTTTCGAAATTGAATTCCCACCGGAAATACATGTTCTGAGGCCCCCCCCCCCATATACGAAAACATGTTTATAACGAAGCGAGTCTCAAACCCTTCGCTATATAGTCACAGTGTTGCTCTCTATGTTTCCAACCTAACGATTTACCGACACGTTGAAGTTCCCTTTGTATTACACTTAATAAACTCGTGTTATGAAAATTCCATTTCACTCGGAATCCACTTTTCTGGAAAAGTTTTATTTATTTTCTTTTGCTCACGAGATTCAAATACTCCTGGCATACTCCCACTCCTGGGTGTTTGCTTTTATAAAAACCATTGTAAATTATTAATTATAATTTATTTATTGCACTGGAAAATTTACACTTTTCCTATGGCAATGGAGTAGATTAGATTAGATTGGAGACGGGGGGGGGCGAGCATCATTCCACTGCGACCTATGGCAATGAAGTAGGAAGCGTATACAAAAAAACAAAAAAATCGTTCTTCCTAAAACATCGTAAATATAAAACAAAAAGAAATAATAATTAAATAAACATTTAGAAATAATAATAAAAAAAAATAAAAGTTACAAGAAAACTAAACACAATTAATAACAGAAAATGATTCTCAATAACTAGAAACAAAAGCAAAAATAAAAAAATTAAATATATATTACTCTCTATATACTACCCCTATATTACTCCTCTATAAATATATATATATAGGGGTAGTATATAGAGAGTAATATATATTACTACTTACTATATATATATATTCTGCTACAAATTAAACAGAATTTATCAGGAAAGAAATAATTTTTTTTTATGCCTGCAAAGAATTCTATAGAATTTGAATCCAGACAAACGGATTAGAGCTGCAGCTCTGCTTCTCCACCTCATAATTTAGGAAAGATAATTTTCTTGACCATCCAACTGACTGACCAACCTATAATTCCGATCAAAAAAACTATTAATGACAAAGTCAATATCAAATGAGAGTAAGTGGTTTTGAAAACTTTTCAGCATGTCGTTTCTGCAAGAATTAACAGAATGTAAATCTTTTAAGTGACCATTTCAGTTTTCTTGATCTTCTACTCTTGGAATCCTGGTTGTACTGCAGTTTTGACTAAAAAAGGTTTCAAAGATCCAGCTCTTCACACCTCTCCACCCTTCATTTTCCTCTCTTTTTATGTACTGGATGCAACCGACTTTATTGAAGAATCTGTTTCCATTTCCTCACCATCGGAATCACCATCCGAAAATGCCATCAATCCAAACGGCCGCTCTTTCTTCGTATCTACAACTCCTCAGCCCGCCGAATTGAGGAGAATTTTCAGCTCGCCTTTACCACTTCTTGCCCAAGTTCTGAAATTTTTTCCTTCTTTTACGTGAAACTTTGCTACTTTAAACAAATGGTAACTACCTGGTGACAAATATTCGTTCACAAAAATTGAAAACTGTGCCGAACCAGTTCCAAAAAGTTCAGAATTCAATTTAGATCTATTTAATTTTGCTTTTATTAGGAATGTTGTCTTCCCAGAATTTTTTAAAAATTGAATAAACACTGGTGTTTGAGAAGAAATTTTCCTAGCTCGCCCACGATATATACTATCTATTTTATCTTCATTAAACGAAAAGTCTATTGCTGCTGATATAACTTTAACAAGAGCAGTTAAATCTTCGTTTTTTTTTTAACGGAATATTATCAGTTTTAATTACATTTTTCTGGGGAACGCTGGAAAAGTCAAACACAGCTCGCTGCAGTTCTGAAATCGCTTTATTTAAACTAATATTTTCTTTAATTAAATTCCTAATTAAATTCTGTCTATATATTTAGCATTTTTCTCCCATTTTTAAAGACAATTTATTAATTTCTTTCTTAATCTGGACAGTAGCAGGTGAAGTAGTTTGATGATCAGATTTTAGGCTTGTCATATCTTTTTTTAAATACATTTTTTTTTTTTTTTTTTTTTTTTAAGGCGTCTAAACATCTGTTGGTCATTTACGCCCGGAGCCTTCTCAGTGCACTGCCGGCCTCCGGACAGTGTTCCCCCGTTACAGACAACACTGTCCATTGCCGGACAGTGAGCTGTAGGGGCTCCTAGGAAGAGAAAATCTAAGGGTAGCACGGCTGGATTTGAACCCGTGATCTCCGCGTTGCTAGTCCAGCGCGCTACCACTGAGCTAATCCCTTCCCTTTTAATTACATTTAAATCGGTGTTTATTTTGTCTAGTCTGTTTAGAATAACATTCAGTAGTTCAGTACACCCACCACTCGCGGCAGCACTCTCCACCCCTCTCTCATTCATTTTAAGCACTATTATTTACACTATAAATTGTACTTGCCAATAAATAAATAACTTTAAAGTTTGAGATAAAACGCACTCTGGCAACGTTTCACAAAAAACCGTCTTTTTAATTTTCCCCCAAAAATAATTTTCATTAATGACTATATTGTCACTATATTGTTCGCACAGACTAATATAAATTTCTTCATACCAAACTTTCAAAACCACTACATAAATAGTTTGAATGAGGAGCAACACACAGGTCTTTCCTCGACTAGGCCTCGCCCAACTCCCGATTATCCGAATTTGCTAATTTTGATAACTCCGTTTTATTTCGATCAAATCATTGTTAAGTTTGATAAATTGGAAAAAAGAGGTTTGGTGTAATTTACTGTAGCAGAATGTTGAAACTAATCGGCGATCAGTTAGATCAGTACAACTAATCTATTAGCATAATAAAAAAAAATTAGCAATGTTCTAAAAAAAAATTATTCCGGCTGATTGTTATGTTGCTGAAGATAAGTCCAGAAAATTGCTGCTATATATATTAACAAATTGAATTTAGAGGGGTTTTGGTTATTGTCTTAGTTTATTATTGACCTTGACTTATTATTTATTATACAACAATATCCAGTACAGCTGAGTAGAGATAACGGTTTAAGGATTATGACGTACCTGGCAGCTGCGTATCACTCAATACGCCAGACATGCACAATCAAGTCCGTATGGTGCTCTCATGTATACTAAAAATGACAAACGAAAGATGAATTTTCTTAGTTTAAATATACAGTTTTCACTTGTTATTCTTTACATTACTGTACAAAAAAATTTAAATGAACTTTCAAGTAAACTTTTAAACTTCCTAGAGAAGTAATGCGAACTTCCTAGAAATCCCTTCTTATTTTTCCTTACAATTGCAAACCACACTAACATAGGTGTGTTTATAATATTTTCGACTAAATATATTTCAATAAACCGTTTAACAGAACAAATTTTATGGAGCGATATAAAATTTGACCTCGCGGCGACAGTGCTGCTACCCTCAACCATTGTAAAAATAGCTGAGTGGTAGTGCGCTGGACCAGCAAGGAGGAAGTCCTGGGTTCGAGTCCAGCAGGGCTGCGCTTAGATTTTTCTCTTCCTAGGAGCCTCTACAGCTCACTGTCCGGTTAAGGACGTGTTGTCTGTAACGAGAGAACACTGTCCGGAGGCAGGGAGTGCACTGAGAAGGCTCCAGACGCCGAAGACCATAGTTATTGTCGCGCCTTAAATTAAAAAAAAATAAAGTAAAACCAAACATTATAGTTACATAACAGTATGATATATGCTAGTTTAGCAGGAATATACCTGAAGTTTATTAATAAAAAGATGTGGTGAGACAAACTCACACGGCTTTCTCTGACTGCAATAATGCACTAATTCTGTTCTAACATGCAACTAATTCTTATTAGATGTTTAGTTGTCTTCAAAATATATGACCGGAAGAGTCTAAACTATAAAAACTACTTTTTGGAGGAAAGCAGAATCTAATTGTTGTGGTTGGTTCTGCAGAGTTGGAAAGCATCAGAGATATTTTCCGTGATAGCCTGCTTCTTTTTGTGGTCATCGACCGCTTTCGGGCGTTCCCCATCATCAGGATGTTTTTGTGTAACGCGTATTAATACAGACTCAGACAGTTCAGTTGATACACTCAATGTATTCAGTGTATCAACTGAATTTGCTCTGTACTAGTCTGCGTTATTACACTGCTTGACAAAAACATCCTGATGATGGGCGAACACCCGAAACCGGTCGATGACCACAAAAAGAAGCAGGCTATCACGGAAAATATCTCTGATAACCTGATTGCTCTTCTAAAACCTCCCTTAAAAGTAAAAAATTCTATACGCCTGGTGTAAAGTGTACATATATGCGCAGACCAGAACAGCAAATCACATGTCCCGTTTCGCTTTGCACATTCATATATTAACGTTATTATGTATGATGCTATGCGCAAATAGACACATTTTTATTTTTAAGCGCATACAAAATCAGTGGATTCTAGTCTTGCTTTATTGATCCATTTAAATATTTCTTCCACATTGAATGTCCGCGTGCTCCGGTCGCGCTGAAAAGCGAGTTTGACTTTCTGCTTTATAGCAACAGGTGGTTTTATGGATATTTCGTTAGTTTTATTCGCATTGTATTGCTTGTTCCCGCCGCTATCAGAGCAAGTGTCGCGGTCTTGTCAATTTTTTGTTTTTGTTTTTAATATTGAGTTGTCGCAAGAAATACAGATTTTTTAAGGTGTCTGATTTATGAACAAAAAGAAAATCTGGTGGTTACACTCACGCGACTTCCTCTTACTGCGGCCTACCACGTAGTTATAAATGACAGATTTTCTTCAAATTTAAAATTTTTACCAACTGTTTAATTGTCTTCAATTTTATATCAATGGGGGGGGGGGCGAGGTCTCAATTTAATAAAATGCCTTTTTTGAGGAAATCACAACCTCCCCACCCCCTCCTCGTAAACTTCTTTAAATGAACTTTTATGGAAAAAAGTTTCAAACAAAAGTGATAGGTCCCCAAATTCATGGTTAGTATTACAAATTCAATGAAATCCGTCGGTATTTTTAAGGTAGATGAAAATCGTAGAAAAATGAAAAAATTCTGGTAAAAACACGCTTCCGGGCAATCGATTTCCTTCAAATTCGGAATTTTGACCACATACTTAATTCTAATTAATATTGTTTAGATGATAGAATTGTATTATAACATGAAACAACACTTTGGAGGAAACCGTAACCTCATCCAAAAACCCCCTTAAATGAATTTTCCCGGTGAAATGTTTAAAATAAAAGTTCTATATATATAGGTACCTATATAAAGTAATGATCATGCTTCTTGATTTAGTTAATCATGTTTTATGATATTTGTTACTTCGCGCATGCGCCACTGATTTTATAAAATGGGGCTGATTTGGGGGGGTTCTTAATTTTAGGGGCCTAATTTTGTAATGATTTTTCCTTAAAAATATGACATATGCTGGGAAATTTTCCTACCGGAAATAGAGAATATTTTCTTAGCGACACGCTTGTTATTACACAGTCTTATGCAACATCTAGGGGAAACACTACGGGGAATAAGTGGTTGGAAAATGGAATTAAAAATACAATAAATAAATAAATTAATAGAACTATAATTACGATTAGAAATATATCTGTTTCATTAGTTTAAATTAGATTTTTGTAATTAAATTTTAATTATCATGCTTTATCACTTTCAATTCAATCCTTTTTGGTGCGACATCATCTTGAATTACCCAAAGTGATCCAGGTTCTGCTTTCTTCAAGACTGTTATCATACCTTTACCCATATTGTCCACACTGAAAGGGAAAAAAGAGAAGAGATTGTAAAACATAAAGTTATATAAGATAGAACATTTTATCCCTCTAAAGACTATGAGGACTTCAGGCTCTCCTTAATGAAATTGACAGATATCAGTTATTCCCGGCTGCTAACCAAGAAATTCGCTGGATTGGTTAAGCAATTCTAGAAAAAAGGCATCGCACCATTCTATAGTTGCCCTGGAAAAAACACATTTCTGGGACCAGATTTATAGTGAGACGGAGAAGAGAGAGAGTTGGTCATTGGATTTTCCGCGGTAAACCCTCGTACCTCGTACCAAAAGTAAATGCTCCCACTGAAACTTCCACTGCTACACTCCCACTGAAGCTTCTAGTGATGAAGAAAAGCATGAGTTCTACGAGTGTCTTGAGAAATAATTTGATGATGTGCAAAAATTGCCATAAAAATACTGTTGGGTAACTTTAATGCCAGGACGGAAAGATGACTGCTAAGAAAGAGGATTGCTGTACGCTGCCTACATGAAGTGAGTAACTACAATGGACTCCGACTGATTAACTTCGCTACCTCTTGTGAACTACTTCGATATTTTGTTAACACAACACACACATGCACACTTTCGCCAAACACATTCTTTTCGTACTCAGGAAATCTTAAAACATAATTTTCAAAAATTTGACAGGACGCAATACTTTCTCTTATTGTAGTAAATGTTTTTACTTTCTCTTATTCTTTTAAGAGAAAGTAGAAAAAACACCAACCTAGGTTAATTTAAACAAGGTTTCTTCAGATTTTCTGCAAAAATGACGCTTTGTGCTCCAGCTGAGATTGGCACACATATCTGACGATGCTTCTGTCTGTAGTACAGTATGTGCATTGTGTATATGTATGATTTTAAAGTAGGGTTTGCCTATGGTTCCCTAAATCCAAATTAGTTTTATCCATCAACCAATTACCTCCGCAGGCCCTGTTTGTAGTATGTTTAATATCGGTGTGTGTCAGTGATTGTTCATGTTCCATAGGTCCTGGAGTACCCGTAGGTATGCCCAGATCCATGTAGGGGTAGTCTACAGTCTTCCAGGTTTTGCACCACCGTGGGCTCTCTGTCAGTGTGTGTACAAATCCGGCTTATAACAATTATGCGAACTACATAGTGTGTATAAAAAAAATTTCTGCAAAAAAAAAATTAATGAGAATTTGTGTCTCACAACGGAGCAAACAAATTTTTTTTTTGTAAAATCATAACACGAAGATAATTTTCTTATTATGTTTACCTTTGCACTTTATGTTCTTTCCAAGCATTCAGAAATGAAGTTTTGGTACTTTTATCGATTTGTTTAGTGATCGCTGGCAGTATGGCTGTGTCGGTGAAAGCAGGATTCACAGAGATCACTCGTACTCCTGTTCGATCGTAATGCAATTTTGTCTGCAATATAAGATAAAATTATATTTATTTAAAGAAAATATTATTTCAATTGTATTGCTGAAACAACGTTTAATTTCAATTTCTCCAGTGGTACCATCTCTATCGTGAATATGCTTAGTTAACACAAAATTTTAATTATTGTGCCGAATTACCGATGTTTACAGTTCTTATGAATGGCTTAATAATGGAAATATTAATAATTACAGCTCGAGCTCTACATGCACAGCACTGTTATGTGTGGAAAAACAACCACGTGCTTTTCCAGCACGAGTGGCCACACAATTAAAGCAAAATGGTTGATGGGCGAGCCAAGCATATGCGAATATGAATACCTAGCAAAAGTTTTCTATTTGCATTCCTAAAACAATGCATATCTACGATAGAATATCCATGTTCACTGGTCGATATCGAAAGAAACATATTATATAGTTTTCGATAGTTATATGGAATTGAATCAAATTTGTAGGAATTTTCATCGCATCCAATTTCTTCGTAACTATGGAGGAAGCAAGAGAACATTGTCTGGAGAAATCCTTCCAGGATCCTGGCAGGGTAAGGACCTTGCTGGACAATTGTAAGAAATGTGAATCATGCATCATTCTCAGCCTGCAGATGCTAAATAGGTTTCCTCAGCATACAGTGTATAATTTCTGAGAGCATCCGAAGTTAGCCTTGATAACGACTATAGGTTATGACACGGATTTCTGCAGAATCCTGGGCGTTGGAAGAAGAGATATTTTCCCTAGAATGATTTCGGAGCTCACGACATTTCTAAAAGACTTGGAAGGGGTGTTTTATTTTGTAGGTCAATTTTTTGTAAAGAAAAAGGAGTCCTTCCTTTTAATCGATTTTCTTCAAATTTGAAATTCCAGTAACGTTCTTGATATCTATTGTTATTACTCTCGTGGTAGAACCATATATGCACTGAAATGGCGCTATATAGAGAAAGTTAAAGTTGAATTTTGCTAGAATAATGTTTCAAATAAAAGAATTAAGCATCTATGTGTGTAGATAGTATACTAAGTTTAAAGAAAATCGATAATCCTAATTTTTGGAAAAATCGCAGAAATTTGAAAATTCAATTGAGTTGGGCCCAATGGGTGAATATTTCAGACCTTTACACGGTCAACATTTAGGATCGCCTTGCGGCAAAATATATTAATGATCTGTATTGCTTACGCTAATACTTCTAGAGAACTGGTTCACAGCTGCTTTCGTAGCTGAATACACTGGTGTAGATTCAAAAGGTACAAAACTAGACATTGAGCCAATGTTCACTATGGTGCCGCCTGGTTTACCTTCATGCTTTCCCATGTATTTCATGCCGAGATATGTTCCTTTTACCACTGCAATCTAGAAACAAAAGAATCTGTTTGTGAAACACTCACACGACTTTCTCTTCCTCCAATTAATACAATTTAATTTTTTTTTAAATTCTTTTGAAATTGCACTGTTTAGAAACGTTTAGAAGTGCTAGCCACAGTATACGCCCTCTGTCAAACTTGACTTTCCTTTCGGACATCACCATGGGATTCGACAGGAAGTTATATGTCAAAATTCCTCAATCGGAAGTACCATATTACTGAATGAATTTCCTATTTTTTTTTTCCATTTTCTCAAAAACGGCTTTAATGATGTTCTTTAAACTTTGTATATAAACTAAACATGTAAAGAGGTATGGAAATACCTCAAACATGGAAACAGGTATTTGAAACATATTACCAGGAAAATTTATTTTCGAGAGGTTTTGGTAGTTAGGTGGGGTTACGTTTTCTTCTGAAGTAGTGTTTTAATTTATTATATGATTCTATCACGTATATAATATTAATTAGAATGAAATATATTGCTAAAATTCCGAAATTGAAGAAAATCGTTTGATTGGAAGGGCGACTTTACTGAACAGTTTTATCACTTTTTCTGCGCTTTTCTCCATGTTCATGCCGAGAGGTTTTGTGGTAATACTAGCTATACATGTAGCGTGTGTGCATTTTTCGAGAAAATGCATTCAAAGAAGGTTTTGGGAGACGGAAGATATAATGCTTTCTTTGAAAAAACCGTTTTATTAGGTTTAGATTCTCCCATTGAAATAATTTCGAAAACAACATATTGTTTAATTTCAATAGCGAGTGATGTAGTCTATTTCTAATTTGTTTCTGCAGTAAGCAATAGTTACAAACAAATTTCAATTTGCTATATATATATATATATATCATACTTTTTATTTAGTTTACTTACATAGTTTATTTTAAAAATTTTTATATTAGTTTATATTTTATGTTGTTTTTTCTTCTTTTTTTCTGATTTGTATTAAAACCTTTGTACAAACCCTGAAGAAGGCAATTAATTTGCCGAAACGTCGGTGAAAATTTAAAAATAGTTTTTTTTGACCGAACCTCAACATGTATTTTATAAAATTGAAAACAACCAAACATTAGTTAAAAATTATGTGTTTGAAGAAAATGTTTCTGTTATAACTGTGCAGACTGCAGTAAGAGAAAGTGGTGTGGGTGATTTTTACCTTCTCTTATGTTACTTCTACTTACTGCCATCAGCGTATTCAGCGGAAGACATGTTTTGAGTTTCTCTGTGTACGAAAGAACTGTTTCTGCGTGCCTGTGTAAAGCAAAAATAGAAAAAAATCCACCGGGAACTCAAACTGGTATTCTCGTAGGTATTATCACACTAAAGTTCCTGTTAAAATCGGTCAACCGGTAGTCGAATATCGACCTTAAATTTCCAGCGATTATTTCGTTTTGAGATTTTTGTTAAAAAAGGCACCAGGGAGATAGTGAAATACAATTTTCTCTTTCTGAGGACTCAAAACGCGATTTCGAAAATTTGTTAGGATTGCAATACATCCTCCCAATGTGCGGTAGGATTTTTTTTAAATTACCTTATTTTCAGACATACATGGGTATAAAGTTCACTTACAAAATTAATTTGTATAGTTTGTTTCCATCCATCATCCATTAACTCATTAGCAATCCCTGCATTGTTGATTAGCAAGTCCAATTTATCAAATTTCTTTATAGTTTCTTTAAATGAATCTATAAAAATTATGAACAAATGAAATGTAATGTTTGAAATAAAAGAATTAAGCATTTATGTGTGTAGATAGTATACTAAGTTTAAAGAAAATCGTTAAATAAACTGCTAATAACAAATTAAATTTCTATTACAAATGAGTTTTCCAGCATCTTCCAGGTGGAAATTTAAGCAATTGGAAGGTATTTCCAGTTCAACCACAAGAGGAAATATCAGAATAAAGATTGTAAACCTATCGATTATCAGGTCGTTATAAAAGCACTGAGTTTAGACATCATACGAAAAGGTCTAGAAATGCTTTAATGATCTGGGCTGAAATAGTTAAGTTACCCAGTTTTGGGAGCCAGGGTAAGTTTTGGCCGAGAAGGTAATAAGATTCGCTGATCCTGTGGTAAGAAAAGGCACGGTAACCTCGAGCTTTATGACGCCGAAACTTTTTTTTTGAGATAAATGACTAGTAACTCCAAGAAGAGCTCATAAAATTTGAAGGAAGCTTCAAGAGAATACTATAACAGGTTTTCTGAACAGCTTTTGAATGAAGAAGCTAAGCCTAGAATGTGACGTCACCTGCACACTCTTTGGGAAGATGTAGGAGACGTTAATATACTTACTATGGATTGCGATGCTATAGATCTAAAGAAAATTTAGAATCTTGGGTACATACTGGGGGAGAAAGAGATCATGAAATTTCTTGAGACATAGACCAGGTAGGAGAGGGAACAATAGATCCCATAATAAAAGTCTCAATTAATTTCCACGTTCTATACCCTCAAGACTACTAATTTACATTGACTAGAAATGAATTTAATTATTATTATTATTTTTATTGGGATTATTTCAAACCTTCAAAACATTCGTCATTGGTGACGTCACAGTAGATAAATTCTACATTGCTTTCTCCATGTTTCGTTGCCATTTCTTTTTCGGTCGCTTCGCCAACAGTTTTGCTTATATCAGTTATCATTACCTGAAATACAAACATTTGCAGATGTTTAATTGTTTACAAATCTTCTGACTGACATGGTCAAAATTTTGTGGTTGAGTTAAGGTTTTGTACGGATACACTGCTTGCCCCTGGCATGGGGTAGTTTTTAGAGCTTTTACATAGCACAATTTTTGTTTTGTTTTAGAATTTCATTTAGTTCATGTTTGTAAATTTCATATATTTATGTTTATGGACAACCTCTTTGACTGTAGTCTGCGTTCACAGTTTTCTCTGTATTACAAAGAGAGTGTGGGGGAGTTTATTACCTATGTTATGTAGGTGTACCTGTAAATAGTCGTGGCCTGATAGGAACATTAATTTTACATCAAATTTGTAGTAAAAATTTTTCTGGGTAAAACTGAAGGCACTTTTCTTTTCAGCAACTAATGTTTCCCAGGGGTGGCTTCATCTTTATGGAATTCTTTTATGTAATTGTTGTGCTTTTTATTTATTTCTCTTTTTACTTGACCCTTAAATAACAGGTTCTTCCGGTTTGGTTACACTGTTCGTAGCTCCCTTTAAAGCAATATCAACCAGTTCATTGCCCCTGGGACCTACTGGTAAACTATACTCATCCCTAATCATTTGGATTACTAATCCCCCCCTTTTTTGTATCAGAATCAAATCCGAGGAAAATCTTTCGTTGCTTCCATTCGATATGGTACGTTTCTTGTTGCTGCGTGGCTTTGGCAAGAAGAGATGTTTGATTGGAAAGCTTAATTGTGGTGGGTACATAATTTCTCCAGTGATCAACTTGTAATTTGAAAAGTTTTTCCGTCAATTGAAGGGTGCTCATATCTCTCACTTAAAGGTCAAATGTTCAATATTTGCTTATATTTCCTTAGCAGAAATAGGAATATTTTTGAAGCTCCAGTTATTATTCGAAGGGCTTTATTTTATACGCAATCGAGCACATAACATGTAGTTTCAGGGGCTGTTGATAACAGCTCAGCACCCTATTCAAGCACAGGTATAAAGGTAATTGTTAGGATATCTTGTGACGATCCAAAAGTATTCCAGAGGGCATCGGATCCCTGATAACACTTGAAGTCCTGGTCCACTTGAAGTTCCAGATTGCCTGGAACTCTTTAAATTCAAATTTTTTCGAAAAATGTTAGAAATAATATTGATCGCTTTGTTATCAGTGCAATTAATATTTTGAGTTTTTCACACACACACCACACACACACACACACACAACACACACATATTATATATATATATATATATATACATTCACTAGAGACATTGGTTTTTTAATCCGTTGAAAATTTCAATTTCTGAGATATGCCATGATCACAAATATTCCCTCTTTATGCAGTAGAAGAAATGAGAAAGAAATTAAAGGATAAAATGGGATCAAAAGTTACTTTATCTTGAATCGCTGGTGTTCTTAATTGGATCCTGTTTAATTGCTCACAGTTTGAGGTAACAGTGTTGACAGAACTATCCAGCCTTGTGAACATCTCAGGCTTTCAGCTTCTTTAGCGGCCATCATCAAAAGCTATAGTACAACGTATACACTGTTAAACAAACTGTAAATCTTCATAAAAGAACTCATAAAAATCAAACATCATTAATAAGTAATATACCTGTTGAGATTAATTTTGTGTTACACATATCATCTGTGCCATTATTCTTTACTTAATTAAATTAATGAATTTTATATATTAACAATTATCTTTTAATAAATTATAAAATTTGCGTAGATTACTAATTAAAAGAAAATTGTTAATGTACAAAAATTCATTAATTAAATCCAGCGAAGTGTAACATAAAATTAATCTCTACAGATATACATTAATATTATTTGATTTATATGAGTTATTTTATTAAGATATACTGATGGTTTAGCAGTATATATATTTTATGCTATAGCTTCTGATGATGATGGCACCTGTTGGGATATCGAAAACTTGAAATGAAGTCAATAAAACTATAAAAAAGACCGGATCGCTCTGTCAAAACTATTATCCAAAACTTAATGATTGAAAATAGCTTTTCCCTGTTCTGAAACTTCCTGTTTTTTTTTCTTTTTTTTTTTTTTTACTTACTCAATTTGTTCTTAATTTTATGAATATGCATTGATGTTATTAAAATGTTCAAAAAAAAAGTTGGTATGCAGTAAATTTTACATAAAAATTCGACTGGAATTAGTGAATAATGTGTGTCACTTAAAACGGAATGAATTCTCTCAATATTTTTACTTTTTGTTATTATTTGTAAAACTTGTACACTACTGCAATTTCTGCAAAACCGGTTTTCTCCATGAATATTACAACAACAACAATCTATTAATAATCACTAAAATTTTGTAAAGGATCATTATGATAATTTAAATTATTTAAAAGAATGCTACAAAAGTCATCTTAAATTTATCTTCAATTATTATTATGTATTTATAGCTGGATTCTTCGGTGTGAAACCGTCACACGACATTCTCTTCCTGCAATTTATTACACAATTATAAAGGACAAATTTTCATCAAACTTGTAATTCCCTTGTTGTATGGTTAGCTATCATTAATTTTATATCAGTTAATTAGGGCAACTAAACTTAATAAACATCCCTTCTTTTTTTTTTAAGAAAACACAACATTAACCCCCTAACATTACCCCCCTCCAAAACTTGTTCGAAACAAGAAAAACTCTCAGAAAAAAGTTTCAAAGAAAACTGACAGGTCTTTCTATTTATACTTTGTTATAAGAAATTTAATCCAAATGTGGTTTTAAGAAGAAACTAGCAGAAAACTGTTCATTAAACAACCACTTCTATTCAACTGATTTTTTTGAAAATCAGAATTTTAGCAACATATATAATTTTAGTTAATTTTTAATTTAGATGATAGTATCGTTTAATAAACGAAAATAGCAATTTAGAGGAAAACATAAGGCTACCTGTTCCCTATAGCTCACCTAAAATGGATGTTAAATCAGAAAATAAACGTTCACATAAAAGTTATATCTCTTTATCTGTTTACGTAATATACCAACTTTAGACATAATCGTAAAAGTCAAGTTGCTTGATGATCTTTGACACATAACGTACTATCGGATCGGAATGTTGAGTTTAGGCTTTCTGCCAGTTTTTCGTTTTTGAACTATGCTGCTCACATTCATACAAGCGGTAACACAGACTAATTTCTAAAAACTACATTTTTATATTCAAGTGACCTCAAAACACA
Organism: Triatoma infestans; assembly: GCA_011037195.1. Taxonomy (NCBI): domain Eukaryota; kingdom Metazoa; phylum Arthropoda; class Insecta; order Hemiptera; family Reduviidae; genus Triatoma; species Triatoma infestans. Next base: position 224,767 of record JAAEAF010014320.1, read on the forward strand.
TGTATTTCCGGTTAAAACATATTTTTCGAAAATTCGTCACACGAACGCAGTACATCATTTTCAAGAGCAGTAAGAGGAAGTAATAATTGGAAGAATTTATACTGTTTTAAGTGTACTTAATTAATTAATAACAACAATAAACCCCTCTACAACCAATAACAATAACAGATTGGCTAAACAACGTTTTCTTTCATTGGCTTAATCTTTAATTTATATAATTAATACAAGCTGTAGTTATTACCTTAACTCCTTCTGCAAGTAAGTAATCTACACAAGCTTTGCCAATACCTTGCGCTGCTCCGGTCACCAAGGCAACAGCTCCTTTTAATTCCATGTTTTTTCCTATTGGGAGTTTCTCTTTTCTTTGTCTAGACACACTACTGCTTCTAATAAATTCTTTGTAAAAACACTATATAGACAAACGCAGATATATATATATATATATATACATTTACATGGAAGCAGATGTATATTTATAGCACAAACATGGCATTGACTCAAGTGTTCAAGGAAGGTCGACATTTATTTGTTGAAACTCGTTTATTTGTTAATACAATGATAAAAATATTTTAATATTTGTATAAATTTGTCTTTCTTTCTTTATTGTGGATAGAAAGTTACAACTACATAGTTACACAATAAGTAAATACCTTACCAGTGATATATATTTTTAATTTTTACTTTCTCTTCCTTCTAGCAAAAAGGAAGTATTGGGGTCATGTCAAATTTTAAAATTGAATTCTTCAAATTTTCATCGAAAATTCATGTTTTTTCGTACTCAGGGGACCATCAAATATATATTCGGGGGGGGGGGGGGGGGGGGGGGAATTCAAATTTTGAAAATTTCACATGATCGCATTACTTCCTTCAGTTACAAGGTAAGAATAACTTACTGCATAAATGTTGATTTAGGTTATAATATTTGAATCTTCGCTTATGCGCCACTGTCATAATTTGGGGCCTGATTTTCTTTATTTCTTGTTTCTGTTGCTTTGGGATTTGTTCGCAATCTGTCTAATTTTGTATCGATTTTTCTAAAAAATGTGACTTTGAAGCCTAGTTCTGGGAAATGTTTCTACAGGAATTGAGAATATTTTCTTGGCAAAACGCTTGTCAGACTTATGCAACTTCTAGGGAAAACACTAGGCGAAAAACTGGTTGGAAAATGGAATTGAATAAATAAATAGATAGAACAATAATTACGATTAGAAATGTATTTGAATTTGTTTTATTTCTTTAAGTTAAATTTTTGAAATTAAATTTTAATTGTCATGCCTAATCACTTCGAATTCAATCCTTTTTGGCGCGACACCATCTTCAATTACCCAAAGTGACCCAGGTTCTGCTTTCTTCAAGACCGTTATCATACCTTTACCCATATTGTCCACACTGAAAAAGAAAAAGGAAAGTGAATTTAAAACATGTAATTTATGAAAGATGTAAAAATGTCCTCTATTATAATAAAGGAGGAACTATTGTGATTTTGTACAAATTTTCAAACATTCAGTTTTTTTGGAAAATACATATCTGAAATACAAAAAAAAAAAAAAAATGTTTTTAACGAATGGTCTGTTTGTGTGTGTGTGTACAAAATATTTCAAAAACGAAAAATTGTAGGAAGCTCACAGTTGGTATCCTGCAACGATTTTGGTTTAAACTTCGTATACAATCTCCATACCAAACTGCCTAGCTAACTTTTTATTTGATACATTTTTCAGGGAAAGTTGTTTTTTTTTAGTATTCTGGGGGGGGGGGCAACGTTAAGCCTTCTTCTATAGTATCACTTGTGTACAATCTACGGTTCTACCACCAAACATGCGTATTATGAAGATAGATTAAATACATTCCCAGAATTCTAAATTTGAAATCAAAATAGATTAGCCGGAAGTGCAGCTTTATAGAGTGGGGGTTTATTTATTTATTTATTTTTTTGATGGAGGGATTATTTTTGGGAAAGGATTGTAACGATTTTCTTTAAACTTGGAATGTGTACTGCACCTATCACTTTTATTGTATCACTTAAGGTTGTTCTGGTAATTTACCACCATGTACGTTTGTTTGTTTTGCCTTTCATTTAACGTTTGATTCCAGCATCTGTAATATAATATCTAGAATATAATATGCCGTCTGTAATATAATATCTAGAACCACTAAATATCTAGTACCAATTCCAAGATTGAAGTAGATTTGGCTATTGGAATTGTGAGAATGGCAGTAATTGGAAGTCGAGTGAATATTTCACACTGCTATCTTACCTAGTACTTCATGGATTAGATTTCAGCTTCGGGTGGGCTGTACATCGGCACCGCAACCAACATAGGCTTATTGTTCACGATAGAAATGGTTTTATAAATTCCATTAGAAATACATAGTGTAGTTTACTGGCTATACTATGCATCAATACTCAACTGTTTTGCGGTTTGCCTAACTAAATTTTTTAATTTCAAACAGGTTTAAAATCTGTACGTTATTTTAGGAAAACAATTTTTATTTTCTTATCATTTATTAGCAGTTATTCACATCTGTATATAAATACAATAGTAAAGTTGGGGAAAGATAACAACAATCACCTGAGTCACTTCTGCGGAGAACTCACCCAGCGATGAGACTCCATAAGAAACATATGGGCACTTAATAACTTAGCTGCTCCTTACAGAGTCTCGAAGCCAGCGGCGTTTCAATTGTCTGGGCAGATTGTTTAGAAGGGTAGAGGAACCTAGCTGGCGTACTAAAGGATTAGGATGTGCAGAGAGGGACAGATGGAACTTTTTGTATTTGGATTTAGCAACTTCAGCTATGTAGGGAAAAAGGAGATCTTGATGTAGGGTAAGATTTGACACATAGAAGTGGGCATTAACAATTTCCTGAGGATTTTGGATTGTAATGACTGGATCCAGTGGGAATGGGAATGTTTGGTTGAAGCCCATAGTTCAAAAGCGGATGTCCACAGGTCAGGAAAACAATTTCAAACACACCAATTTCTCTTACTCCTATTTAATACATTTATGTATACAATGACAAACTTCAAAGTTTGCTCATTTGTTTTAACATTAATATAAAGCTCATGTTGGGGGAAAAAGTAACAACCTTCCAACCCAAGCAGGTCGGGAAATGAAGAGCGCGCCAGTAACATAGAACCGAACCTATATTCTTTGAAGTTTACCACCACGAATTGCGCGAAACTTGAAAGGCATAGATCTGCGCGGTTAGCCTAAGTTTAAAGACAATCGCTATTTTCCCGATAACTCCAAAAAAAACTTTTTAATTTCTCAAATTTGACATGATCGCATTACTTCCTTTTACCAGGAGTACGAGTTGTGATGTATTTTGTTTACTTATTTAAAAAGCTGCTGCAATCAAGTTTTGTCAGAAAAATGTTTCAAATAAAGATAATAGATACAATCTGGAATAGATATAAGTTTAGTATTCCATGTTGAAGCCTATTTCGAGAAAATTTCAATAAACTCAGAAACTTATGTTGTGTAAATTCGCACTTCCGGTTAAACGGTTTTCTACAAATTTGTAATGGCAGCAATGCTTTTAATGTGTATAAATTTAGTGTATTAGGGTGGGGTAGAAAAACACGCGAAAAATAATTGAAATAGCAATTTAGAAGAAAATTAACCTCACCCATACCTCAAGTGAATTTTCATGGAGAAATGTTTAGTATAAAAGTGGTAGATCTTTGTAAGTATAGTTACTATACTTAGTTTGAAAAATCGTTGGAACTGTTTTTAGAAAAAATTGCATAAAAACTAAAAAATCTATTCTCTAACGCGCATCCATGTTGATTCCAAATGAAATGTCAAGTATGAACGTTTTGAGATTTTTCGTTTTTAAGCTATACTGTGCACACACACACACCATTTCAAAACCACTATTTTGGACTTGGAGGATTTCAAAACGAACAAGTACTTCCGATGAAAGCTTGATATCGAAAATTTGCTACGATTACAATACTTTCAGAAGCAACAGGTAGAGATATTAATAGAGATATCTTACAACACAAAATAGAGGATACTATGATATATATAAATAGAGAGAGAGAGAGAGAGAGAGAGAGAGAGAGAGAAGTATATAGAAAGGTCATTTTCTTTGTTTTATTCCGTTAAACTTAATGAAGCAGTCATTGGAAAACTTTAAACCCACACTTTTATCTAAAAATAAGGTTTCGATATAAAACAAAGAATATTTGAGTGAGGGAGGGATATTTACGTATTCAAATTATATATTTAGAATTTTCCTTTAAGTTAATTTTACAGCAGCTGTTTTGTTCCTGCTCTTAGACAGAGTTAGTAGTTGAGGATGGACACATTGGCCTTCAGCGTTGGCCCGTCCAACGTGTGTGAATGGAACTAGTATTGAGCAAATGTTGGCTGTTAATGTTGGAAGAAGAGGGGCGATTTCTTGAACGTTTTTTTCGATCGAGTAGAATTCATCCTCTGTATCGTGTGGGTGTTCACAAAACCCATATTGACCCCCAGCTCAGCTTTCATGTGGATCTAGTTTTGACATTAGCCAGTTTTTTTAAACATTTTTGTAATTTTAAGATGAAAAATCTGGTGTGAAACACTCATACGACTTTTTCTCACTCTAATTGATACAATTTAATCAAGAAATATTCTTTAAAATTGCAACTTTACAATGTTTGATTGGGCTGGTCATAAACATGGTGGTGGGGAATCTACTTTGTACACCTGAGTGACCTTATGAGTCGCGCTTTATATAAAAACCAACAAAGCTTGTTCAAATTTAAATTTAAACTAACTAGATTTTGATTGAATTGGCTGTTGCGCAGATTTTTCTATCTTTATAGTACTCTTTCAAAACGTTGTGGACAGCGCCACCTACACACAATTAAGGACAATTTAATGAATAGCTAAACACTCCAGGTCTAAGAAAAGTTTTTTAATTGAAATTTATTAATTCCTGGGAGAAATTTTTGTGGGTGTTTAACATCAATTTTATTTTGCCTCACTATTGTAAACGGTCAAATACAAAATGGCGGATTTACATTTTCATTTCCATTGAATCTCTTTTGCCTTATTTTTCAACAAAGGCATGAAAATTCCGAGTTTTTTCTTTGCAGCTCACATTAGTTTTATAAAACAATAAATAAAATGTTAAAATCACTTGATTTTTTGCATTTTTTAATAAAAAATTATTATTGCATAATTTGATAGTTTATAAAACACCTAGGAAAGGAAAATTAGTAAAAAAATTCTAAAATAAATTTTTTTAAGGAATAATTAGCTATAAATAATCACCCAATTACAAGGAAGTAGTGAAGGTGTCAACATGATGTGGCGTGGTCAACATGATAATTCTAAATTTCTGATTGGCCTAACATATATCCACATTTCGCACCTTCTTTTCTACACTGTGATTCGTTATTATTTATTTGATAAAACTAGTTTAGAATATTTTTTACTAATTTACCCTTTCTAGTTATTTTGTAAACTATCAAATTATGCAATACAAATTTTTTTATAACAAAAATACAAAAAATCACGTTATTCTAACATATTCTTTAATGTTTGATAATATTAAATCTGAGCTGCAAAGAAAAAATTCAGAATTTTCATTCCATTCTTGAAAAAGAAAGCAAAAGAGAATTTGGCAGAAATGCAAATCAGCCGTTTTGTATTCGGCCGTTTATACTAACGGACCACAAAAATTTCTCAAAGTAATTCATAATATTCATTTAAAAAAATCTTAAACCTATAGTTCTTAGCTATACATTATATTAATTTTCATGTATGTGGCGCAGTCCACTAAATATTGAAAGTACTATAAAGATGGAAATCTACGCATGAGCTAATTCAATCAAAATCTAGTCTCGCACAGCAACTTAACAAAAAGAATCGAACTACTTACTAGTTCAATTAAACAAATAAATTATAATAAGAAAACGAGTTATATGTAAAAGAGAAAAACTAGAGACTCGAAAAACTATGTAAATTGGAGTAAGAGAAAGTCATGTGAGTGTTTCACAACAGATTTTTTTAATGGAAGTGTGGGTGGGTCCGCAGTGCTGGATAACATCCGGTATTTTATACGTCGTAGCAGCATGTTGATTATGTTCCTTACCGTTTCGGATTTTCATCCATTGTCAGAACAAACACAAACTTGGTGAATTAGCTCTGACGATGGATGAAAATCCGAAATCAGTCAGGGACGTAATTCAATATGCATGCTACTACGGGTAAAATATCAGCGATTTTTTTTCTCCAAAATAATCGTCAATGTTTAGGTTTCCTGTGCACACATGCTTCTTTTAATAATATCTTCTATTCCTCCACGTCTACTACATCCTCTTCTGTTTGGCTATGACTGTACGTACTAATTTTGAGCTCTTGTCTCTTTTACTTCTTCCTGCCGCTGTCCATTCCATTGCTATCCTGGATATCCCTCCTTTCTCCATTCTTTAGACATGACCATACCATTTCATCCTTCTTTCTTTCACAGTTTTATGACATATCTCTTTACCTCCATTTCTTTTCCCTTATTCCTAGTAAGAGGGACTATTGCGATCGTGCCAGATTTTCGAATTATCACCGAAAATACGTGCTTCGGGATCCCTTAAATACGAAAAAATGTATTTAGAGAATTGTGTGTGTGTGTGCGTGGGTGTATGTGTAGTGTGTGTATGGGTGTGTATGTGTGAGTTAACAGAATATCTCAAAAACGAAAAGTCGCTGAAAGTTAAAATTTGGTACATTCCAATTAGGTACTATCACCGCATCAGACACAGAATTTCGGGCAAAATACACCAACTGGAAATGTGTCTGTACTTTTTTATGAGTTTCTTGTGATTTGGTGAGTTCTGGAGGAACAGAAGCTTCATAATTTTCTGTAAATTACTGCTTCAGTATAATACATATATATATATATATATCGCCTACATAAGAAGCATTGATAGAATTCCTAACTTGAAGAAAATCGGTTAACCGAAAGTATGATTTGCGAATGATTGATAGAAAGCGAAGATTTCACAGAATAGGATTTTGACTTCTTCTCGAAACCTGTTGCAACGATTTTCTTTAAACTTGGGGTGCTTGCTACATTGTAACATTTTGACGAAATAATTGGTATTACAGGAGTATTGGAGGTCTATCAGCTTGTTTACTTGGCACAAAGCTTTCTTGGTTTTGACATAGAGCGTGTCCCTCGTAAAACTTCTCAGTTATACTAGTAAAAATCCCACCATATTTTTATGGCCAGCACAACTATACATTGTAACGTTGGAATTTTACAGAGAATTTCTGTATCGTTTAGTGTAAGAGAAAGTCGTGTGAGTGTTTCATTTAACTTTCTTTTTTGTAAAATCATAACACGAAAAAAATGTTCTTATCTCATACATTTACCTCTGGGTTATATATTGTTTGCAAGCATTCAAATAGGAAGCTTCAGTATATTTATCGATATGTTTACTGATCGATGGCAGTATGGCTGTGTCTGTAAAGCCAGGGTTCACAGTGATCACTCGCACTCCTGTTCGATCGTAATGCAATTTGGTCTGAAATATAAAACAAATTATTGTTATTGCTCTTTCTCCTTACATTTGGAATAAAATGTTGTTTATTGTATCAGTAATGTAATAATATATATAGTATACTTGTGAATTTCCAAGTTGACAGTGAAATAAATCTGATTTGCTCTTAATTAATACAACTTAACTAGCGAATTTTCTTAAAAGTTGCAACGTTTACAATGTTTGCAACGTTGCAACGTTGTTGGCTATAAATAAAGGTGGTAAGGGTTATACTTGTAGTGTAAAACGCGTGAGTCTTCGGGTTGAAACCACGTCTGTGGTTCCTTTAAACCGACATTTCGCCCATATTACAATAAGCTTGTTAGTTAGTGTCACCTCTAAAGCTGAAACAACACCCCAATGTTCCATCCTTTTTTTCTATGGACAAGTACAGCCAAGAACGGAAGCTACCAGGCTTAACGGGGAATCCATGCTGGTCCCTTGTTTATAGAAAGTTCCATCTAAGCAGAAGTATGTGGACTCAAGACAGAACCCTGTGAGTTTGACCAAGTCCGCTGGGAATAGATCGCCCACAAGTCTGTACACTTTTTCAAGAGGAACTTTGGTGAAAAGAGAGGATACATCAAAACTGACTATGGCGTCCGATTTCTTCAGGCGAATCGAGTTTTTTTTTTACGAAATGGCTGGAGATTTCTCCTTTTTAGCCAATCATTAGTCGGCGAATTAATAGTGCTGACTATCGGCCGTACAATATTCCTTCCATCTGTATTTTGGGGAGTCCATGAAGGATTGGAAAGTTTGGATCACTATTGGTATTTTTTAATTTCACTTCAAGAGGCAAGGTGGATGACTTAATTAAATAATTTACTCGTTTTGATATCCTCGTCGTTATAATCACATTATACTTTCGAAGAGGTAGAATATTCTGGATTTCTTACAAGAGGCATCGCTCTTATCTGCCGAACGATAACGGTGTCTTGGACCTATTTCAGTTCTTTCAGGGCCTGCCATTCTCCTCTGGATATATTAGACTTGGAAGGCTTAGCTATTTGGGTATTACCGCCGTATCTTCTCTGCTTCAGAATCATCTAGATCTTCTCAGAGATAATTTCTTTCTTTTGGTAGTTTCTTGGGTGCAATGGCGAAATCAAAACCTTTTTCCAAACAGCTTCCTATTGTATGGTCTACAGCTTGTCCGGCAGATTTATAACTGCCTAGGCTTAACCTCATCAGTTGTGAGTCTTCCCTGGTTGTACAGGTTGTCAATTTTTTTTTTTTTTTTTTTTTTTTTGGAGTTTCAGTAGCTTTCTGACATTCTTAATCCGTGCGTTCAATGATGATGTTGTTCGCACGATCCCCATCGTATGGGTTATTGCCTATTGCCTGCCTCAGATAGAGATTGTTTTTTGAGCGTCCTGTTTCTGATTCAGGTAATAGGTGTCTTGTTTCTCGGATTTGGGCCTTAATGCCCAACATCACATGTTTCAGCGTTAGAGGCGATACAACATTGAAGAAGCCTATTGTAATTTGGGCGAAACATCGGTTTACCATCAAACCACTGTCGCGGTTTCAACCCGAAGACCTAAATATTTTACATGACAATGACTGTGGAAGTTAGTAAGATTGTATACTGTAATATTATGTATTTAGTATAAAACCATACATTGTACCGAATGGTACTATGAGTAATATTCCCAAAAACGGCAGTGTTCCCTCAGAACCCCCATATTAAGTGCTATTATTACTCAAGTAAAGACTGAGAAAAATTGAAATAATAATAATAATATTAATAATTCTAATAATAATAATTACCACTCTACCGCCACATGCAGAGCAGTGTTTTGTGTGGAAAACTAAGCATGTGCCATTATAGCAAGAGTGGCTATACAATGAAAGCTAAATGGTTGATGGGCGCGCTAATGACCGCCATAGTTGATGCGCCCGATAAAAAAATAAATAATAATAAAAACTCGCCTTCTACAAAGTAACTACAAGCCGAGCCAAAGTTACCTGAAATGTTTTCTATTTGCATTCCTAAAACAATGCATTACCCTATAAAAAAAACCATCATCAACTGGTGATATGGATACTCCAGGAGACAGATACAAATTCTAAGAGTATCCGAAGGTAGTCAAGATAGCGACTATAGGTTATGGCAGGCATATGGAGGAGAGATTTTTTCTGAATCCTGGGCGTTGGAGGAGGAGATATTTTCACTAGAACGATTTCGAAGATCAGGAAATTTCTAAAGGATTTGGAAGGGATTTTTTTTTTTTTTAGTTTGAGAGTGTCCTCCATGGCACCGTGGGGGGAACAGTATTCCTTTCAAGGTCACAGTGCACCGAAAGGAAAACGTAGTACTAAGAAACTTCCAAAAATCTTAAATAATATGATGCAAACATATTCAGTAAAGACAAAGTGTAGACTTTAACAGATTTCCTCAAATTTGGAATACCAGCGACGCTTTTAATGTGTATTATTATTACTCGCATGGTAAAACCCTGGCACTTTATAGAGAAAGTTGAAGTTGCATTTTTCTGGAGAAATGTTTCAAATAAAAGTATTAAGCATTTATACTTGTAGATAGTGTGTGGAGTTTAAAGGAAATCGTTAGTCCCAATTTTTCAGAAATTCTGGGAAAGTTGAAAAGCCGAACGCTTATGGTCCCAGTTTGTGAATGTTTCACACATATTAGACGGTCTAATTGGGATCATTATAGGCAAAATATTTTAGGCCAATGTGTGAATGCAAAATAAGAAGAGATTAGGCCGACACCCTGGCCAAGATAGGCGCTATGACACCACTTTTAGGGCCGGAACCTTTTTGTGGGATTAGCGACCAGTGTCTGTTAGAGGAACTTAAGAAGGAGGAGGAGACGAAGAGATCTCAACTCTGGTACTCCCTCCCCAGATTGCGGCAGGCCAAGATCTGCTTGGGAAATTATAACCAACGGAGGTCGGAGGCCTGCATTGGATTGAGTAAGAACAAGCTCCGCGTAATTACGGGTTTCCTCACGGGGCATTGCCGACTTAGAGGACACCTGGCGAAGCTGGGCTTGGAAAGTGACAGCTCATGCAGATTCTGTGGGGAGTTGGAGGAAACTCCAATACATCTCCTAACAGACTGCGAGGCTGCCACTCAGAGAAGGTTCAGGAACCTGGGTAGCTACCAGGTGGAGGAGGGGGATATACCCTCTCTAGAGCCCGTCAGGGTATTAGGATTCCTCAGGGACCTCAACCTGATGGAGATATTGTAGAACGCATGTTCAATTGGGCATCCGTTCGGGTGCTATGGGCAAGCCTGTGGCACCCAGGGGGCATAGCACAATAGACCTGCTCAAGGTCGCAGTGCGTTGGCCCCCCCGCTAAAAAAAAGAAAAAAAAAAAGAAAAAAAAAAGAGATTATGAATATATTAAATATCCTGAGTTGTATGATGTAGAGCTCTGCTTTAGAATGTAATTTAATTATCATTAATGATCAGCTGATCTGTATTACTTACGCCAATACTTCTAGAGAACTGGTTCACAGCTGCTTTCGAGCCTGAATACACTGGTACACATTCAAAAGGAGTAAAAGTAGACATTGAGCCAATATTCACTACGGTGCCGCCATGTTTACCTTCATGCTTTCCCATGTACTTCATGCCGAGATATGTTCCTTTTACCACTGCAATCTAGAAATGAAAGTATCTCTCAAACGACTTTCTCTTACTCGAATTAAAGTTTAGTTTTTTTTTAATTCATTAAAATTGCAATTTTTGAAACTTTTGGATGGGCTGGCCATAAAAAAAAAGCTTGAGGGGGCCTCAAACATGTATTTCCGGCGAAAACTCAATTTCGAAAACACGAACGCAGTACTTCCTCTTTCTAGGAGTTTATAGAAAGTAAAAAGATAATTTTAAAAATGCTATTATTAGGGCACTTTTGTTTCAAGGTGTTCTATGAAATGTATGCTCGGAAAAAATCTAAAGATCTTTGGAGTTTGGTCAGTTCAAAGAATGGCAGTTGTTAAGCAAATATCCGTTAATATAAGCCAGTGACCAGCGTGCCGCACAGTGTTTCTGGAAGGGGGCCGACTGGCACAAAGGCTTTCTTTCCAGCTTCCCTTTCTCTCTTCGGTCAAACTTCCACTATTACCCGAACACATCATTCATGCTAAAACATAACCGGATGTCACCAGTTTATACCAATCATTTTTAAATTTTTTTTTATTGAATGCTGTCTATTTTTATAATATTTTAAGAATATTTTTTCCCGCGAATTCTCAAGAATAATTCCCCAATCTACCACTAAAACCCCAGACAATATCTGTGCCAACCATGTTGAAATTTAAGCGGAAGTATTACATTCGTATAGAATTTTCGATATCACATTTTCACCGAAAATGTACGTATTGAGGTCCCTGAATATAAAAAAGTTGTTTTTTAGGAATTAATCAATAGGAATCCGCAAAGCTGAAAAGCATCAGAGATATTTTCCGTGATAGCCTATTTCTTTTTGTGGTCACGGCCGGTCATGGCGATCTGCCATCATCAGGATGTCAAAACATCATATCGCGAAAACACTGTGATATAGACTTGCACAGAGCAAATTTAGTCGATACACTGATTGATGATATTGATGATGACTTGATGATTGATTGATACTAATGTATCAAGCACCTACTAATCCGACAGATTTTTTTCAGTTAATCCAAAGTAATTACCAGTCTTCTATCTATCGTATCCTCGCTGGAGTATCACAAGGAACGGTCTCAGCTCCCCTTCTCTACACTATTTACACAGCCGACTTACCTTTAGATTCAATTCCACCACTTACACTTGCGCCATCGACCCTCCCATTCTCTCTACAAACCTATACCTGATCCTACACTCGTTGTCCGCTCACTCCAATCCCATCTTCACTCACTACAATCCTACCCTACTTACAACAGTGACAAATAAAAATTAACCCCAACAAATCCAAATACCTTATCTTTACCCTTAAACGACAAACTTTTGTACCCATCTTTTTATTCAATTCTCCACAGTATTGTTAACTGAAACTTAATAAATGGGACAAACCTTATCTATATTCTTGACAAACGTTCAAAAGTAACATTACAGAATAAACGATGCTTGTATGTAGCCCTTCTTAGACACTCACGGACAATGAACTGTGGAACTGCTAAACGATCCAAATATACCAAAATCCAAATTTTGCAATCTAAAAAAATCTCTCACCGCATTGCCCCATGTCATGCTAGTAATTTAACAATTCATAAAGATCTCAAAATTCCATTTATATCTGGAACTTACCAAATCTCCCTACAATAAATTCCATCAATCCATATCTTCACACTCCCTAATCCTCTAGCAACAATTCACAAAGATCTCAAAATTCCATTTATATCTGGAATTTACCAAATCTCCCTACAGTATAAATTCCATCAATTCAAATCTTCATACCCTAATCCCCTAGCAATAGACTTGTTCTCAAAACTAGCTTTCCCTCCAAACTGGAAGACGGCTGAGGGTCATTGGCCCCGAGACCATAATAATGATTATAACTGGATGAGTCCATTCGAGCTTCTCACATCATTTGTTTTTGCCACACATCTTTACTTGTTAGACCAATAGCGCAGTTGTAAATCTTTATATATATAAAAATGAATGTGTGTCTGTCTGTACTCGATAGATTCAAAAACCATACAACCAATCGCCGTGAAAATTTGGGAAATTATTAGGTATATCCCCGGGAAGGTTTTTGCAAATTTTTTTAAAAATCAGAGTTCTAGGTGCTCCCGAACAAATATCCCAAATGTATCAAAAATAACATTAAATTAGTAATATTTGTTAAAAGTGTAACCATGGATCAATTGAAAAATTAAATTGTTACTCATGAAATTTAGTCATAGAATTTACTTTTATAAAGCAAATTAAACGTGGTCAAACAGCACATTCAGCATTGAAATTGCCATTAAATATGCAGGTAATTGAAACTCCAACATGTAATATTAGCAAATATTCTGGGATGGGAAAAGCATGTCAGCTTATAATATGGGATGAATGCACCATGGCACACAAGAAATCATTGGAGGCACTCAATCGCACATTAACAGATTTGAGAGGAAATGAGCAGCTCTTTGGTGGTGCACTCATTTTGCTAGCTGGAGATTTTCGACAAACTCTACCAGTTATAACACGTTCAGCACCTGCAGATGAATTGAATGCATGTCTCAAATCATCAGTGTTATGGCGATGTGTGGAGAAAATATCTTTAAAGACCAATATGCGTGTTCAATTACAACAAGATGAATCTTCTGAAAGATTTGCAAAACAATAGTTAGATATTGGGAATGGTAAAATGGAAATGGCCGAATCCACACACTGTATTACATTACCAGAAAACTTTTGTCACATTGTAAAATCCACTGATGAATTGATTGCCAAAGTTTTCCCAAATTTATCGCAGAATTATAAAAATAATCAATGGATTAGTGAGCGTGCTATATTGGCAGCCAAAAACATTGATGTGAATTTAATAAACTGCACAATTCAGAATGAAATATCTGATGAAGAAACAACATATAAATCCATAGGTACTGTTGTCAATCACGATGACTCAGTTAATTATCCAATAGAATTTTTAAATTCATTGGATCTACCAGGAATACCACCGCATATTTTATCTTTGAAAATTGGTTCCCCAATCATCCTTCTACGAAATATAAATCCACCGCGACTATGCAATGGGACTAGGCTATCAGTAAAAAAATTAATGAATAACATAATTGAGGCAACCATTTTAAATGGAAAACACCAAGGGGAACATGTACTACTACCACGCATTCCCATGATACCAACGGATACTCCATTTGAATTCAAACGTCTACAGTTTCCTGTACGACTAGCCTTTGCAATGACCATTAACAAAGCACAGGGACAATCATTGCAAGTATGTGGATTAAATTTGATAAATCCATGCTTCTCACATGGACAACGTACGTTGGGTGTTCACGAGTTGGAAACCCATCAAATTTATTTGTTCTTGCACCAGATAGGAACACAAAAAATGTTGTATATTTACAAGCACTACTAAGATAAAGTTCACCATCAATCATCATCATTCATTCATGATGATATTTAATAATTACAAAATTATTGTTCAATTGAAATTCGTTTGCAATATTGTTTAATATCACAAGTAAAGAAGCATGTTTATTCTACCATCAACTATGCGGAACTTTATCTTAGTAGTGCTTGACAAATAAATGTGCGGACAGATATGGCGTTTGAGTTCAAACGAATTCAATTTCTAATACACCTTGCGTTCGCTATGACTCTCAATAAAGCGCAAAGACAATCTTTGCAAGTGTGCGGTTTGAATTTAGAAAACGAATACTTCTCTCATGGGCAATTATCTGTTGCATGCTCCAGAGTCGGTCATCCTTATGTTTATGCAGAAAACGGACAAACAAAAAAATGCAGTCCATTCACTAGCTTCACAATAACAAGAGACTTATAGTTAAAAACATTTTTTCTTTCTTTCCTTTCAGATCACAGCAACGCAAAGTACGGTATTAACTTGAATGGTTTGTTTTCTTGCTGAATCTATGTTAACTATAATACTTCTATTTACTTCCCTAATAATTAAAATCTGATTGAGCCACAGCGAAGCGTGACCGGGTTTAGCTAGTATTAAATAAAAGTTAAAAAAAAAAGAAATGTACATATATT
Organism: Triatoma infestans; assembly: GCA_011037195.1. Classification (NCBI taxonomy): domain Eukaryota; kingdom Metazoa; phylum Arthropoda; class Insecta; order Hemiptera; family Reduviidae; genus Triatoma; species Triatoma infestans. The sequence continues at coordinate 239,979 of JAAEAF010014320.1, forward strand.
TAGACACATGCGTATAAAGTTCACTTACAAAATCAATTTGTATAGTTTGTTTCCATCCATCATCCTGTAACTCATTACAAATTCCTGCATTGTTGATTAGCAAGTCCAATTTACCAAATTTCTTGATAGTTTCTTTAAATAAATCTATAAAAATTATGAACAAATGAAATAAAAATAAACTGCTAATAATAAGGTAAATGGTTGTCTGTAGCGAGAGAACACTGTCCGGAGGCCGGCAGTGCTCTGAGAAGGCTCCGGGCGCTAATGACCATAGATGTTGACGCGCCTTAAATTAAAAAAAAAAAAAAAAAAAAAAAAAAAACACAAATAAGGTAAATGTCTATTACAAGCCAGTTTTTCAGCAATTGGAAGGTATTTCCAGTTCAAACATTAGAGGAATTATCGGAATCAGCATTGTGAATGGGTTCACTAGTCAGTCATCATAAAAGCACTGAGTTAATGTCTGTAATCAGGTGGAAAAATGGTCTGGATGTTTCTTAGCATTCTAAACGTCCTGGGCTTAAATAATAGTTACCCAATTTTGGCAGAGAATATAATGGCAGATGCTCTGACAAGAAAAGGCCAGTAACCCCTAGCTTCATGGGGCAAAACACTTTAAGTCAATTTAACTCCAAGAAGAGCTTATAATATGAGGAGGAAGGTCAAGAGAGCCGTGTATTAGAGAAGCTTCTCTGAACAAACGGAAAAGGTCTGAAGAAGCATTCATCAGTCTGAGAAAAAGAAAGACTGCATAAACTAAGAGGTTTTCTGAATGGCTGTGGAATACTGCTGGGCAAATGAAGAAGCTAGACTTAAAATGCTTTAGCACCTGCTCATTGTATGGGGAGATGGAAGAGTTTTCAAGATACTTCCTGATGGATTGAGCTGCTACCAGTCAGAAAAGTCCTAGAAGCCTAGGAATATATTGGGTATTAGTGGAAGAATTGATAAACTTTCTTGAGAAATAGACCTGGAAGGTGGGCTTTAGGACTAGTACCGCCACCTGGGCGACAGTAGGAGGGAACAATAAGATCCCAAAGAAAATTTTAATAATAGTAGTCCGAATTTATTTTCTGGGTGAAATTTCTGTATAACCTTAATATTTCTGTTCAAAAGATTACTAATTACATTGTCTTAAATAAACTTAATCGTTATTACTGTTTTTATTAGTATCATTTCAAACCTTCAAAAGATTCGTCATTGGAGACGTCACAGCAGATAAATTCTACATTGCTTTCTCCATGTTTCTTTGCCATTTCTTTTTTGGTCGCTTCGCCAACAGTTTTGTTTACATCGGATATCATTACCTGGAATAGGGAAGGGATTAGCTCAATGATTAGCGCACTGGTCTCACACACGCAGGACACAAGTTCGAGTCCAGGTGTGCTGCCCTTAGAATTTTTCTTCCTAGAAGCCCCTACAGCTCATTGGCCGGTATGGGCAGTGTTGTCTGTAACGAGAGAACACTGTCCGGAAGCCGGCGTTGCACTGAGAAGGCTCCCGGCGCCAGTGAAAATAGACGTAGACGCGTTTTAAATTAAAAAAAAAAATTACCTGAAATACAAAAAATTGTAGATTTTTTGTGATTTACTTATTTTCTGAAGACATGGTCACAAATTTTGTGGTTGCAGTTGTTTTTGTTAGGAAAATACTTCTTGTCTCTGGCGTGGCTGGAACTATAAGGATGGTATAGTTTTTAGGGGTTTATACTTCGTATAGTTTTAGGCAAATAGTACTCATATAAATGTGTGTGTGTTCGAATATCTCAAAAATATGGGAATATTTCCTTTAGGTACTACAACCGCACCAAAATACCAATATTTCTGGCCAAATTCATCAACCGGAAGTGCGATTTTATTAAATCGTTTTTTCTTCAGTTTTTACGTGATTTTTTCGAAAACGGCTCTCACGATTTTCTCTAAACTTGGAGCACCAGATATAAATTTAACAATTTTGAGGAAAACATCTCATTTTCTGAAATAATTTCTTTTAGATGGAATTTGGGAGGCACTAAGACGTTTTAAATTCTGTACTACGAGTATTTCTAGGCTAGATGACAGCGCTATCATGCAGTCTGCTATGCAGCCACATTCACCTGTCTGTTCCTAAAACTAACGCATGTGCATAATATAAAAATTTCCGATCACCTATACGGCAACCAGATGTTTATTAAACATTTCCGGTTTAAAAAGAAATTGGTCAATTAAAATTACGATATTTCCTAAACTTAAATAAAAGACCTTAATAAATTGTTTTTTATTGATCATTTTTCCAAAATTAATGATATTAACATAAAATAAGTTTTCTCAGTGGCCTCTATTTGGTAAAAAACCGAATGAAAAAGCGACCGTTTTCTAATAATGAGAAGGGATATTAGACACGCAACACTCTGACAAAGTACCTACTTGATTTACCTTATGTGTTAATAGCTAATCTAACTGCAGCAATGTACATAGTTCATCACCCTATGTACACACTGATTATACCAATATAAAACTATATATTTTATTTTTTTATAACTTTCTCTTACTTATATAATTACTATTTATTATAAAAATAAATTATTAAATTAATTTATCTTCAAATAAAATAAAACATAAAATAACCTCATATATCTGAAAAACGACAATAACGCGTAGTCACTACCTTTACATTAAACACAGATTTGTTTCTTTTTTTTTATTGCACGAAACTAGAAAAAAAATTTGCAAGATATCTAGAACAAAATGAGTTTGTAAAAATAATGTCAGTTATTTCAGTTATCATCGTTCCACTTAAAATATTACTGGTTGTGAACCAGTTTTTGTAAAAAAAACAAAAAAAAAAAACGATAAAAATATATGTCCTTGTAATAATTCAAGTGTCTTTATAACCATTTCTATCGTTATCAATCAATTTGACAATATAAAAAAAAAAACTGGTGTGAAACACTCACACAACTTTCTCTTACTCCAGTTCTCAAAATTATAATTGACAAATTTTATAGTTTGTGTACCAAATTTAATGAAATTTGTCTTAAACTGAAAAAAACTATTCAGTAAAAGCGCACTTCCGGTTTACTGATTTTCTTCACACCCGAAATTTTGGCCAACTATTTATTTCTAATTAATTTCATTTGGATGATAGAGTTGTATAATCAAGTATGATACCACTTTAGAGGAAGCTGTTCACATACATAAACGGTTTTTCGTTTTTGAGCTATGCTGTTCACATACACACACACACACACACACACACACAGATACACACACACAAACCATTTGCTAAAAACCACTTTTTTGGACTCAGGGAACCTCAAAACGGATATTTCCGGTGAAAACTTGATATCGAAAATTTGACACGATTACAATACTTCCTCTTACTAGGAGTAAGAGAAAGCAATAAAAAAACACAAACAAAGTACTTGATGCAAAATGCAACTGTCATAATATGACAGATACCATTTGAGTATTTTTCTTATTACCTACTTCATAATTGGCCTTCTATAAACAAGATCATTTGTATAAGGTGAATGGCCGTGTCTGTACGTGGATAGTAAATAGTAGATAACAAATATTCATTGATTATTATTGATAATTTAAAAGTAATCAAACAATTTATGATAATTAAAATCAGTTTGAGTTATTGTGTGTATGTGTGTGTGTGTGTGTGTGTTGTGTGTATTCCATTTAGATACCACCATCAGAAACGAAGATTTTGGGCAAATTCCATCAACCGGAAGTGTCACTTTACTGAATGTTTCTTTAGTTTTTAGTAATGTTCTCGAAAACAACTCCTTCTAGCAATTTCTTTAGATCCTCCATTCTCTAAAGATTCTCCAGACTCGAGTTTTCTACATTCTCACAATGTGCCTCCAACATCTTAACATCCCTATTCCTCTCCAACCCACCAAATCCTGCTGTTGGTACAGTTCCCTTAATTCTTCATTTTTCCATTTCCTTTACCGATGTCCCTCTCTTATTGGGCCAGAGATTTTTCGGAGCATCTTTCTCTCCTAAACGTTCAGCAATTGTTCATCTTCTTTTGTCTCGCACCCATGTCTCGCTGGCGTATGGCAAAAATTCCTAGTTTCAAGAAAATTAGTTAACCGGAAGTGCGTTTTACTGAACAGTTGTTTCAGTTTTCGCAATTTTCTCCTCATAAACCTCAACGAATTTAATGAAATTTGGTATCTAACTATAAAATTTGTCAATTGCAATTTTGTAAAATGCAGTTTTAGGTATTATTTATTCTAAATTTAGATAAATATAGTGGTGATGGGATAGTGCTGTGATGGTTGTTAGCATAAATACCAGATAGCATTGGAATGTGATTACATCGAGTCCAGAAGACAGCCGGTTAGTTCAAACACATGGAAGTCTCTAGAGATTCCCTAGAACTCTCCAAAAAAATAATTTTTTCTCCGGACAAAATGTTTCCACTAATTGTGATTGGTTTATTATCAATTCAGTTAATATTTTCAGTTTCCCACACAAATATTTAACTTTCGCTTCAAGACTTTTTTTCCTGAAATAATCCAATGAAAAAACGAATTTCAGAAATTTGACACGATCAGAAATACTTTCTCTTCAGCAGTAGGAGAAAGAAAATAGAGATGAGAATAAATAAAATGGAATTGAAGATTAATTTTATCTTGAATTTTTATTGGATTTGGTTTAATTTTATACAGTTTTGAGATAACAATATTGACAGAGCGCTCCAGCCTTTCTATTTCTTTATGACCTTATCTCAAGCATCATTAGAGCTATTTTTATGACCCGTTATAAAATATTTTTTAAAACCCGTGAATTTTAGAAACCGTTAATATTTTGATGTAGTTTCTTGAGGCATTGGATCACTTGTAATAAAACAAAATATATTTGTCCAACGTTCCGTCCAACATTATTCGACTTCAAAGAACAAGTAGCAATGTCTAAACAAAATACAACAAACATATTCCATTTACGTTACAGTAAAGTGAAAACGATAAAAATAAGTTCCTAATTAATATTAAATAGATGATAGGACCACGTAATATACGGAAAAAACACTTTATACAAAGGAAATACGTAATATACAGAGGAAAACATAACGCCATCTATACCCCCAAAACGTTCCTTAAATGATTTTTCCCTGAAGAAATGTTAGCTCCTTGTCTGTTCTGTTTACATGAAGTTTAAAGAAGATTCGTTGGGGACGTTTTCCAAGAAAATCGCAAAGAAAACTGAAAAATATCTTTTGATTGAAATGGTAACTTCAGGTGAGGAATTTTGACAGATAACTTTCTGTAATATCCAAACAGAATGTCACGTTTAAACTTCATGCGATTTGTCTCGTTATTGAGCTATACTGTTCAAATACGTACGCGGATACGCATTCAAACGGACTAATTTCTAAAAACCACATTTTTTATTTCAAGAGACGTCTAAACACAAATATCTCCGGTGAAAACATTTGGACTTTAACGCAGTAATAGAAAGTGATAACTGGAAGAATTTATACTGTTCAAGTTTATTTAATTAATTAATATCAACAATACCTCTCTCTACAACCAATAACAATAACAGATTGGAAACAATATTTGCTCTCATTGGCTAAAACTTTAATCTATATACAATTAACATAAACTATTAGTTATTACCTTAACTCCTTCTGCAAGTAAGTAATCTACACAAGCTTTGCCAATACCTTGCGCTGCTCCGGTCACCAAGGCAACAGCTCCTTTTAATTCCATGGTTTTTCCGATTGGGTGTTTTTTTTTGTCTAAACGCAAAACTGCTTTTAATAAATTCTTTGTGAAAACACTTCAGCAATGTGCATATATATATATATGCAAATGTCTATTTATAGCACAAACATAGCATTGATTCGAGTATTCAGGGAAGGTCGAAGTTAATTAGTTGACACTCGTTTATTTGTTAATATAATGATAAAAATATACTAATCTTTGTATACATTTGATAAGATTAAATAATATTCCCATCGATCCTTCGATTACATATAATTTTCATTTGAAATATTATCTATTTGTTTTTTCTCTTGCACCCAGTAAGGGGAAATTGAGTTTTCACCTAAGTACGAAAAAAATGTTTTAAAATTGTATTTAGGTCCGTATGTGTGTACTTGTGTGTAAAAATCAAAAAGTTGCAGGAAGCACAAACTTGATATTCCATTTATGTACCACCACTACCAATAAGGTCGACCAACAGTGTTGCTATAGACACGATAATTTCGTGCAAAATCCAAGAACCGGAAGTGCGACTTTACTGAATGTATTTTCTTCCCGTTGTTCTCGAAAACTTCTCTAACGATTTCCTCTAAATTTCGTATACAATGTAACACACAAATATCGATACTTTTATTTGAAACATTTCTTCCAGAAAACTGATTTGTGGGGGGGATATGAAGGAGTAGAAACGTTAAGCTCCCCTATAAAGTATCTTTCAATACAATAATATTAATATACATAGAAGCATTGCTAACTGAATGCACTGCATCGAAAAACCGGAAATGCGTCTTTACGATTTCTTTTGAACGTTGTATATGTTACTAACTGCACAGATATAAATCTAACGCTTTCATTTTGTAACATTGTCCTAAAAACATTGGTTTATTTAGTTTGATTATTTTAGTAAGTTTTATTTTTCGACAATAAATAGTATACTTGTGCAGCATTTGGGGCGTTAACTGTATTGAGAGGAGTTAGAGAAATCGTGTGGTGTTTCACACCATTTCTTTTTTTGTAGCCTACACCTTCGACATGGGCGTTCTACCAAAAAAGTCGAATCAAGTTTTGTTTTCCGTCCGCACCATGCCAGATAAAGCAGAGCAAATATCTAATTGTCATCTGTTCATTCCCTCCCCTTCGCTGCGAAGGACAGAAGGTAGAAATTTCACCATATATTGATCTTGTGCAAAAGTGCCTATAAGTAATCTTGGCCCATGACTAGTCGAAAGCACACTGCCATTTTACATCGCCGAAAGTTCAGTGATGTTCATTCAAAAGTTCATTCGAAGTTCAGCGCATCTCTAAAGGTCGTCCTACGCTTCCCTATCATTTGGGATCTGACATGCGACTGTTCGCTGTACGAATTCTTGAATAGCTCTCTTCGCCCGTAGGAAACGAATATCCTATGAGACTGTTGCTTTTCCTTCTTCTGCTAGAAATCCATTGCAAAACTATCGACCTCCGGCGAGAGTTAGCCGCTCCGCCAAAGCTTCACACTGACTGATACTCTTCTTACAAAAAAAACAAATTTAGCAATCCTCTACTCAGTATGAGAGAATGACACCGGCATCCTCTCTACTAACCAAGATCCTGTCACTGCAACTAGTTTTCTCCAAGCCCATTGGAGAATGGTCAGAAAAGTAGCAAATAAAATTCATTGTTAAACAAACAAGCCAATATACCTCTTCTTTTGCCCTACCAAGAGGAATCTTCTCTACACATTATATGAACCACACTCCACTAGGACTTGTCCACATTTTAAAATCTCTGGACTACTACACTGAAGAGAGACGTTGCAGACTATTATTAACAAACTTACTAATCAGAAATTACTAAAATCTACACGCCTACGGACTTTGCGTGCAGGCCCACTAAGTATTCCAATTCTTATCGGTTAAAATCCTTCACTGTATAGTACCAGTGCTGCTTTCTACGTTTCCAATCTAACCGTCCACTCAGACCTTAAAGATCGCTTTCCTTTCAGACTTAATAAAATCCCCGTTACCAAAAATTCCATTCCTTCTTTTCACCACATCAAAACCTATTAGTCCGCATTCTTTCGATTCCGTATCCTTCCGAGCTGAAGCGCCGCTGACCTCGTGACTTTCCCAGGGACAATGACTGAGAGTTAATTATTTTTACTGGTGTGTCATCAATAGGATGACTTGACTATCAAAGAATGCCAGCTTATTTACTTGTTGTATGCACTATAAAGTGCAATGAGTCGCAAATTTCTAAATAAATAAAAAAAAACAATACAATTTACACAATCTATGCGATAACCAAAAAAAAGAACATAATTATAAAAAATAAATAAATAAATAAGGTAAGAGAAAGTAAAAATTAAACTGGTGTGAAACATTTCCTTTATTACATTTATTAGAATCCTTTTTTCTTTTCTTTTTCCTCTTCGGCGCTATTCAGCCATTCAGCGGCGCGCGGCCCAGTATAAAGGAACCTAGGCTGTGCTGGCGATTGTTGTTCGTTTAGTTGGGTATTCAGGGGGCACGTGAGAACAATCTCGGACGCGAACAACTTCACCTCTCATTATTAGAATTCTAATATATAAATTTGCTTCAAATTTATTTAAAGACTCGTTGGCCTTAAACATAAGAAATCTGCTGGCAACACTCACATACCACTTTCTCTCACTCTAATACAATTTAATCTAGAAATTTTATTTAAACTTGCAGCGTTACAATGTTTAGTTGGGCTAGCCATAAAAGAGGTGTACGTGAATACCTTAGCGGCCTTATATGGAGCGCTGTATGTCAAAACCAAGAAATCTTGTGCAAATTTAAATTTAAACTAACTGTTTAAACTAAATTTTTTTCAGAAAAATGTTCAACTAAGTGATTCTCTTTTTCCTTAATACATTTTTATATAAAATGACAAATTTTAACGCAAATTCTGAATTTTAACGTCTCACATTCCTCAGAACCACCTAAATATAATTTTTTACAGAAAAATGTTACAAATGAAAGAGATATAGAGGCTTATTAACTGTGCAGTTAGCATTCCAAGTTTAAAGAAAATCGCTATTGTCCTTTTCGAGGAAATTACAAAAATCTCAAAACCTATTCTGTAAATTCGCACTTCCGGTTAACCGACTTGCTTCATATTTAGATTTCTAGTATTGTTTCTAATGTATATTAATATTTTAGAGGTGGCAGAATCATACATTGTAATGAAGTGGTATTTTAGAGCACACCATAAACATTATTATTTAATTATGTAAAAAAAAAAAGATCAAAGGGATAGGATACTATAAATTGGTACAAATTATATATTATTTTAAAATATTATGGTTTATAATTTTAATGCTGATATTTTTGCCTTTTTTTTGTAATTATGAAGGGGTCTCTTGCTTCCAAAATTGTCGAATGGTTGAATAGTAAGTTTGTATTTTAATTCTTTTACAAGAATATCAATTTATGTGCGAAAGAGTTAAAAAAAATGTATATTTAATTAGATTTGAGACTTTATCTTACCTGTGGTATTGATAAGCCTAGCTTTAAAAAAAATATATATATTAATAATTTATCTGTATCAATATGGAAGGCAATTACCACTACTCATTATTTATATACATAAATTATATTATTATATTTATAAATTTGAATAATTTTTTTCCTGTTTAACCATTGTATTTGCAAAAAGGGATTTGCGGATAATTTATACTTTCTTTTATACAAATTTAAAAAGTGACTGTTTTTTTTTTCCTTTTTATGTTAACGCGAATGCCACGCTTAATAGGAATTTAATATTATTTTACTCTGTCTTATTTTAAATTAAATTTAGTAATAAGAGAGAGAACACAAGCCCGACCGGGAGAAAACAGACTCTCTCTGGTACTCTCTCACTAAGCAGGCTAGAGTAGGGAGAACATGTATATAAAGCCAGTGAGAGATCTAGACATCTATCTATCAGATTCAACCATATACACCACATCGTGTCATAACTCTACTCTAACCTTTTATTCTATAAATCATCACAAGTCCAGTACAGTTTGTGTAAACTTATAGTTATATTATAACAGTGTCTTCATATCTCGTCTAATTAATCAATCCCAATTTCTCTCCTTATCAACTCCATTATACTTCATTTTGAACTTCACTCTCAAATAAGATATGATAAAGAAATAAAATTGCTGTTGATAACTTGGAAAACAGTCAACATTGGATGTCGGACCTTCCCCAAAACAGTGCATAATATAAATATAAATAAATTCTGATTTGTAAATGTAAAAAAAAAATTTTTGGTGTTAATTACTCACCCCACTTTCTCAATTGACAAACTTATAATTTTTTACTAAATATTTAGTAGTCCACAATATTTTTGGGGGAGGGAGGCCATGGACCACCTCAAATCTCTACACCCACCCTCAAATCACCTCCCTCAAATAAATTATTTGCTCGGGGAAAAGATTGGAACCAAAAATTAATATCTCTCTCTATATGATAGTTAGTATTTCAAGTTAAATGAAGCTGGTTGTGTCTTTATGGCCAGAATTGTAGAAAAACTATGTCAGACTTCCGGGCAACTGATTTTCTTCATAATTTAAATTTTGTGTTGAGTAAATAAATGTTTTGAAGTCCACTGAATGCGAAAAAAAAATAATGGTTTTTAAAAATAGGTCTACGAGTGTGTGTGTGTGTTTCGGGGGGGGGGGGGCATCAGTGTGAAAAAATTACTGGGGTTTTTGGTGGAGGGGAAAGAATATTCTTTCCTTTAATGTGCTATTTTAATTTATTATACGATTCTGTCATCTATATAATATTAATTACAACCAATATGTTGCGAAAATTCCGTCTTTGATGAACATCGGTTGACGGGGGACTTGAGATTTTAGTGAACAGTATTATTTTTTTCATTCAACAGATTTCATTAAACTTTTATACTGACTGTGCAAACAGAGACCTCTCACTTCTCTTCATTGAAACTTTTTCCAAGAAAACAAATGCTTTCCTCAAAAAAAAAGTAGTTTCTATAAAGATTAGATTCTGCCATTCATCATGTATCTTGGAAGATAACTAAACCTCTAGTAAATGTCATGTGTTGGAACTATGTCAATTTATATATGTGTACGTAGCATTTAATTGCAGTGAGGGAAAGTCGTGTGAGGAATTTCGCCAATTTTTTTTTTACAAATTTTCAATTCAAATAACTCTAAACTAAAATTGTGTTTTTTCAAACTTGAGAGAAAGAGAAACAGCTAACTCGAAGGCGAAAATACTCTGGTGTAATCTCCTAACTCGACTGACTCTTATTTTATTTTTTGCGCATCAACTACTAGTTCATTAGCGCACCTCAAATAATCCAATAGAACCATTTTCTCTGAGCTGGGACTCACTCTTGTTATAGTTTTCACATTTTCTACATATTTGAAATTTTTATTACAAGTTTAATTAGTTAATTAGCTATAACTTACAAATAAAAGTGTGTGAAGGTTAGCGAAGTGTGTGAAGATTTCACCTTGAACGGAATAATATCACATGGTTACCAATGTCGTCTCTAACCACTGGGCGGTAAACCTTCTGTACAGTTGGAAAGTTTGCCATAACTTCCCCAAGGAAAAATAACCTAAAATTCTATTCTTTTCACATAAAATGTTCCAAAATTCAAGTGATAGGTTTGGTATGCATTGGGCACACAAAAATTAATTGAAAATCATTGAAAGAGTTTTCGAGGTAAAATTCCGAAAAAGTCGTTAATCTGTACTGTAAAGTAGCACTACTTCCGGTTATACGATTTTCTTCAAATTTGGAATTCTAACAATGCTTTTACAGTACTTCAACATTATATAGGTAATACGAAGTAGCAAGTTAGAGGGAAAGCTCAGCTTTGGCAGCAACTCCAGAACCTTCAAGAATCAGTTTCCTGGTATAAAATATTTGAGCTAAAATACTTACAGAACTTGTCAATACAATTATTATTATACGTGTATAAAATTCCAAATTTTGCACATTTATCTTAACATAAATGTAAATGTGTGGCCGGAGTTCAAGTACCTACCTACGGCAGGTAGAGAAGTGATTTACATTGTAGTCCAGAAGAGCGCGCTGATAATATCGAATCAACTCAAATAAAATTTGAAATTTAGCGCCACACATTCTGCCAAACTATCTAAAATCAAAGAAGCAAAATGTTGATTGGTTGGGGACCAAAGAAGAAAACTTTTTAACTTTTAAAGTTTATTTACCGACGTTTCTAACACCTTTGTTGTCCTTCCTCAGGATAGACTTAAAAAAAACTAGGGAAAAACAGAAAAATTACAAATACACAGTTATAAACAACAGAGATTTAAACAACAGAAGCATTATAGAGTAGAAGAATAAACGAAATATTAACAAACAAAAAAAACCTATGACGCAACAGCCCATGAAGGGTAAGCAGACCGCAGTTCCCTGGCCGTTTAGTCCCGGCCTTCGCTACCTAGATGCGCTACCAGCTGTTGCTTCCCACTTTTTCTCACGATGCTGGGTCAATACCGACTTGGCCCTTAGGGACTTGAACCCTGAATTCTCGCGCCAAAGGCAAGTGCGCTAGAACAACGCGTGATTATGACAATGTAAAAATAAAAGACAAATAAAAAACATTAAAAATTGAAAATTACAGAGAGACTTCCACCCCAGCCAACCAACAGTTGTGCTTGTTGTTAACAACGGTCACAAGTAACTATGGTTTATGTCTAAAATCAATTTCATTTTATTGGAAAAATATTTCAATTAGAAACGATTGGTGCAGATATCTGTGCAGTTAGCATTCCACGCTTAAAGGAAACCGTCATAGTTATTTTGAGAAAATTCCCCAAAAAAATTTGAAAGGAAGTTACACTACTGGTGTCGCCAGGTATCGCTGGCATTAGGCGTTTCTGGGCATTGTAGAAAATTTTTAATTTCCGAGAACTATCTAGAGAGGCAAAATTGATAGTTTACAAGACCACGTTGAGGCCAATGGTAGTTTATGCCAGTTAACGGTGGGTGCTAAGTAAAGGGGATGAATGATCATTGATTGTTTGGGAGAAGAATATCCTAAGAAAACTCTTTGACCCTATGAAGGAAGGTGGAATGTTCAGAATAAGAAAAAATAATGAAATTTGAGAACTATACTAGAAGCAGGATTTGGCTGGATGGATTAATAAGAGAAGATTGAGATAGCTAGGGCACTTTTATTAAGGATGGAAGAATCCTAATTCCCAAGAAAATAATGCAGGCTAGAAAAAGAGTAAGATCAGGTGGGTGGAAGATGAGTCGAGGAAGATATCAGGAGTCTAAGAGTAAGGACTTGGAGAAGGATTGCATTAGTGAGAGAGGAGTGGAAGAAAGTGATTGAGGAGGCCAAGATCCTTCGAGGAGCGCAGAGCCAAAGATGAAGAAGAAAAGATAATAAAAGTCACAGAATGGTCAAAGTTCATATTCTGTTGGTTCTGTTCATGATTTTAGGGTTATCTCCTGATTCTGACAATACTCTGTAAAGAAGTTAAAGTATAAACCAATTCTTTTATAGAATGCATTTCTAAATTATATTTCTAAATTATGATACAAAACTGGTATTAACTTTCTACAATCTACAATGTACACTTTCTAAAATTTCTTCTTTAATAACAGATAGCTGTTTACATTATTTACAACATACAATAATACATAGATATTTTTCTAATTAATAGTAGATATTTTAGATTGTTCATACAAAATAAAAACATTTCAACTATTAAAGCAAATTTAATATAACCTGGTCGTATTGCATTCAATGATCATATTTTTCTAGAATGAAATCAATTCTTTTCGGTGGTGTATCAAATTCGATCACCCAAAGTGAACCAGTTTCTGCTTTCTTCAATACCTCTATCATACCTTTACCCATGTTTTCCACGCTGAAAAAATTGAGGTAAACATACTTTTAAGATGATCGTGTTTAAAAAATCAGTTTGTGTTTGAATTCATTTTTTTTTTAATACAAAGAACCCAGCAAATCTTGTTAGAGCGTGCAAATCAATTACGGCTGGTCATTTCAATATTCGCGATTTGTTTGCGATTCCCCTCAGGAGATATTTTTCCCAAATATCAGCCTAAATCTAAGCTCGAAATGTCATCGAAGCAGTTGATATGTACAATTATTTGGGTTTGCATATACCCATAGTTAAGTAACTCCAGCTCAGATCGTGAATTTGGTTTCCAGGTCATAGTGGATTTGATCAGAATAGTGATTAGAATTTTTTCAACCTAATTTTAATTATGTTCCTCCGTAATTTTCTTTAAAAATATTACCTTTGTATATGTGCACCAGAGACATTCTTATTGAAACTATCCTTCATTTCCTCGGGGACTTGATCACTAGCTTCTTTTAAAATGGGTGTATCCGTCAGTCCTGGATTGACGGATATTACTCGGACACCGGTTCTATCATAATGCAATTTTGTCTAGATTGAAAACATATGTTTATTATTTTAAAATAGTGTCACAATGTTTTTTCGCCACTTTATAGTTCTTTTTTATTATTACTTCATATTGTAATTGCAGCCTAACAGCTGATCCGAATTACTTACGCCAATACTTCTGGAGAACTGGTTCACCGCAGATTTCGTAGCTGAATATATCGGAGCACATTCAAAAGGTGTGAAAGTAGTCAATGAACCAATGTTCACTATGGTGCCACCTTGTTTTCCTTTATGCTTCCCCATGTACTCCATGCCGAGATGTGTTCCATGGACCAAACTAATCTGGTTGGTGTGCACCAAAAAAAAAAAAATTAATTCACCTATAAACTTTCCAGACAATGGCAAAATATCGTAGTGCGAATTTTAGTAATAAGAGAGTTAAAGAATTCAACTACACTGAGGATTCCTTGGTATATTAAATAAAGTGAAATTTACTTCAAGGACTTTGCAGTTAAACAAGAGAGAGGGTAAGAGCAGCGTAATGCTAATAGAGCGGAGGAGCCTGAAGACTAGGTTGGTAGAGTGTCACCTTCTTGAAGGTTGAAGTAACTATATATTCCATCAGAAAACTACGTCGCTTTTTTGGTGGTCGAGCCTATCCCTGGTTTCCTCTACTTGGTTGTGCTAGGGGTGTACATATAGGCAGATCTTGACTTCCCTAGGATATCATGTTCAGACAGTTGTGATAGGAGATGCTGCACAGCTTCCGGGTGTCTAAGGTGACATACAGATGGATGTCTGTAAGTCTGTGTGTGCAACAAGTGCACGTCTGTGTGTTTGAGAGTCCATCACATCATCTTGATGGTGTCCTTGCTTTTGTTCAATATACCAGAGTTATATCATAGGAAAAGCTAACGTAGCACCCAAGCGCCTACGCACTTAATCCAAGATAACAACCAGCATATATAGTAACAACAACCCCTCTACAGTTCAGTCAGCCAAGCCAGTCCGCCAGGTCAGTCCGCCGGAAGTAGTTTAATTTAGTGTTCTACATTTTTGTTAAGAGTTTAAAAGTTAAGTGTCACATTGTTATTCTATTATTTGTACCCAATTAATAATAAATAAAGTGTTCATTTTTTTAAAAACACTTTCGTGGTCCAAATAATATAACTGGCGCCCGTAAACAAGGACTCAAAAAACTCAAAAAAAAAAAAAAATAGTGTGTGCTTGACGTAGTGCTCGAAGGCAAAGGTAGACATCACTTCCGCTGCTTCAACTACCATCAAGGACTAATTTCAATCACCATCAAGGACCAAGGTTGGCTGGACTCACCTTAATTTAAGTATTACTTTAGTTTATCTATCCTATTTTCATTCTTCCCTTTTAAGTTTCCTAAGCCTCAAAGTTTATAATTTGCATTTTTAGAATTTAAATTTTTTACTTTAAAATTTGTATTGTTTAAGAATTAGCCCACTAAAAGTTTCTTCTTTAGACATAAATACATAATAAATAAATAAAAAAATTTTAAATTTTAAACAATTGTGCATGGTAAGAAACCGTCCCCGAAACAATAAATTAAAAACGAATAAAGTACGGGACGAATAACTGTGCATAAGTTGCGTAAGGTTGTGTCAAATAAGAAAAATAAATAAGTAAAGTAATTAAATAAAAATAAATAAATATTAAAAAGAAGAATTGTAAATTTGAAAATAAATAAATAAAAATATATACATAAACAAAGAAATAATTAGTAAATCTAAAACCAAAAAGGATAAAATTCCCCTGCCGAAAAAATAAATCAAAAACAAATAAAGTATGCAGGGCACTTAATATTAAGAAAAGGAGAAATAAATTTATATATAAAATATAATTAATTAAGCATTCAATAGTGTGCAGCTCCTTGTTAATATCTACAAGTAAGACAAAAGAAGAGATAAGAATTATCTCATCTACTTCTTTATATTATCGCACTTGCTACTTGTGTTCATTCTACTTCCTTTCTATTTTAATATAGCATATTTTATAAATTATATACTTTATATATATTTTATTTTTACATTTTTCACTTTCTAACATATCTTACAAATTGTATACTTTCTATATTTTATTTACAGTTTAACACTTGTGCTTTATATATACAAAATAATGTACCCCGCGGAAAAAGGAACAAACCCCCCTATCATTCCTCTCCCAACAAACTAGAACTCTAACCCCAGACGAAGAACGCCCAATCTTAGAAAGACAAGACATTACACCCCGACATTCATTACAGGAACAACAAATTAGCCACCCTCTAAGGAGGGAAGATTACGATCACATCCCTTCATTTAGCGGCAACCCAGCGGAATTAATCTATTTTATTCAGACAGTAGAGAGCGTCCATGCCGTGACCTGTCAACCTAACATTTGAGAGCATGTCACCCAACGAATACCTACTATTAAGTAAAGTAAAAGCAAAACACTTAGGATCTGCCCAATCACTAATATTAACCAAACCCATAAATTCAATAGAAGAATTGTTACAAATCCTTAGGAAAAACTTTGCTGATTCCAGATCATTTGAAGCATTAAAATCGGAAATTTATATCATGAAACCTAATTACAAGGAATCCCCCACAGAATATTTGAATAGATTGGAATCTGTGAGGCACCTCATCTATGCTAAATATGTCATCGATCAGTAGACGAATCCTCAATACGTACACTAATATCTTATTTAGAAAAAGAAATTATACACCATTTTTACTCCACCATGCCGTGGCAACTAGCCAACCACGCCATGACATTTGACCCCAATACTCTTGAGGAGCTAAGACAAATATTAAATACAAAATGCACATTTATTATAGACCAACTATACAAAAAACCCCAAAACATGTACCCAAAGCCTCCTCCCTCTAATAATATTGCAAAACGTCCTAACCAATTTAATCCCCCACGAGGAGCTTACAATTACAACCCTAACTATCCTAACCATAATTATGCCCCTCATACACCCTACAAACCTAACCATAATTATGCCCCTCAAACACCTTATAAACCTAACCAGCAAACATCCACACCACTTTAAGCGATCTCCTTCGCATTCCTACACTCCAACTCCCCCAAATCCTCAGAATTCCTATAAACCTCCTCAACAACAACAACAACCAACAAACTTCAGACAACCCAACAATGCCCCCCTTCACCTAATAGACGAAACCAAGGACGAACAAATTAAAAGTCTAACGAACAATTAGAAAAATTAGAGAATTTTTTAGAGAACGGCAGCTGTCCCAGCGTAAGTCCAAAGAATCAGACCCCTCAGGATTAAAACCACTCCCACATTGCATTGACGGAAAAACAAACTATGTTGCGGACGCACTATCAAGAAACCCCGTCCAAGAATTGTACATGTTACTAACAGACTAGATGATGACTTAAATGACTTATTAACATCCCCCTTCGCAAACATACTTGGACTAGACCAAATACTAGATGCTCCCGCAGACGAAAAACAATTAGAAGACATAATTAATGACCTAACGATACAGCAGAAACCCCCTGAAACTAGTGACTCGACAACCCCCACACAAGCGGAACCAGTCACCAATCAAATAATCACTATTACAGACAAAATCAAATGCGTCAATACGGAAAAAAATCAAATAATCATTAGTATAGGAAATCCAAATGACAGTAAAACGAAAAAATACTTTGAAAAAACGAGATTACTATGGCAAGTGGCGTGGCCACATGAAGAAACGCTGAGAAAACTCTCATTAGAATATTTAAAACCTAATACCACATACGGACTTTACTGCTCTAATCAATCCTCGGTCATGGACAACATCTTAAACGAAGTATACAAACTTTTTGAAAATATTATTATTACAACCTACCCTACAATACGACTGAAACGGTACTTCAGACTTAATATAGACGTAGAGAACAAAGAGAACCATCAAGAACTAATACAAACTCAACACATAGGAAAACTTGTCATAGAGGAATTACAGACACTTAAGAACACTTAAAACAAAAGTATTATTGGCCTTGCATGCTAGACGACACTACTAAATTTATAAAAAACTGCGACACATGCAAGAAGGTCAAATACGAAAGAAATCCCCCAAGACAAGAATATCAGCTGACTCCAACCTCTACAAAACCGTTCGAAAGACTTCAAATCGACACTTTATTCTACTCTAACGACTTAATTCTAACCCTCATTGACTGCTTCTCAAAAAGAATGACAGCATACCTTATAAATACAACTAATAGTATAGAAATTATTGACAAAATAAGAAACTACTTGAGCATCTTCCCCGCTCCAGTTGAAATGCAGGCAGACAACGGCAAGGAATTTGCCAATAAAGGTTTTGAATCGTTCCTAACTTACAATAACATCACCACAACTCGAATGGCTTGATTAATCGAGCACACTCGACATTAATCGAAATTTTAAACTTAATAAAAACTGACGACCCACAGTTACCTTTAACTCAGACCCTTCACTTAGCCTCATAGCATACAACAATACCCCTAACAGCGCAATAAAACTTACACCAAACCAAATTACATTTGGAATTACTCTACTATCGGAACAAAAACAAGCAACTCTACTAGAAATACAGACGGAAGAATATCACAAAGAGAAACAAATCATTCATAAAGCCGTTAAACATATAATTGACACAGAAAAGGAAGAAAGAACGGAGCAATTAAATATAAATCGCGAAAAGATAGAGATCTCCTCAGGCCAAATCTATATCAAAGCACAAACAAGAAACAAAGCAAAACCTAAATACAAAAAAGTAATCTACGCGACAAATCCCAGAAAATCCTTACTGGAAAGACTAAAACAAACAAAATACACCCCTCACTAGTATTAAAAACTAATGTTACATACAGAGCACAATGTGAACTGTTACTAGATGACTGTTATTGTAGAAATATAACAACTATTGATGACATATGTAATCTGCTATACTATAATGATAATAAAGAATGTAAAACTATAAGTATACCAGAACCAAAACCATTTGTGAAAAGTATAGACATAATATATCGAATTGTAGCAATTGTTGGCCGTTAGAATTGATGAGAAGTATCTGTTGGTTGGCTGATCGGCCGAAGGATATCATAAGAAAACACCAAAAATGTTTTTCTTTCATATGTTTTTTATTAGTAACCCGACGTTTCGACAAACATTGTTTGTCTTCTTCAGGGGCTATCTTAGATTGAACAATTTGTATGTTCTATCATTACATGTTCAACTACTACTGATACCTTCGGCCGATCAGCCAACCAACAGATACTTCTCATATAGACATAATAAGCCAATATTTAATTTATAACACTCCACTCATAAGCATTGCAAAAAGCAACATAAATTTTACTATCAATACTAAACCTACTGCTTTACTACAGCTCATGATAAAGGGCAATTAAATAATTGTAAGGCAATATATCAATATAAAGAGGCTAACAATATTGTATAGATAAATTCCCAAACACACCAAACCCTGTCAATATTTCCTTTTCCGATCTCCACAACCTGAATATTGGTTCCCTACCATCACTCCGAAGCACTCGAGGAAGAAGAAGAAAATTCCACCAACCACACTCTCGTCTTATTCACACTAACAGTTATCATTTTCATCGTCTCTCTACTACACTTTGCCTTTCACTACCGAAAAGCACTATACTATGTCTGCAACATCTGCAAGACACAAAAAATTCCAAAACCAATAGAAGAGGAACAAGCAGAAGTTCATCCACCACTATCAAACAGTCGAACATCCAGTACATCAATTTCTCTAACTCCCATGGCCGCCTACCAACAGCATCTCCAAAAGCTTCAGCCTTTTCGTGAGGACACGAAAGCTTATGGGCGGAGGAGTTATATCATAGGAAAAGCTAATGTAGCACCCAAACGCCTACGCACTTAATCCAAGATAACAACCAGCATACAGTAACAACAACCCCTCTACAGTTCAGTCAGCCAAGCCAGTCCGCCAGGTCAGTCCGCCGGAAGTAGTTTAATTTAGTGTTCTACATTTTTGTTAAGAGTTTAAAAGTTAAGTGTCACATTGTTATTCTATTATTTGTACCCAATTAATAATAAATAAAGTGTTCATTTTTTTAAAAACACTTTCGTGGTCCAAATAATATAACTCCAGTGAATAGTTAGTGTAGGTTCCAGGCCAAGGGCAGGCGAAAACATTCATTCATAGCTACTCGCCCAGGCTAACTGCAGAACTACTCTAGTTAAGCCGGATGGCCATAAGGATAGCAGTTGGCGTTCTCGCTGGCCATTGCAGACTCAATAAGCACAGCACCGCATGGGCAGTTACTACACGTTCTATGTCAGTGCGAGGGGCTTGTATGGCTGAGGTATTGCCTTTTTGGAGAGGAGAAGCTGGCGCCTGCAAGCCTCAGCCGGTCGCCCCTCTCGGGTCTATTAAATCTATTAAGGCAGATAGGGCTTGAGAGGGTGCTTTGATGGCAGGTGCTCTTCACCGATCACCTGGGAGCCTCCCCAGACTCAAAAGTTCAAATAAAGGACAGGGCTGGAGAGGGGGTCTCCAACTTAGGGGATGCCACAATAGACCCATGGGGGTCGCAATGGCACAGGCTGAAGAGCCAATCCCCCTATAGAATCTAGTGTAGTACAATCTAGTGTAGGTTCAAATCTCTAACTCATTATCCCACAGAATTTCCTCTACAATATTCTGTAGAGCGGTTGCAATTTGTAGCTGAGGCCAATTACTCTAGGACAGCTGCAGTTCAACTAGATGACGCAGAATTGTCGGATATCCGGTGGAACTAGAGGTTCACCTAGCTAATTCAATCTTTGCAATTTTAATTTTCGCGAATGTTCGGAAAGATGAAGAAGGTCGAAGTTGGAACCGTTCTAAGACAAAACTAATTACACTGGGTAGATCACGCACTGGGTATACTTGGGTAGATTCTGCGCTGATTGGCTTAAAAAGGCTAAACTTTTTTTTTCTAATATGTCGACCCATAAGTTTAGAAGGACGATGTAGATTCTTGAGGGATTTGGTCAGTTTAAATCTTATTTTTTCTGTATAACCAGATTAATAAATTATTAAACTCTATCTAGAATATAAAACAGCTAATTAGAAGCCACATGGCACTTTTTTCTTTCTTTTTGTTTTAATTTAAGGTGCTTCAACATCTATGGTCATTAGTGCCTGGAGCCTGCTCAGTGCACTGCCGGCCCTGAACAGTGTCCATCAGTGAGAGTGAGCTGAAGAGGCTCCTAGGAAAAGAAAATCTAAGGGCAGCACAGCTGGACTCGAAACCCGGGGCCTCCGCGTTTCTGGTCCAGCGCGCAACCACTAATCCCTTCCCTACATGGCACTTTTCACTTGGGCAATGCTTAAAAACATATATTTCTATATATCGTTACTTCACAAAATACTTACAAAATTAACGTTAATGGTTTGTTTCCATTCAAGAAGTCGTTCAGTAACAATACCGGCATTGTTGATCAGTACGTCCAACTGGCCGAAAACTCTTATCGTTTCTTTGATTGTCTCTGTTAAAAATAAAATTAATTATTTAATAAATGTAAACGAGTGTGCATCTCGTTATGATTGCAGGATATGTAGGGCTCAGAACATAAATATTTTCGGAAGTTCCTTTGAAAATATTAGTCCTTTTAAATATTTGGGCGCTATTTTCACGCAAGAAAGAGATACAAAAGGTGAGATAAACGAAAGAATTCGAAAGTAAATGTGTCTCTTCTTAAAAAATATTTTGCGCTCAAAGTAGATCTCCTGAAACATAAACTGCGGATTTATAAAACGGTCATCCGACTCGTAGTTATGTACGCATGTGAAACATGGTTAAAAAACAAAAATGAATGTAACCTTCTCTGCAATTTGGAAAGTAAGATGCTACGTAGAATTTCAGACCAAAAGAAAATAATGGAGAATGGAAAATCCAGGAGTAATGCGGAACTGAGAGATCTTACGATTCATCGGATTTGGTTGGAAAGATAAAAGGGAGAAAATTGGCGTGGCTAGGGCACGTGATGAAAATGGAAAAGGACAGATCGAATAAAAACTATTTGGTAATACCGGAAAGAAGAAGGAAGGTTGGCCGGCCGAGGAAGATATAGAGGAAGACATTCGTTTAGCAGTAAGGCAATGGTTAATAAACCCCAGGATAGACCGGAAAAAGTTACTTGGGAGGCTAAGGCCCTTCACGGGCTGCAATGCCAAGGAAAAAACAACAACTATACAGTGGTACTTCAGTAGTATCCTGATTTTCAGAATTGAGTGTTTACCGGAAATACATATTTTGAGGTTCCCTGAGTACGACAAAAAATCTAATGTAAAACACTACACTACATTCTCTTATAGCTGTTGATACAATTATAAGCAGCAACAAGTGATTATATTGTAGTGCAGAAGAGAGCGCCAATAACATTTGAAGTTTAACGTCACAAATTTCTCAGTTTTGAGACATTTGAACTCAAACGTCAAAAATAGTTTTGCCCAAAAAAACTCATAACTAAAATCATAAGTTTATATCCGGTGCAGTTGGTATTCCAAGATTAATGGAAATCATTGTAGTCGTTTTCCAGAAAATCCAAAAAATATTAAAAAAACCGATTCAGTAAAGTCAGACTTCCGGGCAGCCGATTTTTTGCAAATTTGGAATTTTTGACAACGCTTCTATGTATATAGGAGGCAGGACCATACATTATACTGACTTTGTACTTTAGAGAAAGTTAAATGCGACTGTTCCTCCAGAACTCTCAAAAAATCAATTTACACAGGAATATGTTTAAAATAAAAGTGATAAGCACTTATGTGTGTATGTCGTTTCCGAATTTTAAAGATAATCGTTGGAGCCGTTTTCGAGAAAAGGACGTCTCAATCTTCTTCATCATATACCAAAGGAAATGTAACTCATAAATTATACATGGGAGTTGAAAGCTTCAGTTACCGCCACTTACAAGAGCGATAGCATTCCTCATGAAAACATGTTATACTGAGGAATCGGCCATAGACGCGAGGTGCTGGGATTTTGCTTCAGATTTTGAAATAGGAGAACCTTGTGGCAGCTTAAGTCCAACTGCAATTGTGAAGTTAGAACCAATTTACTGACCCTCAGAAGATGACATCAAGAACGGCTTGAGAGAATGGCATTTTTTATGACTCCAAGCGACAATACTGGTGATTACAAGGCATGCCCCAAGTGAGTTCTATGATATTCCTGGGGGGGGGGGGGGACATATTGTATTGTCTAGTTTCAATTCGCCGGATAGAGAAATTTACAAGCAGTGGATCCCAAACTAATGTTGAATAACAGGAAATTGGAATGTGGATCAGCTTGCCAGGAAGAACAAATAGCGAGTTCAACGTAATGAAGAGGATTTTGTGAGAAAAGATTCCAGGAACAGGCCAAAGAGTGAAACAACAGTGGAGTACCCTGAGCCCAGAAGTCTCGGATACACCACAGTCTATGCAGGATTGAGGAGGCGGTTACCTGCCTCAGACTGGCAATAGGGCACGATTATCTCCGGGGCCTACTTACGTCGTACTTGTGTGGCTGATCGGCCGGATTGTAACTTTGCAGAAGTGGGGACGCTATTTCGTCACAGAAAGCCATTTATTTGACTTTGAAGCTCCCTACACGATATGCTGCAACTGCCTGCTAGTCGTGCCAGCCAATTTAGATTTAAATAAAAAATTTATTGACTGCTCGAAGACGAATGGCTGAACGCCTTGCCTCGTCATTAAAAAAAAGAAATATGCATCTTTCTTTAAAGTTAAATTATCAACAATAATGATGATAATAATACTGTCTAACCTTCAAATTGAGTGTCGTTAGTTACGTCACAGTGTAGAAATCTTACATTCTGCTCTCCATATTTTGCGGCCATTTCTTTTCTTGTTTCTTCGCCAACCGTTTTGTTTACATCGGAAATTACAACCTGTAAACAGTGTAGCGTTATTAGATCACTTAGATGATGGTATGTGGACCCAAATTTCTTCTACCGCTTTTTAAATACTATTATATAATGCAGGCGAAACAAATGAAAAAAAAAACGTGATAAATACTAGAAATTAGAAATTGGTGGAAGGAAAGAAAGGTGTTCTAATGAGATAAATAATCGAATTCAACAAAGATATTGGCAAACATAGAAATCGTATCAATAACCCGTTAAGGAAAACTTCAAATACGGAGCTCTATATATGAATAAAAATAAGAACTTTGGTGTGGCTTTACGAGTTTCTCTGACAGTAATTTGCATGCTTGTAACTGACATTTTTTTCATACTTTGAATTCTCACTTTTCATTTAAATGTCTTAAAAAACAAAAAACAACTGAAGAATGCGTGACCCCCTAGCTCTCTTACTCGGGAAATGTTTCAAACAAAAGTGGCAGGTCTGGATAGTTTTTATATCAAGTTCAAAGAAATGAGAATTCGCGGAAAACTTATTATTTAGTAGATGATAGGATCATATAATGGAACTTTAATGGAAAGCACATCACCTCTAACCTAAAACTTCTCCATAAAATGAATTTAACGGGAAAAAAATATTCAAAAACGATAGAGCTTGTAGTTGGAGTAGTAGTTAAAAGAAATCGTTTTCGAGAAAATGGCAAACAACAAAAATTTTTGATCAATATTTTCGGCTGACCGATTTTGAGCAAAACCCATTTATCGTTGGGTCCTTTGATAAAGCTTAAACGAAATATCAAGTTTGTACTTTCTGCGATTTTCCGATTTTGAGTTATGCCAACAATATATATATATAGATCAATTTTTATAAACCAAATTTTATGACTCAGGCAACCTGAAGTTCGGGTATTTTCGGTGAAAATTCGATATAGAAAACTTGACACGATCACGAAACATCCTGTTTGCAATAACAGAAAGTAAAAATCTGATGTGAAACACTTACACGACTTTCTCTTACTGCGGTTTTCGCAGTTCGGATGGAGAAATATCCATTTTATGGAGAAAACTAAGAGGGCAATCTTTATAACTACAATCGTATCAGAATTTCGATATTTAGTTTTTCATAGGAAATACAAATTTTGAGGTCCGGAACATTGGTTTTTAGGAATTAGTCTCTATATATATATATATATATATATATATATGTGTGTGTGTGTGTGTGTGTGTTTGTGTGTGATTAAAATATCTCAAAAACGTAAAATCGCAGAAAGTACAAACTTGAAATTCCGTTTAGGTAGTAACATTATATTTTACACGAAGGTTTCGGGCAAAATCCATTAACCGGAAGTACGGCTAATTCACTAATTTCTTTTTTCTAGTTTTAAAGATTTTCTTGAAAACGGCTCCAATGATTTGCTTTAAACTTCGTATACAATCTATCATACATGATTCCCAATCACTTTTATATTAATACCCTGTCTCAGGCAAAATTTATTTTTTGGAGAAATTGGGGGGGGGGCACAGTAACGTTGAGGTTTCCTGTAAAGTATTACTTCAGTACAAATGTATGTTTCTACCAGTTACATAGAATTCTGATTTGGAAGGAAACTGATTAACCGGAAGTGCGACTTTAGATGATAGATTTTTAAGATTGTTGGTATTTTGGAACGCTAACTGCCCAGATATATACGTCATCACTTTTATTTGGAACAATCCCCCCCCCCCCCAAGTTGATATTAGATAGGTTTGTGGGATTTGTAGCGTTAATTTCAAATAAATGGGTTTGGTTGTAGGTTGTAGGCGCGCGCTTCACTTCCCTACCTGTTGTGTCGGTAAGTTGATGTTTGCCCCCCCCCCATTAGAACAAAGAACAAAATTTGAAGATTAAGAAAATTCCTCACCATATATATAGTTGTACCAATCAGAAGTGAGAGAAAGTCGTCTGAGTTTCTCACGCAGGTTTATTATAAAAAATTGTCTATACTGCAAGTAATTCTGCAAGTCTTGCAGGACAGATGTTGCAATTATGTCATGGTGATATTCTAATTAGATAAATGAAGATCAGGAATAGTATTTGCTATTTTACTACTTTCTAAATGTTTAGTTTATCTGTACCGTGGGCCGAATAGATAAGATAATTATATATTTAAGAAATATTAATTAGGTCAACAAGTTGTTACAAAATAATGTTAACTACAGTTAAATTACTAATTTTAAATAATAATAATAATTTAATTTTAATTAAATATTAAGTTAATTTTATAATACTTAATTAGTTGTAAGAGGAAGTATTGCAATCGTATGAAATTTTCGATATCGAGTTATCACCGGAAATAACATTTTAGGGTCCCCTATGGTCTATAGAAAATGTGTGTATGTGTTCGTGTGAAACGCGTAGCATAGCTCAAACGTATGAATAGCATAGCGCAAAAACGAAATATCGCAGAGAATTCAAAATTCACATTCCATGTGGGTCTCACTATAGAATCCGACAGAACTTACCTGACAAAATTCCTCAACCGGAAGTACCACTTTACTGAATCGATTTTTTAGTTATTTGCAGTTTTCTCTAAAACGGCTTCAACCGATTTTCCCTAAATTTTGTATAATGACTGCACATATTTTTTATTTACATACAGAGCTACAACTTTTATTGGAAACATTTCAGGGAGAAAATTCATTTAAGATGATTTTTAGAAGCGGGGCTGAGGGGAAGAGGGGGGCCATTTCTTCTAAAGTGCTATTGTAATTTTGTTACACAGTTCTATCATCTACATAATATTAATTAGTTTACATATGTTGTCGAAATTCTGAGTTTGAAGAGAATCGGTTGACCGTAAGTACGTTTTTACTGACAGTTATTTCAGTTTTCTATTACGATTTTATTCTTAAAAATACCGACGGAATTCATTAAATTAGTTACACTCACTGTGACTCACTTTTGTTGGGAACTTTTTCCCGAGAAAGTACATTTAAAAAGTTTTAGTTGGCGGTGGGGGGTGGGGGGAGTGTATGATGCCCTCAAAATAGTTATTTCATCAAGATTATATTCTCCCATTGATATATTGAAGACAGCAAACATTTAGTAAAAATTATAAATTTGAAGAAATAAATCTGTGTAAACTGCAGCAAGAGAAAGTCGTGTTTCACTCAATTTTATTAGTGGTAGTAAAGTAATGCCCTATTTTTTCAGGCTGGCTTAACGTGAACTACCAAATTAGGTGTCGTGGACGGAGGCGGAAGCACATACTTTGCTATTAACATTTTTTAAACGAATGTAAAATTTAGCAGTTATACGCTGGACTCGAACTGGGGATCTCACAATTACAAGTCCATGCTCATAACCACTACATCAACACCCGCCCCGATTTTTTTAATAATTATATGTATTCTATGACACATTTCAAGGAAAGCAAACTAAATAAATATTAAATAAAAGCAAAGTGTTTAAAATTAACGAAACTATGATTTATCTTGATTTTTATATTATGTTTCTGCAAATTAGTTGAATTGTGCATCAGCTGATCTAAACTGTAAGTAAAAACATAAATGTTTCCATTTGCTTTATATTGGATACAAGACATTAGTCACGAACTTATGACGAAGGTCAACTGTTGGAATCAATCATGCGGAAAATAGACAGTAATTTATGATTACTTTATTTATTCATTTATTTTTTTTATGAATTTGGGAACACTAAAAATGATTTATACATATTTATACATGAATTTTCAGGCTACTTGAAAACGGAGAAAACATAATATGCTGTGAAACACACACACACACACGCACATACACACGACCTTTCTCTTACTGCTGTTGACATAAATTTAAGTTACAAAATTTCTTCAAAATTATAATTTTTACTAAATGTTTATTTATCTTCAGTTTTACATCAATTGGAGAAAAAAGACTTAATAAATGGACTTTTTTTTGAGGAAACCATACACTTTTCCTCCCCACCAAACTTCTATAAATCAAATTGGTTTTCAGATCGTCAGGCCTTAAAATTATAATAAGATGTTTACGCGGCAATGGCCAGAGGAGTTTTAAAGAAAAAAGAATTCTTGTTTGAATTGAAGAATTGAATTTTTTTTTTTTCAATCTCAACGTTCACTCCCTCTCCTACCCTAAGGAGCTGCTGAAGAAAGGCATCAAGGCCCTTAATATGTACAGCTGATCTACAAAGTTTAAAGGAATTCGTTGGAGCCATTTTCGAGAAAATCACAAAAAAGTGAAAAATTCATTCTGTAAAGTGGCACTCGGAATTTTTAACAGATAACTTACTGTTGGATCCCTTGGTGATACCTAAATGGAATATCAAGTTTGAACTTTTTCGATTTTTCGATTTTGAGCTCAGCTGTTCCACATCTCAAACAGATCATTTTCTAAAAACCAGTTCGTCCCCCCCTTACTAGAGCAAGAGAAAGTAAAAAGAATCTAATGTGTGGTTAAAATTCCGAGTTTCAGGAAATCAAATCGATTTACGCCAAGAAGTAAAACTTTTATATTTCGGATAATTTAGTCATATGTGAGATTTGTAACCGTGTACTGTTCTTAGAAATGAAAATCGTGTGAGCGTTCCACATGTTGCACTTTTTTTACTTTGTCTTTTTTAAGAAGTCTGGTAATAACATGTGGCACATACCCTTGAATCGCCCTTAAATTTTGTATTCAGTTTAAATAAAAAAATATATACTTTCTCTTACTACATGGTGCAGAGGGTATTGCAATCGGGTCCAATGTTCGATATCAAGTTTTCACCGGTAATACAGGTTTCGAGGTTTTCTGAGTACGAGAAAGTGGTTTTTAGAAAAAAAAATTGCGTGCACGCGCGCGTACGGCTGTGAACAACACATATAGCTCAAAAAAAAAATCGCAGAAACTTCAAATTCGACTTGCATTAGCATGGGATCCGACAGGAAATTCCTCAATCGGAAATACCACTTTAATCAGTTTTTGCGATTTTCTCGAAACGGTTCAACGGTATAAACTGCACTAATTAGAAAACTAATTTGTGACAGATTTTTCGAAATTTGTGATTCCACCGGAAATACTACTTGGTGGTTTTGAAGTCCACAGAGCACGAAAATGTGATTTTTATAAATTGGTCTGTCTGTATTTGTGTATATGTTTGTTGTGTGTTGGATGTTTTATATTAGGTTTTGTTTTAATGTTCGAAAGAAATCAGCTGATATATTATAAAGCTGTTTTTAAAATTAATATATAAATTAAATTACCTTAACTCCATGTAAAAGCAAGTGATCAGCATAACTTTTGCCAATACCTTGTGCAGCTCCAGTTACTAATGCAACTTTTCCATTGAATTCCATGTTTTCTAGTAATATAAAATTCTGGAATCTTGAGATTTCTATTTTATTGATCAGCAAATTAGATAAAATTGCACAATGGTCCAGTGTTGGCACCTAATGTAGCCGAGCAACATTTAGTGAAGACACGTATATATATATATAAATCTCTGAAGAGAGTTTGCTGTAATGGCCCATAGATGCCGCGTGCAAGCTATATTTTTCTTTACTTAAACTTATTCAGTTTTTCTTTTTCTGTTTTCCTTTATCAGAACTTCATTAGTCAGAAGTTAATAAATATATTTTATATATTTTATATTTATATAATTTTTTTTATTGCGCAAAAAAATAAATTGATAATATTTAATCAAACGAGGGAATAAAAAATGTTCTAATTGACATTTGTTAGGCAATTAATCAGTTACTTCACGAAAGTAGAGATAGATTACGCAATAATTATCCTTCAAGTGTTCGAATCTTGAATTTATTTCTTTTTCTTTTTGTTTATTCATTTTTTTTTTTGCAAAGAAATAAATTACCAATTACCAATGCTATTTTCCGTTTTACTTTCTCTCATTCCTAGTAAGAGGAAATATGACGATCGTGCCAGATTGTCGAAATTGAGTTTTCACCATGATACTACTTTGTGCTCTTCTAAATACGAAAAAATGTATTTTGCCAATGGTTTTATGTATATATATATATGTGTGTGTGTCTGTTTGTTTACAGAATATCTAGAAAACAAAATGTCGCTGGAAACTCAAATTTGATATTTCTTTCAAGCACTATAATAGACAAAGTCCACTAAGTCCATTAACCGGAAGTGCACTTTACTGAGTGTTTTTTTTTTTCAGTTTTTCTCGAAAACGTCTCGAATAATTTTCTTTGAACTTCATATACTATCTAGTCATATAAATATATCATTTTTATTTCAAACATTTTCCCGGGAAAATTGATTTTTTGGGAGTTCTGGGGGAATATTAGGTTTATGCTTTCTTCTAAGCCCCACTTCAGTATAATGTATGGTTTTACCACCTACATAATATTAATAAACATTAGAAACATTGATAGAACTCGAAATATAAAGAAAATTTATTTACGGAAGTGCTATTTTACAGAATAGGCTTTTGAATGTTTTTGGAATTTTCTCGAAAACGGTTACAACGATTTTTTTTAAACTCGTTGAAAACGTATTTTTTAAATTCAGATAGAAACGTATCACTTTTTTTTGAAATTTTTCTGAAAAAATTGAGGGGGGAGAATTGATTTAGAGGGGTATGGGAGGTCTATCAGTTAGTTTAAAATTAAATTTGCACAAGTTTCTTAGTTTTGATATAAAGTATTGCATTCATGTAAAATTTTCGAATTTGAGATTTCGCGAGAATACAGTTTTGAGTTTCACTGAATACTAAAAAAAAATGACATCTTGAAATTGGACTGTGTTCATCTATGTTTGAGAATAACTGTACAACTCAAAATGAAATTTCGTTTAGGAAATTATCGATTATCAAAATTCTTCTATCTTTAATGAATGAATTTCAATGAAGTTATACGAAAAAGTGTCCAATGATTTTCTTCAAATTTTTGTGTGCATATTACTGTCACTTTCTGTTAAACTTTTTCCCGAGAAAATACACAGCCCCATACCAGTGTATTGTACGGTTCTACCATCTGTAAAATATTAATGAGCATTAAATATTTTATTAAAATTCCAAGTTTGAAGGAAATCAGTTCACTGGAAATGCGAATTTGATTAAAGCTTTTTAAGTTTTCCGTGAATTTGTCGTTAACGACACCAGTAGAATACTTGATGAACTAACTACGCAAATAAAGTTCTACAACTTTGTTTGTAACTTTTTCCGAGAAAAATTGATTTTAGAAGAAAAGGTGGAAGTAGTATATAATAGGCGACTCCAGGACAGATTTTCACTCCCTCACCTACCCCCCTCACCTTATACGTCCCAACCATTCCCTGTCCAATTTCCACCACCCCCTCACCACCCTCTCCCACCAAATGAACCCCCCTACCCTCCCCCAACATTTTCCCAACTTTTTTCCCCCACCCCCTCCCCCACACCCCCTTTTCCTGTAGGCGAAGAAATATTAAAAATTAATTTTTTTTTTTGCTGAGGTCAGCAAAAACGATCTCACAACCTTCGTCATCCAAGTCCATCACTTACACCACTCAGCTATAGTGGTAACTTGGCAATAGTAGTTTTCTTTAGATCCTTATACCTCACCCCACATACTTCTCCCTCATCTCTCTCATATCCTTTCTCTCTCTCTCTCTCTCTCTATAGATATATATATAAAATATATACACAGAGACTTAAAGAGAGGCTCTGCCCCACGTACCCCAGACCAGGGTTCATTAACCTGTATTTTTCCATTCATACAAAAGTTCATTAAGTATGCACAATGTTTGCAATATAATTTCTAATTAGAAGTATTTTTCCATTCGTACAAAAGTCTTATTCTTTAAGATAAAAATCTATTTATCGATAAGTATATTGATAACACCTATCGAATCCAGTATATGATTATTATCGATTTTATGAGTCACTCACTTAATAAATTCTGTAAGTTTTTTTTTTTTCGTTAGATCTGTACTTTGACGATGCAATTGAATGCCCTAAGATTTTTAGCACATTTTAAATTCTTATGAAATAAACACACAAAAAAAATTATTCCATCAAATATATATTGATAACACATATTGAATCCAGTGTATTGATTATTATCGATTTTGTATGAGGCAGTCACTTCTGTAAGTTTTTTTTTGGGTAAAACATTTTTAAAAAGTTAGAAAGCGTATTTAAGATAAATCTATTTATCGATCAATTATATATCGATCGCTTCCCAGTATATATTGATTATTATTGATTTTTATGAGGGAATCATTTCTGTAAGTTTTCTGGTAAAACATTATTAAAACTAAAAAAAAAAAAAGTGTATAATAATATCTTAGAACAAATTAATTAGAGAAAGGAAAAATCTTAGTATTTAACCTGGAGAACTAGTAGTTTTTATACGATTAATAATATATATTTTTTACCATTCTCTCTTGCGCACCAATTGTATAGGTATTAATGGAAAAACAAAAAAAAACAATCTTGATTCAAAATAACTTATTATTTATTCACTTAATTTTTTACAAGATATGATTGATAATATAAAGCATGTTTCGATAGCTTATTTTTTTTTTTTGTAATAGACATTTTTGAAAAATACATTCGTATAACATACAACTTTAGTTCTTTTTACCACACACTATCTAAAATGATTATTTTCTCCCCCACTAATCTTTAAATAAACAATTTTTATTCATACATTTAATTTTACAAGATATGATTGACGACAATATAAAGCATGTTTCGATAAATTATTTTTGTAATAGACATTTTGAAGAAATACATTCGTATAACATACATCACATAGTTCTACACCACCACATTGGCACCATATAAAATTTCTCCCACTAATCTATAATTAAACAATTTATTTATATATTTTAGTTATACAATATTATTATTATTATTGAAAATATAAAGCATGTTTTTTCGTTAGTTTGTTGCTGTTGTAATAGACCTTAGTTTCAACACCATTTAAAAAAATTTATTGTTTTTCCTAATCATTAATCTATTTGACTGATACCATAATGCAAGTTCAATACCCTGAGCTTTTGCACATTTTAAATTTTTATTATTATGAAATAGACATTTGAACATATTCTTAAAGTTAACAATTTTTGGGCACCCAAAGTCTTCTAAATTAAGAATACAACTGTTGGGAAGATATTGTTTTATAAATTGTAATTTCTCTAATCCTTTAATTAGTACCTCATCATAATCGGACAATGTTGACTGCAGTATGTATGGTAAATGATAGTATGGAGTCAGTCCATCTTTCCATGCTAGCCCATGAAAATTATTGGTTAGCCATCGGTTTGCAGGGAGAGATTGACAACTTGAAACCCATGCAGGTGGTGCCAAAATCCAATGTGATGTAGATCCGGTTTCCACATCTACAATTGCCAATTCTTTCACAACGTATTTCCTCCAAGTTGGATCTTGAAGAGCTTGGAAATCCACTACTGCTGCTAATTTCTTCATATTACGTTCTAGAAAAAAAAAATAATAATAATAATAATAATTGAAACACAACAAATATTTACAGAAAATCTCTAAGAAAATTACTAAGTATTAAAGAACAATAAATCATTACACATACATTATACAAACTCTAAATCGAATTTTTGTCCGTTAATTCCCTTATAGATTAAGAACATTTTATTTTCCGTTGTGTTATATTCATCATTATATCTGTTAATCAACTCCTCAGTCAAAATATTACTGTAGCGTTTTGGGAGAAAAACTTTTGTAGGATAATTATCATCTATATTAAAAAATTCAGTCGATGGTTGAATCAAATATGCTATCGTTGTCTGACCATATCGAGTGTTCATTTTTTCGAATTTACATACTTCATGTGGAACACCAATCATTAAGTCACACACTTTATTAATTGAACCACTATGCTTATTGCAGCCGTTTAGATAAACCTTTAGTAGATCCATTATAAAAATAACAAACAGTACCTAAAAATAAAAATTAAAATAATTAAAATAAAATAAAAAAATAAAAATTAATAATAATCTATTATAGAATTACAAGTATTTAAAAGTAACACTTACCTTAGTTATGGATAATGATGATGAATGATCAATGTACAGTAGATCTGAAAAAATAATAATAACAATAATGACAATAATCAAAGATAGTAGTGGAAAATAACTATTTTCTTATTATATATCTATCACATATAAAGAAGACAAAAGTAAAAATAAAAAAATTATAAATTATTAATACTAATCTATTATAGGAGTATTTAAAAGTAACACTTACCTTAGGTTATTGATAATGATGGTGAATGATCAATGTACAGTAGAACTGAAATAATGACAATAATCAAAGATAGTACTGGAAATAACTATTTCGTTTTTATATATACTATCACACATATAGAATACAAAATAAAAATTAATTATAAATGAAATTATAAGTAAAGTAAATAACATAAGATCTAAAATACTCACCGAAGAAGAAGAAGAAAAAGCAGAATGCAGATTAATTGAAGAGTGATAGATCACTAATTAAGTAACGGCATTTTTATATTCATTGTGACGTATATATTAACCCCCACTTTTGTCATGCGTTCTCTCTCTCTCTTAAGTAAAAGAGAAGGTATACCCATCAGCTGCAAAATATTAATGCTGGATTCTATCTTAAAAATAAATAAAATAATTTTATTGTTGTTGTTAACCATTGGTTAAATAGTTGCTCTAAGAATTTCCAAAATTTCAACTATGATTTTAGGTGATGATTATGAAGTTATCAAAACAAAACAAAAACAAAAAAAATGGTTGGCTAACTGTTAAACAATTTGCAAAGGAATATGTTGAAAGAGATCCTAATCTTAATTTTAAACAATGCTTTTGGTCAAAAACCTAACCAGATTTGCGACCCCCGATAGATGTCTCGCATTAAAAGGAGCTGTACTTGATTTTTTTTTTTTTTTGGAAATAGTGGGAGTCTTGTCACTGTAGTGAATTGGTTTTGGTCTTTTTTGCATTCAGTTGTAAACGCGAACACCACCATGACAAATGAACTTGGATTGCAGCTTACTACAGCTTTTTCTCTCAACAACAACTCCACCAAAAGGCTAGTAACTGGACTTTCCCAAGAAGGTGTACCACTTGCAGCACTGAAGGTAGCGAAAAAGAAAGTCATCTATTTAAGTGAAGAAGATTGGTCAACGTTTCAGTCTAGCAGCAGGCAAATATGTGATAATTTCTTCAAAGAAAAGAGGAAAAACGAAGTAATCACTGATATAATTACTCTCCAATATTCAATTATCTCTTTTGAGAAATCTACACACAAAGTGATTGCATTCAAAGGGAAACCAACATGGTTAGAATCAATTCTTAATTTTCAACCTCCAAAGATTACTCTTATGAGAAATGAATACTTTAAACTGACAAGTTTGTATGAAGATGTATTAAAGCAGTTTAGTTATTTAAGAAAACTTTACAATCCAGTTGTATTGACATATTCTGAAGAAAAAAAAAATAAATCTATTTTTGATAACTATTTTGTTTTTGTTTTTCATTTTTTAACCTATCATCTTTTTGGGGTAAAAGAAACAAAAAAATAAATAAATAAATAAAATCCACTAAAGTTGATAAATTTTTCAATTAACACTTAACTGATGGTTTTTATAGATAAGAAACAAGGCTGCAGAGTTGCTTTCGTCTACCTAAATTTCAAGTAACCGTAATAAGGTGATAGAATAATTTAATTTTTGTTTATTTGTTTTTTGACGAGCTGGAGATTATTCCATTACTTAACGAGTAATCATAAATTTGCTTGTATCAAGGAGAATACAAGACAACTGTAACAATGATTAAAAATGTTATTTATTAACTCTATTAAGTGTCCAGATGCGTGGCTAAAACAAACTATTACATAATCTTTTGGGGAAAAATAGCATGGTAGCAATAGCTGGAGGTTCGAATTCTAATTTTTTTATTTTTGGACAATTTAGACCAATCAATACATACATTCAATAGTTATACATATACGTTTACTTATTTATTACAACAATTTTTTTTTTTTTATTCCGTTCAAAGTCATCGCAGAATTAATATCAGTAATTTTCCATGGAATCAAGT
Organism: Triatoma infestans; assembly: GCA_011037195.1. Lineage (NCBI taxonomy): Eukaryota > Metazoa > Arthropoda > Insecta > Hemiptera > Reduviidae > Triatoma > Triatoma infestans. The sequence goes on from JAAEAF010014320.1 coordinate 276,033, forward strand.
AACATAATGGGAATGTTGCAAGCATTAAATATGTTTTTTCTGAGAGATCATGTATGTTCTTTGTTTCTCACAAAGGTTTGTTGTTTTTTATAGAAATATCATGTTATGCTGATTGTTAATTTAACATACCACAGTAGTCTGTCATATCTGGTTTATATGAGCAACGTAATAGAAAAAAATATTTCTATTTATTTAAATGTTAAAAAAAAATTATTGTGTTAATTGCGGTAGATGTATTGCCTTGGGGATTTGGTTAGGTAAAAATATAAATACTTAGGGCAAAATCACTATACACAGCAAAAAAAAAAAAAAATATGATCGAAGTAAAAATCAATTTGTGAAATAACCAAGAAAACACAGTTAAGATAATACATTACGCACTTTCTTCTTTTACTTTCAACTGAATACGAATTAATCATATAAGACAATCGCTATTAAAGAAGTACATAGCATATTAGGTACTAAAACATACTTAAGCTATCGTATTGTGGCTTGCAATAACAATTTTGCTAGTAATTTCCAATATACTTTTCATAAATAAATAGATGACTTACCTGTCTCTAACTTACATCGACCTGTCTGAACAAGTAATAACTTGCTCTAGTGTCTTACAATGTTCTATTTTTTCTATATTACAACTGGTACTTAAAGAGTGGCTCTGCCCCACTGGCTAGAGTACCCCAGGCTTACGCATTAGCATAAGAATGGGAGGAAATTTGTATTCTACTAAATGACGTCATGCCATTGAATTGGAGGGTGGGTGTTACGGATAAGAAATTTTATGTGATTGAGGGACTACATTAATCACTTGGTGTATTCCCTTCAGACTAACAAGGTAAATATATTTCTCATTTCATCCATTTTATTTTATTTTATTATTATTTTTTTTTTCTTGTAATGGCTATTAGTTACTGTAAAATGTTAATTCTATTTCAGGAACTTTATGGAAGTCAGTTGTATATGAACATACAAACTATTGCAATTTAGTGGGTAATTCATTTTCATAAAAAATGGAAGAATGGGCTCGCATTATATCACACCCTCTCTATCAACAATTTCTAGAAGATTTCTCGAGATGCACCTTAGAAAAACCGGGAGCAATTCAGTATATGAATTTATACAATGATATAAAAGAATTGGAAAAGTTATCTAAAGAATATGTTGTTAAAAGCAAGTATAAAGATTTCCATTATGTAAATTGTGTTTGGTCAAACCCAGATTGTAAAGAAGGACCTGATACGTGTAGATGTTGCAATATTTCTGGTTTGTATTATTCTATTATTAACAAATTATGTGAAATTTACAATGGTAATTTTATTGAAATGATGAATAAACTAACAATAAATAATTGAATATGTTATTAGAAAGATTGCAGATTATATTTGTAGATCAATTTGTTTAAGACATTTAGAAACAAAATTAATTGTTATAAATACATAGAACTTATTTGTGTGATGAAAAAAAATAAATAAATAAATAAATTTTTCTTATTGTAAATACATTTGACAGGAGACTGGTAAATAATTACAAGACTGGTAAACTGGGATTGTACATTTTTCGGTTGCGGCTAAATCATTATTTTGCGTACCTTACCAAAACCAAACCTTTGCCTAATTTTGTCTACGTGTAAACCTAAACCTACTACACAAAACACCCCGAGGACAGCCGAACTACAGAGCCGAAAATGGTCGACCAGTCCTTATTCGTCGGCAGAGACAACATGGGCTCTCACAAAGTGTTAAGTGTTTCTCAGCTCTATGGAAGATACAGACCCGTTTTGCGACAATATAATGCTTGTTAAAATATGTGCTTTGGAAGACTGCTATGGAGATGGAAAAAACCTAATTGTTTAGAAGGAAAAAAAAAAAAAATAACAACCCAGTATGTATACCATACAAAGTCGAGTTGTCAGATGTAAAATTGGAGAATCAGCTGAAAAAATTGCAAGAATTATTTAAACCGACTAAAAGAGGAAGATTACTACCTAATGGATTTGGATATAATACAGGACTTTGCTGGAATATTTAATAAAACAGAAATGGGTAGTTATTTAACCAATAACTTTAACTTTTGCTACCAAGGAGAGTATAAGAACGAGTGTAATGTAATTTGTGGATAGCGATAAAACAGTTGTGTAAGAACTGTTTAACTTGGTTAACTTCTATCGCAACAGTTAAAATATGCAATAAGTTTATTTGTCAAAATAACAAGTCAGGGTGTTAATAAGAAAATCGGCAATTATATTACAGATTTTGTAAATTGTTCGGATACAAGATTAAAAGAAACATTTTCGTCTACTTCTACCAAAGAACATGGTATTACAAGACTAGAAGCTACAATTTATAACTACTGTATTGGAAAATTATTACAAAGCAACCGACGATATGTACAACCCTCTGGAAGACTGTTTATCCCTATTGGAAAGTAGTAAACGTTATTTCCGTCAAGCTCCAATGTATTCTGTTTCTTTTGCAAAAGATGTGGACAAGGCTAACAGACACTTTACAGAACAGTTGTTGCCTTGTATTTAATAATTTGTTACAGTATGTATATTGGGCGAATAAGAACACACGAAAGTTGACTGGTATACAGTTAAACCTACCGGAAAATACCAAGAACAGAGAAAAAAAAAAATGATAAATTATGTTGTTTCGACATTTCGTTTTAACTCTCTACCAATTAATTATATATTATATTGTAGAAGATTGTGTAAACAAAGATATTGTACAGATTGCGCAAAAATGTTACATTAAAAACGTTGGGGAAACGTATTTCTCAAAAACTGGAACACTTTTTTCTACCATACCAGGAAGTGTAGATATCGAAAAGACAGGATTGGTCTCTACCAATAATGTAATTTTTTTTTCATGTCTTAACGGAAGAGAGCTAACATAACCAACACGCTATTGCCATATACAGTAAAAGAAATAGAACTCCCACCTCTAATGTATGTACCATCTGCAAAGAAACGACACTTAGTTGTGCAAAAATGTTACATTAAATGCGTATTTCTCAAAACACTGGAACACTGTTTTATACCATACCATAGATATCGAAAAGACAGGATTGGTACCATGTCTTACGGAAGAGAGCCGGTAGGCTATTGCCATATACAGTAAAAGAAATAGAACTCCCATGTATGGGTAAAGAAACGACACTTAGAACTAGGTGGATTTAAAAAGAAGGAAGATAGACTATATACAGAAAAAACTACAGAAAGAGGAATACAAGCAACTGGTGGAAAACGAGTTGACAGAATTTAAAAATATTAAACCACATTGCAAAACTTTGGACACAACTGGTGTTTACCGTAAACAACAAAAGAACTTTTATATATGCAGAAAAAGAAGAGTGCAAGAACTAAAAGGGTACCACAAAAACAAAACAAAAAAAAAATAGTGCCTATTCTAATAAAGAAAATGGTTACATTATAATACCGAAAAATGGGTTGGATATAATTTCCTCACCTACCGAGAGAAACCATTTTTAACATTTACTGGTGTAACAAGTTACAATGGACACTCGTTTGCCAAAATAGAGAAGATGGAATTTTGCACAGGAAAAATATACAAGGTACCGCTTTCAACACAACAGGAGAACGATAAAGAAATAAGAGGTCGTGTTAAAGTTTCTGAGTGCAACCGGTTAGAAGCAGTAATTTTGGTAGGCCTTAAACTAGTTCCTTATAGAAATAGACATTGCTGGTTAGTAAGAGAAATGCAAGACTTAGCTTTAGATTTTGACTATAAATTTTGACAATTTAGATAAGTTAAAACATACTCTGCCAGTAGACATAAAAAGATTTGTGTTGTGTGTGTGTGTGTGTGTGTGTGTGTGTGTGTAAATTATGTATATTATTACCAAGATTATAGTATAAGGTATGGATTTTGTAATTAAACAAAATATTATGTTTGTGTTATTTATAATAGAACCGTACACATCTATGTATTATGAGAGAAAAATAATAGAGAAAACGGTGATCAATTTTTACTTTTAATGGTTGCAATTATTTCCTTTCTTTTGTATTGCAAAAATAGAGAAACATGTATTTTTTTTATTTCTGTCAATTATTCACTTAACAGCGTGTAGTGTGCGCGCGCGCGTATGTGTGTGTGTGTGCCAGGGCTCGTAAGAAGGTGTAGGAATGCTATCTGACTAAGCAAAAATACTTCTGTGTTATAATTTCCGTCTAATAAAAACAAGTTAAAACATTAAACAGAACTAATAATGATTTTCCTTTTTTTTTTGGGAATATTTTGACTAATTTCTTCCAAATGACTATAGAATATATTTATATTTCTAATCGGTACCAATTACAACAAGTTTGGGGACCAGACACTTGTATGTTTGCAGTATTTTTTGTTTGTTTGTTTTAAACAGCTTTAACTATTAGACGTTAGACAACAGCTACAAACAGAAGATTTTTGAATTTTTGTATATAACGCAATCATTTCCCCATTTCCTATACTATGCAAACATTGGTTTAACTTGCTCCAATATTCTTCGATTAAAAAGTAACATATTTTTTAGTGCATAATATCAGTATGCCTGTTTAACAATTTAAGACAGTAGAACAAGTTGTAGGTATACATGTTTAGAAAGGTTGAGGAAAGAACTTGGAAATTACTAGCAAAACTGTTATTGCAATCCACAATAATTGCCAAGCGATAACTTAAGACTTTTTTTAGGGCAATATACTGTATTATATTCTGTGTATATCTGTGTTGTTCTTGGACTAATAGACGTTAGTGTTGGTAGAAATGTCTAAATTCCAAACAGAAGATTTCGAATTTGGATATAATGCAATCATTTCCCATTTCCTATACTATGCAAACATTGGTTTAACTTGTTCCAATATTCTTCGATTAAAAAGTAACATATTGTTTAGGACATAATTTCCTATGCCTGTTTAAGAATGTAAGACAGTAGAACAAGTTGTTTACATGTTTAAAAAGGTTGAGGAAAGCTGATTCCAATCCACAATAATTACCATGCGATAACTTAAGACTGTTTTTAGTGCAATATATGTTATATTCTATTGTATATCTGTGTTTTTCTTGGTTGTTCTTGGACTAATAGACGTTAGACAATGGGTACAAAACAAAGATTTCGAACTTGGATATAATTTCCCCAGATTAGAAACTTATTTCTTAGTTGTTACATGTTTAGAAAGGTTGAGGAAAGAACTTGGAAATTACTAGCAAAACTGTTATTGCAATCCACAATAATTGCCATGCGATAACTTAAGAATGTTTTAGTGCAATATATGTTTATATTCTATTGTATATCTGTGTTTTTCTTGGACTAATAGACATTAGACAATGGCTACAAAACAGAAGATTTCGAACTCGGATATAATTTCCCCAGATTAGAAACTTATTTCTTAGTTGTTACATGTTTAGAAAGGTTGAGGAAAGAACTTGGAAATTACTAGCAAAACTGTTATTGCAATCCACAATAATTGCCATGCGATAACTTAAGAATGTTTTAGTGCAATATATGTTTATATTCTATTGTATATCTGTGTTTTTTCTTGGACTAATAGACATTAGACAATGGCTACAAAACAGAAGATTTCGAATTTGGATATAATGCAATCATTTCCCCAGATTAGAAACTTATAATGGTTTAACTTGTTCCAATATTCTTTTATTAAAAAGTAACATGTTTTTTAGCGCATAATATCCTATGCCTGTTTAAGAATGTAAGATGGCAGAAGAAGTTGTTACATATTTAGAAAGGTTGAGGAAAGAACTTGGAAATTACTAGCAAAACTGTTATTCCAATTCACAATACGATAACTTACGAATGTTTTAGTGCAATATATTCTTTTGTATATCTTTGTTTTTCTTGGTTATTCGACAGATTTAATTGTAGTCCAACTTTGCTTTGTGCAGTGATTTTACATTTTGACCTGACCAAAGACATTTAACACAATACATTCTCTACTGTCTAATCATTCGTCATTTGCACATCCATAACTCTAGGAGCGAATATCAATCTGTTACTCACTAAGGAAGTTACTTCTATCTAGGTATGGTATAAATCCCATTAATTTATTAAATTCTCTATTGGAATTATATATGTAAATTGAATACTTATTAGATTACAAAAATATAGAATAATTCATTTACCAGTTAAATTGGAAACTGATCACTATTTTGGGGGAGTTAAGTACGTAAATTGAGTGCTTCTTAGATTGCAAAAATGTAGGGGAATTTTGTACCTAAATTGAGATAAAAAGACTACTGGTTCCACTAAGTTTTCCTTTCTTTAAGTAATTTGTTTAATTGTACAAACAATTAATTCGATAGAAGATTTTTTTTTTTTGGAAATTACATTATCTGTGTAGGATCAGCTTTCCACTGTGGTGGAATTAGACTTACTCCTGTAAAAAGACTACAGAAAAATACTACTGTAGTAAGATATTACTGCGAAACTCCGCAAACTATCTCTAGAGAGAAATTACTTTTGCTCAAATAAGAAGTGTTTAAACATGTATAACATATAAATTCCAGTTAAATTACTAGTTTTAATAAATGCGTATATACCGCAATTCTTGCTTTTATTTCTTACATGTTAAGCTCTAAGATACGCACTTTCGACTTTTACAATTTTAACTGCAAACTTACAGTAGTTATCTCTAGAGAAAATTACTTTTGCTCTAATAAAAAGTGTTTAAAAATATATAAGTTCCATTTAAATTACTAGTTTTAATATGTACGCATAAATCGCTATTCTTACTTTTATTTCTTACATGTCAATTTGTAAGATAGGCACTTTCTACATTTCTAACCGAAAACTTACATCTCTTCTTTGCAAGAATTGACGGAAATATGTGTGTAAATTGAGTACGTTTTAGATTAGAAAAGTGATTAAATATGTGGAATTTGATACGTAAATTGAGATACAACAGTTATTAAATCTCTGGTTAAACACTAGCTTTTTTTTTTTCCTTTCTTTAATTGCATAAACAATTAGTTCGACAAAACATATTATTAACTATTTCGTCGTACATTGCGTTAGATAACAGATCCAACGACTTTAAGCAGTACCAAAAAGAAAACGATATATTAGATTCTATAAATATAGTTGATCGATAAACAAAACAAAAAATTATCTTAAAAAGGAAAGTGGAGATTTAACTCATAGTGGAGTCCTTTGTAATTAAGTGTTAATCGGTCATCGGCAGAGACAACATGGGCTCGCACAAAGTGTTAAGTGTTTCTCAGCTCTATGGAAGAAAAGTAAAACCTACTAACGAACGATTTGGACTGTGGTTATTATTAGAAAACTTGGACAACTTAATTACAAATGATTGTGTAATGTGTATTTTTCTTTTTTTTTAAAAAAAAAAAAAAGGACTGTTCGGTTATTATCGGCTCTGTAGTTCGGCTGTCCTCGGTGTGTTTTGTATAATAGGCTAAATAGATTTTTCTTAAAGAAGGAAAATGGAAATTAAATTGTAATTGCTTACCAAAAACCTTACACAGGTAAGTGACTCATAAATCAATATACTGTATTAAATGTCCAATATACTTGATCGATAAAAATAGATAAGTATGGTGTATAAGAAGGAACCATAGATTAAGTTTTAGTTTATTGTTTACCAAAAAAACTCATCTGTTTACCAAAAAAAACGAAGTATCTGTCTAGTGATTAAATATGCGGAATTTGGTATGTAAATTGAGATACACCAGTTATTAAATCACTAGCTTTTTTTCCTTTCTTTAATTGCATAAACAATTAGTTCGATAAAACATATTATTAACTATTTCGTCGATAACAGGTCCAACAACTTTAAACTGTGCCAAAAAAAAAAAAATAACCGATATATTGGATTCTATAAATATATAATGATCGATAAAAAAAAAAAAGAAAGGAAAATGGAGATTAACTTGTAAATTGCTTACCAAAAACCTTACACAGGTAAGTGACTCATAAATCAATATACTGTATTAAATGTCAATATACTTGATCGATAAAAGTAGATAAGAAGGAACCATAGATTAAGTTTTAGTTTATTGTTTACCAAAAAACTTACATAAGTATCCGTCTAAAAAAAAAAAAATAAGTAAATATATTATATTGCAAACATTGTGCATACATAGAGGTTAATAAACTTTTGTACGAATGGAAAAATACAGGTTAATGAACCCTGGCCTGGGGTACGTGGGGCAGAGCCTCTCTTTAAGTCTCTGTGTATATATTTTATATATCTATAGAGAGAGAGAGTGAGAGAGAGAGAAAGGATATGAGAGAGATGAGGGAGAAGTATGTGGGTGAGGTATAAGGATCTAAAGAAAACTACTATTGCCAAGTTACCACTATAGCTGAGTGGTGTAAGTGATGGACTTGGATGACGAAGGTTGTGAGATCGCTTTTGCTGACCTCAGCAAAAAAAAAAATTAATTTTTAATATTTCTTCGCCTACAGGAAAAGGGAGGGGGAGGGGGTGGGGGAAAAGTTGGGAATAGGTTGCGGGTGGGGAGGGGGGTTATTGGTGGGGGAGGGGTAACTAGGGCGGTGAGGGGGTGGTGGAAATTGGACAGGGAATGGTTGGGACGTATAAGGTGAGGGGGGTAGGTGAGGGAGTGAAAATCTGTCCTGGAGTCGCCTATTATATACTACTACCGTGGAGTTCGCATTTCCCGAAAGTGTCATTCGTAAGCATTATACGGTTCCACAACTTGTAAAATGTTGTTTAGAATTAAATATTTTCCTGAATTTCAAAAATAAGAGAAAGTAAAATTGGTTGACGAGAAATACAAATTTCCAGAATGCATAGATTCTGGCCGTAACCTTTGTTCGGTTGCCTATGGTGATATATAAACGGAATATCAAGTTTGAACTTCCTGCGATTTTTCGTTTTTGAGATATTCTGTTCACAATCACATATAAGACCATTCGCTAAATAATTTCTCTTTTTTTCACATTCAGAGGACACAAAAACATGTATTTTAGGTGAAAAATCAATGTCGAAAACTTGACACGATCTCATTTCACTTGCAGCTATAAGCAGATGTAAAAAATTATAAGAAGGTTCAAATTTGATATTTTGTTCAAGTAATCACCGGGAATTTCAGTTAAAAGTTTCCAACAGAAGGTCAAATATCTCCACCCATATCAGAAGTAAAATCAATTTTCTTTTGAGAAAAATATAAACAAGTTTAAGAATAAGAGTAAATATGAAATAAAAGTAAAAGGCTAGTTATATATTTATCACACAAATTAACCACAGTTACAAATTACACACATAACAAAGCACACAAATTACAAATTAACCACATTTAAAGAAAAATCGTTACAATATGTCAAATTCGGATTAAATTTGATTTATTGAGTTTTAAATTCGCTCAAACAATTATTAAATTTAATCCAAATAAACAAGGGAAAGCATCTGTTTGCACGGTTCCACGCCCAGTCAAAGTATTGATCTCAAGGAAATTTTTTTTTAGATTCTTTTCTAGTTTTTGCTTATATTAAGTTGCTTAAAATAGAGACATATTTTTGGATTATTGTATCTTTTTTTTTTACTTTTCCTTTCTTAATTTTGTAAAATATAAAATTAAAATAAAAATTATTGGAAACAAAGAAAGGAGGCAGTTCCTGTGGTATTGAATATTTAGTTCCAGAAAGCTCCACCAGATGGTGAACTATTTCTCAGCTCTTGTGCAATCATTTGTCCCCCCAGTTGTGTTCTTGAGTTTTTGGTCTCGTAGTAGCAATTTTAGCCTCTAATTTTATTTGATATTATTTAATGATTTATATTATTATTTTCATGTAATTTTTAATGATTTTGTCACGCCCTTCATTTATAATTAATTGTGTAAGTGTAATCAGTGTTTGTTAAAAAAAAAGAAAGTGATTTTAAATAAATTTCCCAACTGTTTGATCTAAATTAGGTTATGTTTTAAGAAATTCTGTTGGGTTATAATTTGGTTTACTCTTTTACAGATCCTTCTTTTAATTGTTTTATTTTCTTGGTATTGTGTTATTGCGGTTGGAAAATTCATAGCACTGAAATAAAATAAAGTATAATGCCGTATTCAGCCGAGAATGCTGCGGTGCAAGTGCAGGTAAATAGAACTAAAGAAGCAAAATGGATCAATTATTTTGAGTTGTGCAATATTGTGAAATCTTCTCAAGTTTTCTTTTCACACTATTATTTTATTTTGATTTCATTTTAGTTTTTCTTTTTTTTTTTTTTTTTTAGGAGCGATTAAAATCACTCTATACACTTGTACATGAGATTGAAGCTGAGAGGCAAAAAGGTGAACACACATTGGAGAGTATTTCTAAAACACATGACAAAATTAATCAAGAAGGAAGGTTGACTCCCTATAATCAAGTAAGTAGTAATTATTTATTTTTTTAATTGAGAGAAAACGGTCCGGAAGCCGGCGCTAGACTGGGAAAGCTCAGTAATTACACTGAAATTAATGAAATAGCAGTAAGAGAAAACTTAATGTTTCCATTTGGACTTTTAACTTTTACGTTATTATGTACTGTATTTAACTTTCACTTTTTTCTGTTAAAAAAAAAAGCAAAAACTGAAAACACTTTATACAACAGCAAAAAATGATGCCAGCCAGGAAGAAGAATTATTACGACAAGCCTTGATGAAAATTAGTGAAATCCGTACCATATGTAGTGAACGCCGTTTACAAGCTAGAAATGGTGGCAATCGTGAAACATTCCATCGTGGTGCTCTGATGAAAATGTTACAAGTTTCCGCACAAACTTTACCATTGTGGGTTGGCAAGCCGGGTACTAAAGCTCCACCACTTTGCGGTGCAATACCAGCTGATTCAAATTATATAGCTAAAGTAAGTATTTCTTTCTTTTTTCTTTTCTGTGTTTTTTTTACCTTATTTCTCGTAGTTTCATTGGTTTTATGCAATGATTGACTTTTATTGATTCCGCTGACAGGTGTTTTTATCGATGATATTGAGTTACATAATATCAGAACCTTAGATATTCAGAGAAACTATCGGCTAATAGCTATTCTCCCTTCACCAAATAGTTTAGTAGTTTCCAAATTCCATTCTTCTCCCTTATTTATTCTTTCAGGGCGACTATGTCAAACACTGTTAATTCATGACAATATACTAGATATATTTAAATATTAACATCCTGTCTATTTTGGTGTATTTCCATTCTGTTTGTATCATTTATACTAAATCAAATTTAAACTCGGCAAAGTTTTAAATCCAAATAACTGCCGGTTTGGTGAAATTTCATATATATTTATATTTTTTAAAAGTGAAGTTGAAAGTAAAACTCCAATGCTGTTCAATCATATTCACGAAATTCTTGATTCCCTATTTATGAACGAAAGTGGGAAAATATTTTTATATCTGGTGTTTTATCCGTACTTCAACGTAATGTTTCTGTTAAACACTACACTTGTTGGCTTGTTGAGTCAACTTGAATTCCACAGGGAGGGTCCCGTGAATTCGAAAAATGAAAGACACTTGAGTTTCCGGGTTGGAACCGCGTCATTGGTTTGCTAGAAACCGTTTCGCCTATATTGCAGTGACCATCTTCAGGGTCGTTACACCTTGAAAGCTAATGGGATTGCTCAAACCGAAAATTCAAGCATTTTTTATGAAAATAGCCGCGAAAACTTAAAAGATCATATTAGGATAAAAATGTTTTTAGCGAATGGTCTATAAGTGTGTATGTTTTTAACAGAATATCTCAAAAACGAAATCATTTAGAGTTCGGTGCTTTAAAGCAAGTAATTTAGGATTTTTCTTTTGATTAGTAACATATTTCACCTTTTTTATTTATTTAAAGCGCCCGGAGCCTTTTCAGTGCACTGTGGCCTCCGGACAGTGTTCTTGTTACAGACATCCAAATGAGCAATCAGAATGTCCAGCATCGGGCAATGAGCTGCAGGAAGAAAAAATCGTAAGGGCAGCACAGCTGGCCTCGACAACTGTTATATAAATTGTATTTTACTCGCCTTGTTTGGGCTAAGCCTCGACAGCTGTTATTTAAATTGTATTCTACTTCGCCTTTTTGGGCTAAGCGCTCAGCTGCTTGTTGGATATTTCTCATTTACTGCATTATTATTGTTATCGCAATGAGTATATTCCTTTAAAAAATCTGATTTGTTGATCTTCAAAGAACTTGTTTAATTTTGTTGGTCAGGTTATCCTAATAACGCGAACACAGATTAACACTAACCCTCATATAAGGGATCATGGCATCCCGCAAGTATCCCGATCTGACTAAATGACTAAACGATTAGTTTTTTTTTTTTAACACTAATACTCCACATTAATTTATCCAATGCATGTAGGGATTGGCAGGGATAATTGATGAATGCATTTATCTGAATTTATCACCGACTTGTTCCAGCTTAAGGCACGTTCTCACGTGTCAAGTTTAGTTGACCGATTTTAGTTGATCAACAGAAGTTGAATGAAAAACCTAGTGAGAACCTTTGTTTCAATAAAGTTGATCAACTTTTTAGTGGATCAAGAAAAGTTTGACCGGTTCAAACTTTATCGTTCAAGTATGACGCATCTTTCAAGTTGAACCCGCCATGTTTCAAGTATTGAAGCGTGTGAACCTCCGAATCGCCCAATTAGCCTCTCAGATTGCTTTCAACTCATAGAGTGCTCCGTGTCGTTATTGAAACGGTTTGATCGATTTCAGTTGAAACGTATGAACCAAAACTGATTCAAGTGGCATTCAACTTTTGTTGATCAACTAAAATCGTTCAACTAAACTTGACACGTGAGAACGCGCCTTTAGTAACACAGATTGTAGTACTCCCTTGTGTATAGACACCGTCCGTAAAAAAGGCCATAGGTAGATCTCCTAGATTACTAGGTTTACAGCCACTCCCAATAGCTCCAGACACGGCAACAACATTTACAGCAAAGCGACATTTACATCCTTTCACAAAGCATTCTTCTACATAGGCGGCTAGAAAGAACGTAAAAACATTAGGTAGCAGAAAGTAGCCCTCAGTAGATATTTTAGGTCCTAGCGGATTTGGCTAGCGTGGGATCTATGACATCCATTCTTTTCAAGCCTCTTTCAAATAATTTTATGTGTAGCATCTTTTTACGTTGTCTTATTGCTGTAAGAGGAAGTATTGCGATCTTGTCCAATTTTTGTCATCGAATTTTCACCGGATATTCATGTTTTGTGATCCCATGAGTCCAAAAAAGAAATCTCGGTGCATGTCTGGGAACAGCATAGCTCAAAAACGAAAAATCGGAGAAAGTTCAAACTTGAAATACCGTTTGGGTTTCATCAAGGGATGTTACCCTTGAAGGGTTTCATGACAGGAAGTTATTTTCAAAATTCCTTAACCAGAAGTTCCACTTTACTGAATGCATTTTTCACTTAGTTTTGTGATTTTCTCGAAAAGGGCTTCTACGATTTTTTTAAAACAACTCATCGAATACAGAGCTACAACTTCAATTTGAAACCTCCAAGTGTTATTTTGGTTTTAGTTTATTATATAATTCCTTCATCTAAATATAATAATTAGAAATTAATATGTTATCGAAATTCCGAGTTTGAAAAAAAATCGGTTGACCGGAAGTGCGTTATTATGGATTTCATTAAATTTGGTTTCCAAAAACTGTACATTCAGAGAGACCTATCATTTTTTTTTTTAAACATTCTTCAGAGAAAGTTCATTTGGGGTGGTTTTGAAGGTTTAAGCTTTTCTCAAAAAAGTGGTTTTATTAAGTTTAGAATTTTCCCATTGTTATAACATCGAAGCTAACTAAACATCTATTGAGAATTCTGTGGTTTGATTCTGAAAGGGCCAGTGTCAATTTTTCACGCAAATGAGTTATTGGGCCTTAAGCTTTTTTCACTGAGTTCTATTTTATGCTATAACGGCCAATGCTAAGTCTAACAATGTGGAAGATATATATATATCGAAAGGGCCAAACTCATACAGGGAATTTATCTTCAAAGATAATGAAAAATTGGCCAATGTCAGAAAAGAATACACGGAGGCACCTACAGGTATCATAATTAGTGTACATTAATCATCACTGACCCCAGTTGACAAAGGAAAAGACATTGTCCTGGAATTGTTAGTTTTTTTAGTACATTTCACAAAAGAAAGTGTTAAATTTTCAATGCTCATTTACAAAAAACAGTGGTTTTTGACATTGGCCCTTTTAGAACCAAGCCGCAGAATTATACTTGTAAGTTTGAAGAAAATTTGTAATCCATTATATGTAAATTGCAGTAAGGAAAAGTCGTTAAGTGTTTGAAACCAGATTTTTTGTTAATTTTTGTATTTTTGATTCAAATGTTTAGAAACTGTATAAGATCACCTTGAATTATATGTATTTCTTATGTTGTTTTAATGCAGCCTGGCGATATGGTAGCAGCTTTGGTTAAGAATGTTGAAGGCGATGAAGACAACTGGATCTTAGCTGAAGTTGTTTCCTTTAACGCCATTACTAGGAAGTATGAGGTAAGTAAGATTTAGTTTCGTATATAGAATTTTTATTTCCCCGTAAAATATCTGTAAACTAAATTAAAACTTAAAAAAAAAAAAATCACAAATAAAACAAAATTAAAATATAATTTCTGCGTAGGTTGACGACATAGATGAAGAACAGAAACCAAGACATACGCTCAGTAAAAGACGAGTGGTTCCGTTGCCGTTGATGCGCGCCAATCCAGAAACTGATTCCCATGCACTTTTCCATAAAGGAGCTATAGGTATTTTTAGTTATTTTATTTAATTGATTTAGTTGTAATTCAGGGTATGAGCCAGAGAATTTCCTTACCATTCTTGCAAGATCAAAACATAGCACCACTGAAAGAGAACCTCATTGTGACGGTTGAACCTTCTCTGACTGATTGTAGACAATATACTAAGACAAATCTTTTACTGCTTTTATAGGAATTTTTGTGATACAAACAACTAATAAGCGGGTTTATCGGTCAGCATCTGTGGGTGTTTGTTCCACCGCAGTTCTATGTGTGCCTTCTTTGTACACGACCAAAGATCGTCTTGACTCTGCAAAGTCAAGGTTATCTTTAACAATTCAGAAATAACTGTGTTTATCAACAACGACAACCAAACTCTGGTGTGAAACGTTCACATGACTTTCTCTAACTCCTGTTAGTACAATTATATATAAAATGACAAATTTTACATATTTGTGCTAACATGAATGCAGAGGTGGTAGGTGGATAAGTACTTACCTACTAAACTTGGCTGGAGGAGAACTAATTATATTCTGGCCCAGTGGAGCCCACCAAGAACACACAACTAACTGCACATAACATTAGAAATTTAATGCCCCAAATTCCATACAACTATTCAAAATTCACCGGTTCATTGATTTTGTTCAAATTTGGAATCATAGCAAGCTTCTAATCTATATTAATATTATATAGGTAATAAAGTTGTAAGTGATCTACTAAAACTACCATCTTTGTTTCGTATTGAGTAACTATGGACTGTGTTCTCGGTGTACCAGATGCGGCTTTATAAATGTAATTTCATGGCTAGCGTTTGTTAGTAGTCTTACAGAAATTCCTCTATAATTCCATCTTAGAATTGAGTATTCTATTCTTACAATTTGTGTATATTAACAAAATATTTCAAAAATGAAAAATTGCAGGCACGAAGTTTTGCCCAACAACCGGAACTGCGACTTCACTGAGTAATTTTTATCACTTTTCCAAGATTTCCTCGAAAACGGCTACAACATTTTTCTTTTGATTTCGAATACTATCTACACACATAAATACCTTATCACTTTTATTTTAAACATTTCCCCAGGAAAATATATTTTAATGCTTATTAAAATATTGTATAATATATTGTAATGCATTCCTCTAAAGTACCACTTCAGTGTAGCATATGGTTTTACCATTTATATAATACTAGGGTCATTCAATAAGTAACGAGACATATCGTTATAGCTAAAAACGTTTTATTTAATCAGTACAAAACTTTGGCTACTTTTCAACATAGGCTCAGCAACATTTATACAATCGTTCTTCTAATTTGTGTATGCCTCTGGCATAAAATTCTTTAGGTTGATCTCGAAGCCACTTTTGCACCTAATTTTCACTGGATTGAAAATGTTTCCCATGTTGAGCCCCTTTAAGGGGTCCAAACAAATGGAAGTCCGAAGGGGCGAGCTCGGGACTGTAGGGGGGAAATGGAAGGATCTTCCACTCCACTTTTTGAAGTGTTTCTTGAGTTAACTGTGGGCGCGCGTTGTCATGAAACAAAATCACGCCTTTAGTCAAGAGTCCACGACGTTTTGTTCGAATGGCAGGCCTTATTTGTTTGTGAGGCCAATATATGTAATACTGGCTGTTGATGGTTCGTTGAAGGGACGAAGTTGCAACTTCAACCGGTCGTCCGCTTCGTTAGGTCAGACACTTACAAAGCCACTTTGTAAACCTTTGTAATCCATTTGTAAACGTTTGAACGATTCAAACAATTATTCCCCTACATTTTCAACATTCTTTCGTGGATTTTACTATCTTTGATACTTTTTGCAACTAAAAATCTAATCACTGAGCATTGTTCTTCCTAGGTGTAATGCTCGAGCGGGACTCGCCACTGTTAACTGAATACATTTGAATGTTGCCAAATCCCCTCGGACAGCTGATGAGAAACCAAGTACATGGATGCCAACTGGCCAACTTGACGCACTGAAACTATTGTATTGATTAAACAAACCGTTTCTGAGCTACAGCGATTTGTCTCGTTACTTATTGAATGACCCTCTTATGAATACACATGGAAGTATTAATAAAATTCCAAATTTGAAGAAAATCGGTTAGCTGACATTTTACAGACTATGTTTTTGAGTTTTTTTGGAATTTTCTCGAAAACGGTTACAACGATTTTCTTTAACTTGGAATGCTTGCTGCATGGACAAAGACTTATTCTTTTATTTGTAATATATTTTGAATAAATTGATTTCAAAAAGGGTTGGAGGGCTGTCAGTTCCCTTGCACAAGCTTTGTTGGTTTTATCCTAGAGGGCTTCACATAAGGCCACTCAGGTATACAAATAAAATCTCCATTGCCATTTTTATGTCTAGCCCAATTAATTGTTGCAATTTTTAAGAAAATTTCTTGATTAAATTGTATTAATTAGAGAAAGTCGTTAGAGTGGTTCTCACCAGTTATTTTTCTTTTTCCTGACCGGTTTCGGATTCTCATCCATCTTGGACAGTAAGGCTGTCAAGTTTGTGTAAAAAGTTGACTTCAAGTTATTGTTTTTATCACGCACCACACCTGTTGAATGTAGTAAACGCTTGTAAAATAAGTAAATATTTAGTTGCCTTTAATTTTTCGACAGGTTGGGAAGTAGAGTATAATGGAATGACACATTAGAGGGCACCATAACTTACGCTTCCGGATTTACTCCAAAATTATTTCCCTAGAAAAATGTTTCAGTAAAAAGTGATGCATAAAGTCAGTTTCAGATATTATATTGTACAAACTTCTTACAGGTGCACTAACCCCTCCCCCATCGCTAACAAAATCTGATCTAAAAGTAATATTTTCAGCTAAACGGATTTTGATTAAATTTTTTCTATTTGATCTCTCTTGGTGATACCAAAGCGGATCTTTCATTCTGTGATTTTTCACTGATATTGAAATAGAAAACCATTTTCTGAAAACCACTTTTTCGGACTCAAGGGACCCCATAACTTATAGTTCCTGTAAAAATTGAATTACGTAAATCTAAAGCAGGATCGCACAGTCCCTGTGCTCAGTGGTGAGAGGGTTTCCCTTAAAGCTCTGATGGTAGTTAAAAATTTGAGGATGTGAAGAAGTAGTAGTAGCAGTAGTATTTTAATACGACTTGTCTGAGAATTGGGGAAGCGAAAAGTATGGTCGACAACTTAGTTGTGAAACTGGAATGGCTTTTAGCTTTTCCAAAGCTTTTTAAAAGCTCTGACGTCATGTAGTTCCGCCTACCGCTTTCAGTGTCGAGCTATACACACACTAACCATTCACTAATATGTTGAGAATGAGAAGATTGCAAGAACTGATATAGAAAACTGGTTAGCGGTGAGAGTAAAATGACAGACTGACTGGCCGAATGTTTGCTTCTTATTGTTTTTTCAAAGACTTCACTTTGACTCTACCTAGTCTTGCTTGTATTTTGTTGACCTACATCCTCTTGATTTGCTCTGTGGGGTTGAATAGGTAGATAGGAAGATCTTGATCTCCCCAAGATATTAAGCTTGAGTAGTGTGTTATAGGGAGGTGCGATATAACTCATGTTATGTGTTTGAGTGACAGCTTGGGCGTATTGCTATATATATATTGGGGCAAGATATAGCTAGGGTAATTCCAAACATTGAAGTAAGACTTTTGTTTTTGTGTAGACCTAATCTTTTTTTGGAGTTTCCATGGAATATATTTATAGTGCTTTGTAATTATTTTATATATTGTATTTATATATTGTTTTCAATTTTTTGTTTTTGTTGGATCCTTGCCCCATTGCAGTGATGGCGTTATACCCGCAGACAACATGTTTCTACAAAGCAATTGTCAATCAGTTGCCCGGTTCACCAACAGAAGATTATGAAGTACTATTTGAAGATTCCAATTATCCAGATGGTTTTGCACCACCGTTGAATGTGTCACAACGCTATGTGATCGATATAAAAGAGAGAAAGAAGACTTAACATCAGGTGACGGGGTCGCCTCCCCATACATCGGCTATATCATCATCTGCATCTTCATCAACATCAGCCGTAGCAGCAGCTGCAGCTGCATCAGCAGCAGTATTGGCCAGTGCTTCCTCAATAGCTACAGTTTCATCAGTTTCTGTCATCACATCATCATGTGGTAGCAGAACGACGAGTACAGTTGGCGCTGGAGATCTAAGTTCTGCTTCTATAACCACTACTGCTGATGATAGCCTTTCTTCTGATGATGACGCTTCTTCTGACTGATTAGGTAGGAAGAAATAATTAAATATATGCATTATTTCCATCCACCTTCCACCAATTTTACATATATTTAGTGAAGTTACTGGGAGAAGCAAAAAAAAAAAAAATCGTTGAAGTTGATATTTATTACAAAAATTAAAGACAAATTATGAATTAAATTAATTACAAAAAATGCCGCCCTGGTGTTTTAAATAAAACTAAAAAGTAACTCTCCAAATCGTTAGAAGTCCCCGGAGCTCGAATGGATAAACTGTCTTTTGCTCTTTAATACTCGAAAGAGACTGGGAATAAATAACTCCTGTTCTTGTTTCACATTCCGCACTTTGCAAATTCTAAAATAGAGAGAAAGAAAAAAGGTATTAAATCCAGTCGCAGTTATATAAAGAGAAAGAAAGACCAAAAAATGAACATGTCTTATATGAAAATAAAAAAAAAATGCAAAATTAAAAAATGCCAATAAAAAATCGATAATATTCATCGATATATTCAAAACAAGCCCAGTCTCAAACAAAAATGCTTAAATATATTTTACTATCCTTTATTTTCGTTTTAAATAACTATTTTACTTAGCTTTAATGAAAATAATACACAATTTTGGCAACATTAAATTGCAAAATTACCTCTCCCGATTTAGTAAAAGATAAAAAAAAACATAAAAAACATTATTTATTACACTGTCATAATATACAGTAGTGCCTTAATATAAAGAAAAAGAAAAAACCCTTATGCCAAACAAAAATTAAATAAATTTAATGATGTCACACATTGGAGCACAGTTTAATTCATTCGACTTCGGATCAGCTGAGTGTTAGAGCGGAAATAAGTGAAGAAATTATTTAAAAAATAACAATAATAATAAAAATCGAATAAAAAGAATAATGGAATGTAAACAGAACAGGTATACAAAATTTGTTATTTTTTGTTGTTTTATTTTTGTAAATTATTTATTTATTTATTTTTATTAATAAATAATTTGATTAGAATTTTTATTTGTTTATGTTTTATTTTGTACCATATTTATTTTAATACAAATTTTTTTTTCTTTCTAAGTTTGATTTATTTTTATTCTGTTTTTTTATTTTAACATTTTGATTTTTTTCCCAATACATCCCAACACATTTCCTTCTTTTCTTCCCACCTCCCCAACGAATTTTTATTTTCATTTCTCATAATAAAGGTTTTATTTTTCCAGCTTTTATCCGATGCCCCAATTATCGCCTTTATTTCTTATTAATATTCCTGTAATTAGAAAATAAAATTTTTGCAACTTGCATGGCACCATTATATCTTTTTTCTTTCCCAAGTATTTTTCATTAAAAAATATAATAAAAATTGCATGCGCAAATCTATAATTTCTAAAAATAGTTAAGGCATTAAATTATATTACAAATTTTATGATACTTTTTTTAAATTATTATAACATTGTAGGTGTGTGCGTACTTAAATTATAATAACTATACTATAAATTACTTAGCTATTTGATATTATATACATATTAATAATATTTAGTATATTTAAAATAATATATCTCGTAATAATAATTCTTTTTTTATTTATTTTAAGTTTTTTCAGGGGACGTTTTTTCGTCGATGGTGCAAAAAGCGGTAGTCAGATATAAAACATTTTTTGTTTATTTTTCTAAAGTCTTACCTCCTAAAAAAAACACCTCCAACCATTTTGTGCTGTTTTAATCTCTCAAGTGTTGTTCTCCCCCCCTGAAAGTTATATATATCAGGTTGTTGGCCACCATAACGGGAGTAGTCGAAGATTTTGAGACTCTTGAGGCCACATGCGTGCTGCATTTCGGATATTCCGTTTTCTTTCGGTAATTTTTTTTTATACGTCAAATCTGTAGTCTTCAGCAAATTTTTTTATGAAAAACCTTTTTAAAATAAAAGCAAATATACTTTACAAACAACACTTCTATAGATTTTATATTTTTAAAATATTAACTGCAAAAAAAGCAAAAGAACTGAATCAATATTTTTCGAAGAGCATGTGGGTTAAAAACATAATGATATTGGTTAATGCAAATCTCGATTGTGTGTTTTTATTTTATTTTTTATAGTTACATTCATAGTATGAAACGATGGTCCGAATTACAATTCCGAAAAAGAGAAGTATTGATTTGGACGTTTTGAAGGGAAACAGTCATGTTACCATGCTTCCTTCGAAATATTTATTTATGAAAAAATACCATCTGTGACCATTACTTTCAATTTTTAGTTTGATTGTGATAAACTCCCCTGAAAATATCTTTTTTTTACTGTTACCCTATTTAGTGTGTAATTTTCACATACGAACTTAACATAGAATAATAAATTATAAGCTTACATAACAGTTCATACAGTAAATAGTTATTATTCGGTGAAATAAGTAGGTTATTTTTCAATTTAAAATCGATTTAAAAGTTACCTATGTGTATAAAGCAGATATTATAACCTCAAAACATTTTCAAGTGTTTGTTTTTATGTTTGCTATTTATAAGAGAAAGTTGAGTTATTGATTTTTACAAAAATTCTCAAAAACAATCAAATCTTTAGTATAGAAAATGATAATAACTTCGTCAAACACAAAAAAAAAATTAGAGTTTAATTTATGAGTCCAACATTTTCAGTTAACCTCCAAGAAAAAAGCTTAATACATTTTTTTTTCGACAAGTAAATTTTTAAATTTGTGCATAAAAAATTTAAACAAAATTAATAAAGTGCCTTTATATTTAAGTTTATTTATCTTTTAGCTCTATTTTATTTTGTTCCACATTTTTTATTAAGATTTTTTTCATACTATACGAAGAAATGATTTTTCATAGGTTAGAACGGAAATGAAAAAAATAATATCCGGACGGTTTTTGAGAAGGGATACCGAGAAACTTAATTTATTAAAATGATAAAAAGTCTTCCAGTTAATTACAAAAAGATAATATTTGGAAAAAGTTGCCAATTTCAGATGACATTTTAATAGATCTGCAGGTTTTTTTCGCTTTGTTCTATTTTCAAATAAACTCAATGCCTTTACAATCATTGTGATAATAATCAAACAAAACACATAAAGTGATGTTCCTATTCTTAAGTTTATTGAAAAAGCAAATCGATAAAAGTACATATCAATAAGTTTTTTTTTTCCACATCTTTTAGGTCTACGTTATAGTTTTCAATTAGATCATTAGTTAATTATTATGTTCAGTATTTTTAATTAATATTTATTTGCTAAGAAGTTATGACTAGTACCAGGTAAGACTACAGAAAAGAAATTAAAGGGCGCCCCCTTCACAGTAAAAATTATTATGGATTTAATCATTACTAATATTTAATTTAACTTTAAATTCTTCTATGTATTTCATTTACTAAAAATTTGCATTTCCATGTGGACGAAAATATTATTTTAAGAAAAAGTACGATACAAGGAATTGTACAAAATACCTAGTAGGTTGGTTACACTATTAATTCCTAGGGTTTTGTTACTTTTAAATTTGTATTCATTAATTAAAATACTTTTTCAATATAAAAAAAACATTGAATTATCTTATCTTACCTGGACGATTCGGTTTTTTTTTTATAGTGCACGATTTTCAAAAAACTTTATCTTAATTGAATCAAAAGCTATATAAAAAATAATCTAAGTAACGTCGTTTAACCTTTGCTTTTTTTGTTTTTCTACTTTGTGTTTTACGTTTTATTTTACTATGGCCCCGTTGGACTTGTAAATTAAACTCCAGAATTTGTGATTTTGTTGTTGATAAATTAGTTTTTACAATTTATTTTCCACTTTTTCCTTTTTGTTTTTGCATCAAACTGAGAATAGTTATTAAGTATAGGTTATATAGTGTGTTTTATCAATCTCTTTCTCTCTAAATATAAACTTAATTTAAGAATCTATATTTAAACACTTTTATTCTAGAATTTTATTTACTCCAGTATATGTAAACCTCCAGTACCGTCAATCCCGGCACACTTCTAAAGTCTTCATAATTAATTAAAATATTTAGATATAAGGGCTATTTTATAAATATATTATTACATCCTAAAACCAAAAATATTTAATAATAATAATAAGGCAGTGAATTCATTTTTTTTTTTTCATAAATAATTATAACTTTAGTTTTTTCGCTTATTTTACTTTTATCTACAAAACATCTACTGCACAGACATCACCAGATTTATTCAACCACTTGGTTTAAAATATTTCCCTATTGAATGACACAGTAAGTAAGATGTAAAGAAAACTTTACGTGCACATTCTCGTTAAAACCAAAACGATACAACTGGTTTACAACCTTAATAATAAAACCTTCCCATAACAGTACACAACTGTTAACTGACATGTATTTTTTTTTTGTTTAATCGAATTATCATGTGCAGTATTGTTAACATTTTTAACAAAAAAGTTCCTCGTCGTAAGTGAATTTTTATTTTATTTTTTATTTATTAAATTCATGACGATATTTAATGACAGTTTGGAGCCGGAATATTTACACTATATTATCTTTGTATTTTACAAATAATATAAAATAGAGTAATTAATATTTTTAGAGATAAGAGTTCTTAAATTAATTAGTGATAGTATTCTATGTAATTTGTGTTTGTTTATTCAGAATTCATTTTAGTGCACATTTTGTTTCGTTTCAATTAAAATATAAAATAATTTTCTTAGGTACTTTATTACTTTCTCTTATTCCTAATAAGAGGAAGTATTTTTTTTAAATATTTTAATTTCGTCTTATAATTTTATTTAGAAAAAAGAAAAAAAAAGAAAAAATAAAAAAACAAAAAAAAAAACTTGTTTTCCCTGTTCTTATGAGTTTTTTCAAACAAGATTTGTTGAAACTGTCTCTTTTTAACCTAAATATTGATAAAAATAATTACGATAATTTAAAGATCATTAATGTTTTGTTTGTATTGAGAAAAAATAAGAATCCCCTCCTCCGTAATTTGTCATATAATAGTTTTTTTCAAAAAAATAATTCCGTAGATTTAACTAAAACTACCTCAAATTTTTATGATCGTATTAGAAAAAAAAATTGTCCAAATTTATCAGTAAAAAAAAAAATTTTTTCGGATTCCCCCTCTATTTAAGAAAAATGAAAAACCAAAAAAACCTCCCTCCATCAATACATTTTAATATCACAATTTTGTACATAACTGTAAACATTCAATGAGAGGTGATTTTGAGCGCCAACTGTTCTTATTTCACGGCTGTTTTCTTTAATGGAGAATAGTCTTTTATTTTTCAACTATCATGGTTTCATCATTTTTGTTCTAAACTTTAGTTTTTTGTTAATTATACGTTTCAGATATTACAGTCAGCACTGGCTTATGGCTGGGCATTATACCATTAATATACTGTCAACAGTCTGATTAAACGCGCGCTTTTCAATATTATTGCCCTGTTTTTGACTTTCTCGTATTTTAATTTCCAATTTTTACATTTATTTATTTAGTTATATAGTTAGTTGTTTTTGGTGATGGGCACAGCACTGTTTCTAGGTTATGTTGTACTGAGAGTTGTCATGGCAACAGCTAACTTTCTCTTTAGCAATTACATAAACCTTTCTTTTTCGTTCATTACGGCCATTCAATCAGATGAAAGTGATCATCATCATATAAAACAAATTCACAATGATTAAGTACTGGGTATGAATTTTCTCTTGTGTTGTTAGGGATTCTTTAGAGAAGTTGGCGAGAAGCCCCCCCTTTTCATAATTCTTTTATTTTCCCTTCCCCCCATCTTTATTCAATATTTCATTTTTCATTTATATTTTTAATTTAATAATTTTAACTTTTATTAGTTTCATATTTTTTTTAATTGTAATTTGTTTTCCAAATCTTGTATGGGTCCGAAGCTGTACACTTGCTTTAGCCCTGTTTTCCCAGGTTTCTGTCGAATATACCAAGTCGACCCGTGATAATAAGACTGCAAGCCGTACAAGTGATGTGATTTGACCTATTCGTTGATTGTTTCCTATTATTCCCATTTCCATAGAAATATTTTATTTTCATTAAAAAAAAAAAGAAAAAATAACAATCAGAATTTAAAAAAAGAAAATTGTTCGGGTCCGAAATAGGTCCATTTGTCACAGCCTTCACATAATTATGGGATAAAATGTGATAATAATAATAACGCTAATAATAAAATGTATAGACATAGTAATACTAATAAAAAACAACTGAATGAATTATTCCATATTATGGAAGTTCCTGTCGTAGCCCTAAGAAAATAAAATATAAAGATATAAGACTGCAAAAAGGGCCAACAATTTTTTGACCCAATTGAGCACTAAGAGAAAAGGATAAATGTCGATTTTATAATCGAATTTTTTTACCGGTATATCGAGTTTATTTTTTAATTTTTTTTTAATCATCAAAAATATAACATCTTTTTTGTTACATTAAATTTATTAATCAGAAGTTCGACAGTTTTGCTTACCGTTAAATTCCTATATTAATATGTATGGAAACACTGATTTCAGTGATGTTAAGATGGCTGTTTGGTCAGGTTATTTCTGTTTTCACCCGTGATATATTTGTTATGTTTTGAACGTTACTTTAATATAAAAAAAAGAAGTAAAAAATATTGTTTGAAGATACGTATAATAAATAACCTCTTTTTAAATCTGTTTTAAAAATCCGTCCGAACGAAATTATTTTGTGAATTCTTTTAATTAGTTGTCAACAATATTAACATTATTATAGAGTGGACTATATTGATATTTTCTTTATCTTAACCTGCTTAGTTTCTTTTTTTACAATTTGTTTAGCCGATATAAATGTTATCTGGGCACCTTTTTTTTGTTTAAAATAAAAAACAGTTCATGGAACCTCCAGCAGTGTAAAATTTAGTATTGATTACAGCGGAAACTTGTTCAGCCCGTTAACGGGAATTTTTAGCTCCAGGTTCGGCCAAATATTATTAAATTTTCAAACTCTGTTGTAAGTTTATGTGGAAAACCCAAAAGATCGATTTATTTAGACATCACTTATTTATTATATTAAATAAATTCATTTATTTCAGTTTTTAAGACATCGAAAGTGATTGAAATCAAAATCAATAAATATGGACCAAAAAACTGTAAGAACTAATTCAACAAAATCTCACAAATATGAAATATTACAAAAATGGGGATAATAGCAATAATACATTGCCTTTCTTTAAAAAGTTGAGATAACCTTCATTATTATAAAAACGCTGAATCCATGATTGGGCCATTCAAAGAACTTATCTTCCCCCTCATATCACTTTGTTTTTCTTTACACGCTCCCCTCCACTGTTGTGCGTGCATTTCAGTATTCTGTTGCTACTTATTTCATGGATGGATTCTATCATGTCCAGCAAATTGATTTTTTCATATATTTCAGTTATCGATTCAAAAAATGAAAATAAATCAATAAAAATTGTTAGTCATAGCTGATTATAGTGAATATTTTTTTTTTTTTTTGGCAGTTAACAACTAAAGATTAGGTGAAACATGTTTACATTATGTAATATGTTGATTGAAATCAAAGAAAACGACAAATAAGTTAACTGATGTTTTTATGAATAAAAAAATGCTTGCGGTGACCATGTTATTTCAAAATAAATACAAAAAAATTGAAGAAGAAGACTTTGCTATGTTATAAGGCCGTGGTGAAACTTCCCTTTCTAAACATTTTAACCTTGTTTTGTAATTCTCAGACAACGGACAGGTCCGAAGAAATAAGAAAGAAAAAAAAGAAGTCCACTTGTTAAGCCCTTTATAGACAAAAAAAAAAAACAATAACAAAAAACAAAACAAATAATTATAAAATATTAAAAAGTATATATATAAAAGGACCCTGTCGATAAATATTAGTAAAAAATAATTAACAAGACTGCAAGTAGGGCAACCATTTGACTGTTCTGTTGTTCATTTCTAAAATAGGTAACTGATTATGCAATAAATCAGCTGATTTTTTCGTTTTCAATCATCTCTGAAGAGAGAGGTTTCGTACACTAGGTTAGCTGTGGAAAATTTGAAAAATGTAAACAAAAGTAAAAGAAATCGTATTATGTTTCATATTATAATGTGAAAATGAAAAAAAAAAGAATTTGTGGGTCCGATATATCCTCTTGTTTTAGCCCTTTTTTTTAAAAAAAAACAAAAACAAATAAATATAAGTAATAATAATAACAATAATAATTTAAATAAAAGAAAATAAAAAAGAAGGTTCCTGTCGTGAAAAAATATAAAAGAAAATACTAAAAGACTGCAAGAAGGATATTTATCATTGTTGACCCTATCGATAATTTAAAATTTACAAAACAAAAAAATTAAATAATATAAATAAACAGGGAAGAAAATTATTACAGCCCTAAATAAAAAATATGCCTTAAATAAAAACACATAGGTTCCTTGTATTAAAGCCTAATAAACAAACCACTTTTTTAACCATAATCCTATAAAAATCAGGTATATTCTGGTGAGCAGGTTAACCATCTTAGATCTGTTAATTAATAAAATAAATATTTTCAAAATTAAACAACCGTTCCTATTGCTTAAAAAAAAAAAAACTTTCCACTTTCCTGCCCATACGTGAACTGTGCATAACAGTACAACCAACTTAGACCCAAATAAATTCCCTCCATCTTCATGTTTAAAAAAAAAAAATCATACCCATAATATCGAAGTTTATTTTCTAATATTCCACGTGTTTTTAATAATTTGTTTTCATAACATAATAATAATAATACGCTAATAATAGACTTTTAAAAATTGGAAATTTTTAAACATTTAAAACTCAGGGTCAATTAAATAAGAAAGAAATTAATAATAAAAAGCAAACGTTGGAAGTTATTATAAATTGCATCCTTGATTTTTGTACCCTACCATTTTAGTTTAGTTGGTTATGTTGGCAGCGCCACATACAAAAAAAAGTAATACAAAAATAGCCAATTTCTACCTTCACCAGTAAATTAAAAAAAAAAAAAATTTAAGTATTAAAATATATGGGAATTGCTAAAATTTATAATCAATCTGGCATCATCTTAAAAGAAATAGTAGAAATAAATTTGATTCAAGTTAATAAAAAAATGATAATTGAAACGTAGAAAGTTCACAAAAACTTATGTTATAAAATAATAATAATAAAAAAGAAAAGAAAACAGAAAAAAAAATCTTGAAAATGAAAAAGCAATTAAGAAAATATTTAAAAAAAATTTAAAATCAACAATAAAATACAAAAAAACATTAAAACAATACACTTTCTAAAAATTCTAACATATATACAGAGGGCTATAAGTTATAAATAATAAATTCTTAATAATAAGTAATAAGATTTAAGTATAACTTAAACTAACTAATTATAGTGAGATCTCCATAAAATAATAATTAATTTAGGACTCATAATGTACAAAATGTAAAAATCGCGATTAAGCTAAAAAAAAAAAAATGTTTTAATTAGGTTTAATAATTTAATAAAGCATATGATTAAAGAACTTTATTGAATTAAAACAGCTGTTAAGTTAGACATTTTTAAGAAAAAAATCACTTAAGTAAGACTTATTTTTAGAGGGTAACTTAGATTAGATTTAAGTAATAACATATTTACTGGGTTTAAAAAAAAAAAATATACTTTTTCCACGGGAAACGCACAATATCTGTTAAAATTATTTTATGATTTTATTTTTCATAATTATCAAATGATTTTGTCTTAATTATAATAAAAAAAATTAAATAAAATAAAATTTTTGTCCGGACAAAAATTTAAAAAAAAAAAAATTAATTTCCTTGAAATAGATTTTAGTGTACTTGTTCGCTCATAGATAGTGCTCAAGTGTTTTTATTTTTATTTCCCTCTATTTCTCTGTTTCTCTTTTCGTTTTAGCGCGCGCACGATAAGAGAAAGGGAAATAAGTGATAATTGATTTAATTTTTGCTTCTTTTTTTTTCTGTTGACCGGGCATATTTGTTCACAACTCAAATATCCAATAAGAACTGGTCCGAATCTCTCCTACAAATAATGAGCAAATTAAAGAAATGTCCACTTGCTAAGCCCTTAGTATTTAAATAAAACTCAAAATAAAAATAAAAAAAAGACAAAAAAAATTATTTAAAAAAAAAATGAAAAATAAAAAACTAAAAAAAAAAATTACAAAAAAACAAAAAACTTAAAAAAACTTAAAAAAAAAGTCGTCGCATCTGTTGACATCGACATTAAAATAACTATAAATATATAAACAGACTGCAAGTCGGGCTCTCTAGCTGTTTTATTGACCAGATTCATTGTTCACAAACAATCGCGTCATGAATGACGTGTTTATTGGATGTTGTGTTCAAATTATGTTTGGTCTTTTTTGTTTCCTTATTTAGACTAATCGTCGAAATAATAATTTATAAGCATTAACGTAAAATAAGTTAGGATAAGTATAAAAATAAGTATGGATTTAAGTATCAAAATTGAAAACAAAACAAAATTACAGAAACTGACGTAACAAAAAAAAAACATCAGCTAATAGTAAACTAAAACTACATCTTAACAAATCAGCTGATTTTAGATGACTTTGTAAAACCATGTATAAATGTTATGGATATGGAGTTCGCGAAAGCCTAAAAGTATTGATTGTAGCAAAGTTTAACAACATTCTTTATTTATTCTATAAATAAAGTTGGTTACCGCAGCATAAATCATCGCTTTTATTTTATATCTGTTGATTCTAAAATACAAAATTCAAACATACAATTAAAAATAAAAGTCAGGATTTTATTTTGGATTCCAGCTAAGAATCTACATCTGAATTGCTGAATTCGGAGAATTGCAAAAGACGAGAGGCGAAAAAGAAGTGGTAGACCGCAATAAATCACACCGTAACTCGGTGCGGGCATAAGATTAAAAACAAAAAATTGAACTTTCCGGATTTCATGAACAGAGAGCGGTATCTATATGGATACACTTATCCCAATGTAATCGTTCCGAAAATGTTGTTGTAATATGCGATCATATATGATAATTCTCCTTAGCACTCGCTTTAAACGTACAAAATCATTCAGATCATTCAGGCAATAGATGATTTGATTATCTAAACAGCATAAATCAAATGACCTTTTTCCATTGATTAGTGGATCTCATTAGTGTCCTGCTAATCAGAATTTGTTATATTGCCGGAGTCAAAACATGAGTACACACACACACACACACACACACACACACCACACAAACGTGCAAGGCAAAATAATTAAAAATCCCAAATTTTTGCGACTATTTTAGGTCTATCTCAGATCTTAATAGGGATTAAGGTCTTTTGCAGATTTTAGGATTTTAGGTCTTGTGCAGATTTGTCAGGGAAAGGCCCACAATCCATCCCTGAGATTATATCTTATGGAAATTATCTTTCCTTAAGAGGAAATAAAGTCAAGGAATCATGATAGATATAGGAATAGCAGATCATTTAAGCAGAACAAGACATTTTTTTATCTAATTTTTTTGCTGGATAACAATTTCCAGAATTTTCTATAGGAATATTCAGGCGGTGATTATGGGGACAGAGTCTCTTCTGTAAGATCTGAGATAGATCCAATCCCATCGGGAATTTTCATTTGTTTAACTCCATTTATTGCGTATGTTTTATTAGTAAAAATATATATTGGTTATAAAATTTACTTTAGGTTCTTTTCTGTTCCCCCTCCCACTTTAAAATTACGACAAAATTAAAACAAATTTATTGTAAAACTTATCAGATTCCATCTTACATTTGAAATGGAGAACATCTTAAGACCTTGAGCTTATTCTGCGATTAGTTTGGAACAAAATACCGCTATCAGTTTTCACTGCAAAGTAGTTAGCAGATTTTCTTTGCCGAATTTCGGCGCCCAGTAGGAGCACTTCACATAATATCTTGAGTTTCCCTCAACTACTGTTTGGCATAAGATCTATACTGGAATTGGCATTACCCTGCAAGGACAGATGAGGTTATAATAATAATAAAATTATTGGAAATCTGACGTAACATTCGAGAGTAATCGTATTTTCCCAGCAAGAAAGCAGTTGCCACTCAGTTCAAAGAATCATCACTGCGGAGAATTGGAGAATTAGAATTGTAACAACCGAGACCCTACAATTGGCTTATTTATGAAAATCTTGTGCATCTTGTGCAGTTTAGATCTGCACCATTATCAAACTCATTAAGAGAAACTTGGTTACACCAAATTCAAGTTTTGGGAAAGCCATATCACTCGTAACATATTATGCCTGTCCCCAGTTAGTTTGGCAACATAATATTACTGCATCATGGAAAGATTCAGCACTAGCGATAGAAGAAGAAAATGTAACATCTAAGCTCTATTACAGTATATACTTTGGTACAAATTTGCATAATATTCACCAGGAAAAACAACTTTTGAGTGCACACATGAGCGGCTTCTGTGACATAAAGCTTACAGTCAGCTGTAGAGATGAGGAGACCGTCTCGTAATATCCGCCGGCAACTAAATTACATATAATCCATATAACGAACAGATATAATGCAAATTTGTCAGCTGTGGAGTAAAGAAGTGCTATTCGTAATGGCATCTGAACACCCTCAGAAATCCCGTTTAATAAAATATTCCTACGTGTACTTACGTAATGTATAGTTACAGAGCAGATTCGTCAGCTTTGAAGATTCGCCCAATTTGATAAAATATTCGAACATGTAATCATACAGCAGATTTACAGAGCAGTTTGCCACTAGTGGAGAAAAGGAGTGCTCTCGTAACATCTAAAGCTCTCCGCAGCCTCGATGATAAAATATTCCTACATGTATCCCCACAAAGTTCAGTTATAGTGCAGATTTGTCAGCTGTAGAGAAACGGAGTGCTCTCGCAACATCTGAGTCCCTCTGCAGTTTAGTATGATAAACATTTCCAACATGTACCACCAAAGTTCAGTTATAGTGCAGATTTGTCAGCTCTGGAGAAACGGAGTGCTCTCGCAACATCTGAGTCCCTCTGCAGTTTAGTATGATAAATATTTCCAACATAAACCACCAAAGTTCAGTTATAGGGCAGATTTGTCAGCTATGGAGATAAGGAGTGCTCTCGTAACATCTGAGTCCCTCTGCAGTTTAGTATGATAAACATTTCCAACTTGTACCACCAAAGTTCAGTTACAGTGCAGATTTGTCAGCTGAGAGATAAGGAGTGCTCTCGCAACATCTGAGCCCCTCTGCAGTTTAGTATGATAAACATTTTCAACATATATCACCAAAGTTCAGTTATGTGCAGATTTGTCAGCCGTGGAGATAAGGAGTGCTCTCGCAACATCTGAGCCCCTCTGCAGTTTACTATGATAAACATTTCTAACTTGTACCACCAAAGTTCAGTTATAGTACAGATTTGTCAGCTGTGAGATAAGGAGTGCTCTCGCAACATCTGAGCCCCTCTGCAGTTTAGTGTGATAAACATTTCCAACATGTATCACCAAAGTTCAGTAATAGTGCAGATTTGTCAGCTATGGAGATAAGGAGTGCTTTCGCAACATCTGAGCCCCTCTGCAGTTTAGTATGATAAACATTTCCAACATATATCCCAAAGTTCGGTTATAGTGCAGATTTATCAGCTGTGAGATAATGAGTGCTCTCGCAACATCTGAGCCCCTCTGCAGTTTAGTGTGATAAACATTTCCAACATGTGCCACCAAAGTTCAGTTATAGTACAGATTTGTCAGCTGTGAGATAAGGAGTGCTCTCGCAACATCTGAGCCCCTCTGCAGTTTAGTATGATAAACATTTCCAACATGTGCCACCAAAGTTCAGTTATAGTACAGATTTGTCAGCTGTGAGATAAGGAATGCTCTCGCAACATCTGAGCCCCTCTGCAGTTTAGTATGGTAAACATTTCCAACATATATCACCAAAGTTCAGTTATGTGCAGATTTGTCAGCCGTGGAGATAAGGAGTGCTCTCGCAACATCTGATCCCCTTTGCAGTTTACTATGATAAACATTTCCAACTTGTACCACCAAAGTTCAGTTATAGTGCAGATTTCTCAGCTGTGGAGATAAGGAGTGCTCTCGCTACATCTGAGCACCTCTGCAGTTTAGTATGATAAACATTTCCAACATATATCCCAAAGTTCAGTTATAGTGCAGATTTATCAGCTGTGGAGATAAGGAGTGCTCTCGCAACATCTGAGCCCCTCTGCAGTTTAGTATGATAAACATTTCCAACATGTACCACCAAAGTGCAGTTATAGTGCAGATTTGTCAGCTGTGGAGAAACGGAGTGCCTTCGCAACATCTGAGTCTCTCTGCTGTCTAGTATTATAAACATTTTCAACATATATCACCAAAGTTCAGTTATGTGCAGATTTGTCAGCCGTGGAGATAAGGAGTGCTCTCGCAACATCTGAGCCCCTCTGCAGTTTACTATGATAAACATTTCTAACTTGTACCGCCAAAGTTCAGTTATAGTGCAGATTTGTCAGCTATGGAGATAAGGAGTGCTTTCGCAACATCTGAGCCCCTCTGCAGTTTAGTATGATAAACATTTCCAACATATATCCCAAAGTTCGGTTATAGTGCAGATTTATCAGCTGTGAGATAATGAGTGCTCTCGCAACATCTGAGCCCCTCTGCAGTTTAGTGTGATAAACATTTCCAACATGTGCCACCAAAGTTCAGTTATAGTACAGATTTGTCAGCTGTGAGATAAGGAGTGCTCTCGCAACATCTGAGCCCCTCTGCAGTTTAGTATGATAAACATTTCCAACATGTGCCACCAAAGTTCAGTTATAGTACAGATTTGTCAGCTGTGAGATAAGGAATGCTCTCGCAACATCTGAGCCCCTCTGCAGTTTAGTATGGTAAACATTTCCAACATATATCACCAAAGTTCAGTTATGTGCAGATTTGTCAGCCGTGGAGATAAGGAGTGCTCTCGCAACATCTGAGCCCCTCTGCAGTTTACTATGATAAAGATTTCCAACTTGTACCACCAAAGTTCAGTTATAGTGCAGATTTCTCAGCTGTGGAGATAAGGAGTGCTCTCGCTACATCTGAGCACCTCTGCAGTTTAGTATGATAAACATTTCCAACATGTACCACCAAAGTTCAGTTATAGTGCAGATTTGTCAGCTGTGGAGATAAGGAGTGCTCTCGCAACATCTGAGCCCCTCTGCAGTTTAGTATGATAAACATTTCCAACATATATCCCAAAGTTCAGTTATAGTGCAGATTTATCAGCTGTGGAGATAAGGAGTGCTCTCGCAACATCTGAGCCCTTCTGCAGTTTAGTATGATAAACATTTCCAACATGTACCACCAAAGTGCAGTTATAGTGCAGATTTGTCAGCTGTGGAGAAACGGAGTGCCTTCGCAACATCTGAGTCTCTCTGCTGTCTAGTATTATAAACATTTCCAACATCTACCACCATAGTTCAGTTATAGTGCAGATTAGTCAGCTGTAGAGAAAAGGAGTGCTCTCGCAACATAAGCCTGTCTGCAGTTTAGTATGATAAACATTTCCAATATGTATCACCAAAGTTCAGTTATAGTGCAGATTTTTCAGCTGTGGAGAAACGGAGTGCTCTCGCAACATCTGAGTCCCTCTGCAGTTTAGTATGATAAATATTTCCAACATGTACCACCAAAGTTCAGTTATAGTGCAGATTTGTCAGCTGTAGAGAAAAGGAGTGCTCTCGCAACATTTCCAATATGCATCACCAAAGTTCAGTTATAGTGCAGATTTGTCATGTGTGGATAAGGAGTGCCTCCCGTAAAATTTGAGGCCCGCCACAGTCAAGTTTGATATAAAATTTCAAAATGTACCGAGTCAAAATGATTTACAGTGCAGTTCTAGCGGTAGAGGTATGAAGTGGTTTGCGTAATAATTAAAGGTCTTCTGGCATCTAATTTGATAAAAACGTCCTACCTATACCTACACAAAATTGCAGTTGGGTCATGTGAGGAGTTAAGGAGTGCTTCTCGTAATATATGATGCCCCCTGGCAACGCGTTTGATAAGAAATATTTACATATACCTTATGAAATACGTTATCATCTAGATTCGTCAGCTGTGGAAATAAGGTTCGTAGTAACTGAGGGCCTCTAGAATCTAATTTTATAAAAAATTCCAAATGTACCTACACAAGTACAGTTGTGGAGAAAAGGTGTGGTTCTCATAAAATCTGAGGTCACCTGCAGTCCAGTTTTATAAAGAATTCTAAGATATCCCTGCCGAATGTACAATTATGGTGCAGTTTTTTTAGCTGTGATGACAAGGAGTGCTTCTCGTAACATCTGCAGCCGTCTGTTTATTAAAAGTTTTTTCTTGTACTCACACAAAGAACAGTTTTAGTGAAGTTTGGTCAGCTGTGCAGTAAGGAGTGAAATGTTAATCCCTGTACAATCTAGTTTGACAAAAAAAATTCCAACACCCTACTACACAAAGTACAGTTATGGTGGAGATTCGTCGGCTGTGGAGAAAAGGAGTGCCTCTCGTTACATCGGAGGCGCTTAGCTGTTTTGTTTGATAAAATATTCCAACATTACCCCCACAATGTACAGTTATACAGACGTACAGATTTGTCACTGTGGAGATAAGGAGTGCCTCTGTGTCTAGTAGTTTGATAAAAAATTCACGGGCAGATTCGACGGCTGTAGAGATAGGTGTGTCTCTCGTAACATCTGAGGCCATCTGCAGTCTTGTTAGATACAATATTCCTACATGTGCAATTTCAGTGCAGATTGTAAGTTATTTGGCAGATTTGTCAGGTGTGAAGAAAAACAGTGCCCCTCGCAACATCTGAAGCCCTCAGCAGCCTGTCTTTATAAAGTATTCTTACATGTGCCCACACAAAGTTCAGTTATATAGAGCAGTTGGTCAGCTGTGGAAAAAAGCAGCATCGCAACATATGAAGCCTCCACCACTCTCGTTTGATAAAGTATTACATGTATCCACACAAAGTTCAGTTATAGTGCAGATTTGTCAGCTGTGGAGAAAAACAGTGCCCCTCGCAACATCTGAAGCCCCCTCAGCAGTCTGTTTGATGAAATAGTCTTACACGTATCCACACAAAGTTCAGTTATAGGGCAGATTTGTTAGGTTTGGGGGAATGGAGTGCCTATCATAACATCTGAAGCCTTCAGCAGTCTCGTATGATAAAAGATGCATCATCATTGAAACAGTTTCTGTTTCTGGGGATTCCTTTACTGAGGAGTAATGGAATACCTCTTCTGACATCTAAGGTTCTCTGCAGTTTAGTTTGATTTAAAATGGCTATCGTGTGTGAACATTAAGAAAAGTTACCTTTATCTAGCAGATTCGTTAGCTGTGGAGAAATGGTGAACTTCTCTTGACATCAGAGATTCTCTGCACTGTAGATTCAAACTTAACACTTAACCTACTTCGTCAGTAGAGAAATGGAATACCTCCCATGAAGCTGAGGCCTCTGACATCTAGTTTGATAAAAACTTCCAGCAATGTTATACAAAGAACAATGATCGTTTCGTGCAATTTTGCGAGCTATGAAGAATTGTGTAAATACTCTTGTAATGTCGGAGGTTTGTCAGAGGTTTAGCTTGTATAAAAATTGCAACAATTAACTAATTCAAGAAGCCAGCAGATTCATCAGATTTACAGTACCCTAGGCATCGAAGGTTTCTGCAGTTTAGATTGATAAATAAATTCTAGCAAACATCAAAGAACTAGTAATAGTTGCTTCCAGTTTCGGCTGAACCCTCTTGTGACACTGAGGTCGAATTTGATTACAAAAAATCTAGTGAATTAAGTACAGTTAATATTTTGTGTAGATTAATCAGATGTAGTGCCACAGTAACATCTATGATCCCACACACTAGTTAAAAAGGATAAAAACATTACAGCAAACACTAAAGTCATTAAAATTTCAACGTATCTTCACTAATGTCAGTTTCAGTTTCGTACACACTTATATGCAGTTCAGTTTCATGCAGATTTTGTCAGCTTTGGAGAAAGAAGTAATCCTCGTCATTTCAAGGAGCAATATTTGATCTTGATTTAAATCCCCAAATGTAACACCATTTAAAGCAATTACTGTTACAGCTATTAGAGAAAAAAAGTATGGCTGCAGCCTAGTTTGATACAATAATTCTAAAAAGTATCATAATAAAAACAGTTACGGTTTCACGCAGTGGGGATAACAGTTACAGTAATAAGTAGTAAGGAAATGAAATAGGACCCTCACTCTTGGCACCTGAGGTTCTATGCAATCAGTTTGCTGGTATAATTCCAAACTTTACCGTAATTAAAAGCAGTTGCAGTTTTATTGCAGTCAGTAATGGAGTAACTCACTTGAACATGAGGTTCTCTGCAGTCTAGTTTGATATAATAATTCCAAAATTCTAAAAGCAGTTAACAGTTTTTTACAAACAATCAATAATGAAACGGTTCCTCTCTAGACATCAGAGGTTATGTACAGTATAATGTGAAATAATTTAAAGATGTATCATCACTTAAGTAGTCACACATTCCTTCGGTCATCGAATTGTCTAGTACCGTCATTTAGAGCAGTTAACGTACCGTACAGGTTAGTGAACTGTAGAGTCATGGAGGAACTCTTGTGACAGCTGAGATCCTCTGCACTTAGATTGATATACAATATCTACCGTATAACGCCATTAAGAACAGTTACCGTTTTGTGCGGATCTGCCAACGTCGAGCAGTGTAGTACCACTAGTGACATCTGAGGTGCTCCACAGATTAGTTTGTTATAAAATGTCTAAAATTTGTTCTCGTCAAGAACAGTTTTCGTTCTGTACAGATTCGTAAACTGTGGAGTAGTGAAGTACATCTAGTGACATCTGGGCTGCTCAGCAGTTTAGTTTTATATATAATGTCCGCCTATCCTCATTGAGAACAGTTACCGTTTCGTGTTGATTAGTTATCGCTTCATACAGATTCGGCAATTGTGATATATAGAACCTTCTTCAGGTGATTTGTAGGTTTGTTTGATATACAGTATTTACTGTTTATCCCCGTTAAAATCAGATAGTTTGTGCAGAGCCATCAAACAAGGAGAAATGAAGCACCTCTGCTCACATGCAGGTCCTCTGCAGTTTAGTTTCACATACACGATTAGTTTGATGTGAGGATATAATACATCCTCTTTGAAAACAGTTTCCCTTACCCGCAGATTTGTTAACTGTGGAGTAATGAAGTATCTCAAGTGACTTCTGAGTTCCTCCACAGTTTAGTTTGATATAAAATGTCTTCCATCTATCTTCGTTAAGAACACTTGCCGTTCCCTACAAATTACTCACCTCTAGTCTAACGAAGTATCTCAAAGTGATATCTGAGGTCCACCACAGTTTAGGTGTATATATCTACAATATACAATATATCATTGAGTACAGTCCCGTTTATTGTTGATTTGACAACGGTGGAGAAATGGAGTATCTGTCGTGACATCTAAGGTCCTCCTAAGTTTAGTTTGATATAAAATGTCTACCATCTATCCTCGTTAAGAACAGTTTCTGTTCCGTGCAGACTCGTAAGCGTGGAGTACTAAAGTACGTTAAGTGACTTGTGAGATCCTCCACAGTTTAATTTGATAAAAAAAGGAAAATGCCTACCATCTATCCTGGTTAAGAGCAGTTACCGTTCCGGGCAGATACGTAACTGTAAATTAATGGAGTACCTTTAGAGACATCTGATGCCCTCTGCAGTTTACTTTATATAAAATGTCCAATCTATCATCGTTAAAAACAGTTTCCGTTCGGGGCAGATACGCAACTGTGGAGTAATGGAGTACCTCTAGTGACATCTGAGGACCTCCACAGTTCAATTTGATATAAAAAGAAATGTCTACCTTCTTAAGAACAGTTTTCGTTTCGTGAAGATTCGTAACTGTGGACTGATGGAAATCCTCTAGTGACATCTTCCACTGTTAAACTGGATATTAAATGACCCACCATCTAACCTCGTTAAGAAAGTTGCCGTTCCGTGCAGATTCGTCAACTGTGAGCATCGGAGTACCCTAGTGACATCTAATGTCCTCCACAGTTTAATAGGAATAGTTTCCGTTTCGTTCAGATGGTAAAAGTGGAGTAATTGAATACCTTTAGAGATATCTCAGGTCCTTCACAATTCAATGTGATTAAAATGAAATGTCTAGCATCTATCCTCGTTAAGAAAGTTCCTGCTGGGTTCAGATTCGTAACTATTAATGGATTAATGGAGTACCCACTAGTGACATCTGAGGTCCTTCACAGTTTAATTTGATATCGAATGAAATGTCAAACATCTAGCCTCGTTAAAAACACTTTCCGTTCCGTTGAGATTCGTCCAGTTTGGAACAGTGAAGTACCTTTAGTGACATCTGAAGTCCTCCACAATTCAATTTGATATAAAATGAAATGTCGAACATCTACCCTCTTAAGAACAGTTTTCTTTTCATGCAGATTCGTAACAGTGGAGTAATGCAGAACCTCTAGTGACATCTGAGGTACTCCACAATTCAATTTGATATAAAATGAAATGTCTACCATTTACCCACGTAAGAACAGTTTCCGTTTCGTGCAGATTCGTAACTATCGAGTAATGGAGAACCTCTAGTGACATCTGAGGTCCCTCACAGTTAAATTGGATATTAAATGACCACCATCTAACCTCGTTAAGAAAGTTTCCGTTCCGTGCAGATTCGTAAACTGTGAACAATGGAGTACCTGTAGTGATATGGGAGGTCCCTCACAGTTTAATTTGATATAAAAAGAAATGTTTAACATCTATTCTCGTTAAGAACAGTTTCCTTTCCGTTCAGTTTCGTAACTGTGGCTTAATGGAGTACTTCTAGTGACATGTGAGGTCCTTCTTAGTTTAATTTGATATCGGATGAAATGTCAAACAACTATCCTCGTTGAGAATAGTTTCCGATCCGTGCAGATTCGTCAACTGTGGAGCAAAGGAGTACCTCTATGACATCTGAGATCCCCCACAGTTTAATAGGAACAGTTTTCGTTCCGTTCACATTCGAAATTGATGAGTAATTGAGTACCTTCAGAGATATCTCAGTCCTTCACAGTTTGATTTGATATAAAATGTAATGTCTAACATCCATCCTCGTTAAGAATAGTTCCCGTGCCGTTTAGATTCGTAAGCGTGGAATAATAAAGTACCTTAAGTGACTTGTGAGGTCCTCCACAGTTTATTTTGTTATGAAATGTCTACCATCAACCCTTGTTAAGAACAGCTTCTCCTGGTGAAGATTCATAACTGTGGAGCACTGGCGTTACCTTTAGAGGCATTTTGAGGTTCTCCACAGTTTAATTTGATAAAAAAAGGAAATGCCTACCATCTATCCTGGTTAAGAACTGTTACCGTTCCGGGCAGATACGTAACTTAGAGTAATGGAGTACCTTTAGAGACATCTGATGCTCTCTGCAGTTTAGTTTATATAAAATGTCCATCATCTATCCATGTTAAGAACAGGTTCCGTTCCGTTCAGATTCGTAACTATGGAACAGTGGAGTACCTCTAGTGACATCTGAGGTCCCCCAAGTTTAATTTGATATAAAATGTCCACCATCTATCCATGTTAAGAGTAACTGTGGAGTAATGGAGTACTTCTAGTGACATCTGAGGACCTCCACAATTTAATTTGATATAAATGAAATGTCTCATCTATCCACGTTGCGAACAGTTTCCGTTCCGTACATACTCGTAACTGTGGAGTAATTGAGTACCTTCAGAGATAGCTCAGGTCCTTCACAGTTTAATATGATACCGAATGAAATGTCAAACATCTATTCTCGTTAAAAACAGTTTCCATTCCGGTCAGATTCGTAACTGTGGAGTAGTGGAGTACCTTTAGTGACATCTGAGGTCGTCCACCGTTTAATTTGATTTAAAATGACCAGCATCTATCGTCGTTAAGAACTGTTTTCTTCCGTGCAGATTCATTAAATGTGGAGCAGTGGAGTATCTCTAGTGGTATCTAAGGTCCCTCACGTTTAATGTGATATCAAATGAATGTCTTTGCGTCTATCCTCGTTAAGAACAGTTTCCGTTCCGTGCAGATT
Source organism: Triatoma infestans (assembly GCA_011037195.1). Taxonomy (NCBI): domain Eukaryota; kingdom Metazoa; phylum Arthropoda; class Insecta; order Hemiptera; family Reduviidae; genus Triatoma; species Triatoma infestans. The sequence continues at coordinate 316,953 of JAAEAF010014320.1, forward strand.
CATAACTGTGGAGTAATAAAGACCTTCAGAGATATCTCAGGTCCTCCACTGTTTAATTTGATATAAAATGAAATGTCAAATATCTATCCTCGTTAAAAGCAGTTCCTGTTCCATTCAGATTCGTCAACTGTGGCGCAGTGAAGTACCTCTATTGACATCTGAGGTCCTTCACGTTTATTTTGATATCAAATGAGATGTCTAGCATCTATCCTCGTTAAAAAGTTTCCGTTTCGTGCAGATTCGTTAACTGCGGATTAGTGAAGTACCTTTAGTGACATCTGAGGTCCACCACAATTAAATTTGATATAAAATGTCTGCCTTGTATCCTAGTTAAGAAGTTTGCGTTCTGTTCAGATTCGAACTGTGGAGTAATGGTATACTAGTGATATCTGAGGTCGTCTACAATTTAATTTGATTTAAAATGACCATCATTTGTCCCCGTTAGAAACAGTTTCCGTTCCGTTCAGATTCGTCATCTGTGGAGCAGTAGAGTACCTCTAGTGACATCTGAGGTCCTCCTCAGGTTAATAAGAACAGTTTCCATTCCGTTCAGATTCGCAACTGTGGAGTATTGAAGTACCTCTAGTGACATCTGAGGTCCTCCACAGGTTAATAAGAACAGTTTCCATTCCGTTCAGATACGTAACTGTGGAGTGTTGGAGTACCTCTAGTAACATTTGAGGTCCTCCACAGTTTTGTTTGATATAAAGTGACCACCTATCCTTGTTAAGAACAGTTTAAGTTCCGTGCAGATTCGTAACTATGGAGTAATGAAGTACCTCTAGGGAGATCTGGGGTCCTCCACAATTTAGTTTGATATAAAGTGACCATCTATCCTCGTTAAGATCAGTTTCTGTTCCGTGCAGATTGATATCTGTGGAGTATTAAAGTAACTCTAGGGAGATCTGAGGTCCTCTTCATTTAAGCCTGATGGAAAATGTCCTACCATCACTGAGTAGTTGCCGTTTAATGTTCACTTGTCAGCTTTGGAGTAACGCAGTACCACTAGTGACCTCCGGGGCCACTGCAGTTTAGTATGATGTAAAACATCTGCTATGTATCTTCATCAAGAACCCTTATCGGTTCTTGCAGATTCTTAAGAATGTAGTAGTGTACTTCTTGTGACATCCGTGGTCTTCTGCAGTTAATTTGACAAAAAATATCTAGTATCTGTCCTCGTTAAAAACCGTTTCAGTTTCGTGTAGATTCGTCAACTGTGGAGTAATGAAGTATCTGTAGTTACATCAAAGGTCCTCTGCAGTTTAGTCTGAAATAAAATATCTATCGTTAGGACGGTTTGCGTTCCGTGCAGATTGGTCAACTTGAGAGTAATGTAGTACCACCTCTAGTCAGGTTCTTTAGGAGGTTCTTTAGTTTGTTATGAAGTATCTAGTATGTGTCCCCGTTAAGAATAGTTTCAGTTCCGTGTGGATTCGCTCAGTGTGGAGCTAAGAAGTAATTCTAGTGACATCGGTGGTCCTCTGCAGTTGGGTTTGTTAAAGAATGTCTCTCTATCTTTCGTAGCAATTACCGTTTCGTACAGTTTCATTAGCTATGGAGATGATCTGTGGACCCGTGCAGTTAATTTTGATTAGAAATGTCTACCGTGTATCCTTATTAAGAGCAATTACCGTTTCTTGCAGATTCATGAACTGGGGATACCTCTCGTGTCATCTGTGATAGCCTGCAGTTTAGTCTGATATAATATGTCTTTTCTATAGCCTCTTTAATGACAGTTACAGTTTTGTGCAGATATGTCACTTTAGAGGAATGGTGTGGTGTACCTCTTGTGATAACTGTGTTCTTCTGCACTTTAGTTTATTATAATGTATCTGGTATGTTTTGTGGTTTAGAAGTTACCTTTAAGCATTGATTCTTCAACATAGCTGTAATGGAGTGGTCCCTCGTGTGATGCCTATTATTATAATGATATTTGCAGAAATAGTTGTTGGCTCAGGAAAATCAGATTTCCCTCAAAATTATTTTTTGGAATTAGCATAAACCTATGATCGCGTTTTTTCTAGAATGGAATATTTTGTATGTTTGCTTTTTTTTTAAATGAAAAATTACTTTTTTTATTTCATTTTATTTTAAAAAAAACGAAATAAATTTAAATAGAGTTAATCTTTGAATGATTATTTCTCAGGTATTAGGTGAGTATACTCAAATTTTGGCAAATCGTCAGGTAATTCAGCCTTAATATTATTGTAATTTTACTTCAATTATGTATAAACATTCTCAGGGTTTTTAAAAATATTTTTAATTTTAAAAAAATAAAAAAATTTGTTCTTATCTAATAAAAAGTATAGTAATTTTTTAAAAAGTTTGGATTTCGAATTTTGAATGTTTGGAACTTGCTCAGTTTGATTAAATAAAAAGTAGTATAATGATAGAATGAGTGTGTATCATTTCCTAGTAGTGTGGAACTTTGAGAAAATAAATGCGAAATCAATAAAAATTATTATGAAATCATCCGAACTTATGCGAAATTCATTCGAAGAGATACAAAACTACAGAACTATTGTGAAACTATTAGAACTGATACGGAATCGTGTCCTTTAAAATATCTTTTCTTTATATTGAAGTAAGTACTAGGAAATGTCAAGCCTTGTTTTTCCTTCAACCTTGCTGGCCACTTATTCATTCATGTAAGTTGATGAAAAAAAAACTAATCAAGTTTCAACATGTAAATCTTGTTGATTAGATGAAAAAAAAGATAAAGTTTGCTCAATATGGATTATAACAGTTATTTGAACATCAGCAAAAAAAAAAAAAAAATGACGTATCTAATTAGTTTTAAATAGTTAAGTGTGCAATATGTTTAGGATAACTGATGCTAATGGTAGACCCCGCGACATCTAGTGAGGCGCAGGCTTAATTTCTAATTTCTGAGGGGGAAATTTCTGATTTTGCGCAGAGTTCTACTTTTTCTTTTCTAATTGCAGCTGTATGCAATTAAAATTTCATTTTAATTATTGAAATTTATTAAAATTTCAAATATGGCAAAAAAATGAATATTATTGAATATAGAGACATTTTGAAAAGCATAAACAAATTTACATCAGATTATTCTGTAACAATGACGGAATTTTGCAGCAGAGAAACGTCAAAGTATGATCTCATTTCTGAAACGAACATCGTTAAATCTAATAGTTTTGCCACATCATCAACAAATTCCGCAATTAGCCGATACATTAATTTAAATTCGTCTTAAATTTCTTACAGTACAATTTTTGTTCAGTATTTCTTTTAGACACTTTACGGCCGGCCAGTCAGTGACATTTTTTTGTTCAGTATTTCTTTTAGACACTTTACGGCCGGCCAGTCAGTGACATTTTTTTGTTCAGTATTTCTTTTAGACACTTTACGGCCGGCCAGTCAGTGACATTTTTTTGTTCAGTATTTCTTTTAGACACTTTACGGCCGGCCAGTCAGTGACATTTTTTGTTCAGTATTTCTTTTAGACATTTTACGGCCGCCAGTCAGTGACATTTTTTTGTTCAGTATTTCTTTTAGACACTTTACGGCCGGCCAGTCAGTGACATTTTTTTCTTAAACTTTCGATTATTTATTAATTATTTACAGATTAACTATCATTATTTCCTGTTTAAATTAATCTAAAGGCTAATTTGGATGGTCGGAATTTGAAGAGAATTACTTGGAAGTTTTTTCGGTAACGTTACAGAAAAAACTTCCGGTTCATTTTTGTATAAAAAAAAAAGGTTGCAGACTGGTTTAATGATGGTTGAAATTAGAACTGTCATAATTGTCAAAACAATTATTATTCAAGTTTACACATTTAAATTTTATATAATAATTCGGCATTGTTTCAGAATTTGAATTTGAATTCTTCCTGTAAATTGTGTTTAACGCTTAATTCATGTGATAGTATGACAGAAATCGAACGCATTAAAATTCTGCCGGCACATTACAAAAATAAGTACTTATTTAATTAACAATCGAGACTACCAAAATTTTTAAAGATTAAAAAAAAATCATTACGAATAGAAGAATAAAAACGCCAGATTCGAACTGAATCGATTAAATTTCCAATTTTCAACACTTCCAGCGTTTAAGCCAATTAATTCGATCAAAATTACAATCATTCTATTCATCCAAAATGTTTTCACAAATATTATAAAATTAAATATTACAATGTTTTTACTGGCCAGAAAATATTGTAAATTAACGGAAACATTCAATAAACAAAATCATTTACAAATAATCGATAAAAAGAGTAATCAATTAAATGTACGATTCAGAGTAATCATCAAAGAAATTAGCCAGATTAATAAATCAAAGACTAATAACGTCCACAAAGATATGTATGTACATTCAATGCCTTTATGGATCGCATAACCTTGGAACAGATTTTAAAAATTGAAATTCTATTTAAATATAGATGTCAGTTTTTGCTGCCTAGGTTTGCGGCAGCTATCAGTTGGCTTGAATGGAGAAATACTACTGCTCAAAGGAAGGCAGAGTTGGAGAAGATTAAGCTTATTGGCAGGTTAACGGGAGCGCCTTGGCTTCTTTAAGAATTACACGATAGTTCTGACATTGTGGACTCTATGATTGTACAATAGTAACACAGATGAGTCTATTTGACTTGTCTGAGGCTACTATGGCTCCCCATGTTCTTCGCGAGGTCCCTAGTTAAGAGCCGAGATCTCTCCAGGTCCAGAGGCGATGAGATATGTGGCAAAGCCTCTCATCAGACGGCTTATGTAAAACTTGGCTATGAGACTTGTGTACACGTCTGAGCCAGTTGTGTAGACAATCTTATAATCGGTTTCCTATAAACAATATTTCCCATGTATGTTTAGTTGTTCCCTTTTTGTTTTTATATCCCAACTCTAGATGAATAGAACTTTGATAGAAATGAATTGTCATGAGGAAAATTAATGTGTGTAACCAAAAAAAAAAATAGTTTCAGAGAACATCAGAATTACTGTGACTTAATATCATGAGATCCGTAAGTTATGTTACGGGAAATGCACAAAATATCGCTGACTAGAAAAATCAAGTTGCCAAATCTGCAAATTTCCCATCTGATAATAGATAAGATTGATGGAGTAAGAGCCAAAACAAATTGAGAACTAGAGATGACAATATAACCTAGAATATTTAGGAGACATGTTGTGACTGACTTAAATGAGAAATCAGATTTATTGAATCTTTGTTTAAAATGCACCATAACAGAACAAAAACAAAATGTTACTATATAGTTAAATATAGCAATAAATATATCTTTCGACAATTTTAATTTAGCCAGAAAAATTGAATACCGAAACTTAATTGACTTAGTTAATGGCATTTATCGACGATCAATATTTGGAAGAATCAATGACAACAGTTGCACATATTTTTACATTGAACTGATGCTGCATAGATCACGAAAACATAACTGCTTCCCCAATATAGTTTTTTCAAAATAGATGTCCATTATGAGGTTCCGCTTAATCGCATATATATACTGGGGACTCTGAAGAAAATTATTATTATTATTATTATTATTATTATTGCTGAAATAGATCCCGCCATTACAATCAGCTGGTTTTTCCAAATGCAATTGTTTGATTTCATTTTTTTTTTATTAAGGGCGTATCAATTAATTAGGATATCCTTGCTCTCAAATATGCTCTAAACTTTTTTAATGAAACTGCAAAGTTCCAAAAAGAAATTTTTATTGAAGTTTCTTTGATAATAAAACTGAATTCATGTTGAAAATTGTTCTGAATGTTTTGTTATATTGATAGGAATTACTGATATTTATAGTTTAGATTTACATTGATGGATGCCAAAGTATGTGAGCTTCAAGCTTTTCGTTCCACTCTTAATTTTTAATATTTTTCCTTGTTGTTAATGTTACAAGAAAAAAAATACTATAAAGAAATCAACCAAGTGGGACTTTTTGTCCTTTTTGGTTTTTTCGAACACAAACAGAAGTTCTTCTAGGTCCACCATTTTGGGACTTCTAGTGGGTGGTGCGTTGGATAGTGTGTAGTAATGTAAATGATGATGTGCTGCAGCAATAATCTTGTTAATTTCTGACTGACTTTTCTTTTTAAGTGGAAGTCAATAAGACCCTTGTTATGCATCAGTGATTATATACTATACATTAAACAATGGCGAATATTGCACTTTTATTTATTTTACCTAGACAGAATCTCACCAACTACTGTATAAACTTTGGAATTCAAAGTATTAATTTTTTTATCCAAGCTCCTGCTAATTAAATAAAAATTAAAAAAAAAACAAAATAAAATTAAACAAGATCTTGAATTAAAAAAAATACCTGAGATATTCTGTGATTAAAAGAAAATGAAAAAAAAAATAGAATGAAAAAAAGACCTTGTCAAGAAAGAAAATGAAAAAATAACCTTCTTCGAAATTATACATATATAACTTTATACGTAACACTTTATATATATAGGTTATTTTACTTTGCCTGGTAATTAGTTGCCAGCGCTTTTATCAACATTTTTGTCTTTATTTATTTATTAAAAGCTTACAAATAAAATAATCTTTAGTAATTTTATGAAAAGAAATAATGAACTTGTATTCACAGTTTTCTAAAGTTATCAGTTTGTTCAGCCCCCCCTGCCCCCACAAAGAGTGCGCCATGGATACAATTCACTTATAGTAACTTAATTTTTTTTAACCTAGATATGAATCTAAAACATGAATGAATCAAGATGAATGAAAGAATTTTTATGACGTGTTTTTCCCCCGTCCACCACCAGTAAACGCACAAGTTTTTCAATATTTATTCCTTTGTTATTTTTTAATTAAAAAAAATAATAAATTGTAATAGGGTTATTAGATTTTGTCACCTGATGACGTAAATAACAGCGAGCGAGATATCTAGATTTTGTTAGTTTGTTTGGTCCTGATATATAGAGATCTCCTATCTTTGTAGCTAAACAAAAAGAAAGTCTAGATCCAAGTTATTGTAAATATTGAATCAAACAGCTCTATTATTAATTAAACAAAATCAAAAATTTAATATGATTCACATTTTTTAAAAAAAAACTAAATATTATAACACTACCTAAATTTCACAATATCTTTGTGCAGTTTTCCTTGATAAAAAATTGTGCACTATTTAGAATGCATGCCAAAAATAATAAAAATAATTAATCACATATTTACTTAAAGAAATGAATTTAAGACTTATAATTGCATTTTTATAAAAAAAATTGTTCAAAGTATTAAAAAGAAAAAAAAGAAGGATGGTAAAAAAATTCATTCTAAATTCTATATATATATATTTCCATGGCTTCCCAGACTTATTGATTGAAAATCTAGTAGGTCTTGTAAAAAATCAGTTTTAAAAATAAGTGACATTTGTTTCTCTTTTCTTTAAAAACATTTCTGAAACTTTTAATGTATTCTCTTATCTTTTGCGCACATTTTTCAATAAGTAATTACAATAATAGAATTAAAAAAAAAAAAATCGTTTCAGTACAATTATTCTTTTAGGTGACGTGCTTTTTTTTTCATCAGCTGATTTAAAAATATATTTATTAAACAGCTGTTCTATTAAATCTGCTGTTATTATTATAAATATTATTTTAAAAATTCCCTGAATTGAGGCAGTTAAATAAAAAAATATTTATAAGTATTCACATATTATAAATTTTTAATTAACATACAAAAATAAATGAAAGTTGTAGACTTAACTTTTATTAAAATAACTTTCTATTGTAATAAACCAACATTTCTTGCTTTTAATAAAACTATAGTAGAGCTTTTTCAAAAATTGTTGATCCTTAATTTTGTTGTTGTTGTAGCCCTTTAAACAGCTGTAACTTTTTCTTTTTATATATAAAGAAAGGAGTTCTATTACGTTTGAACTTTACCATCTTCAGGTTTTGCAAATAGTGGGAAATGTAAAACCATTTCTCCCGCAATTTTGTACTGAATATCGCGTACTCATTCCAATCATGGCGTACAGTCTAAACATGATCAATGTGGGTGTTGTCTTTACGTGGTTTATCAAAAAACAAATTACTAAGATATGCAAAATAATAATAAAGAAGCAAAAATACATAAAATATTTACCAACCGTATTGCCTAAAAAAATTTTGAATTAAATTAAACTCCATGAAGTGCCTAAAAAAACTAATCATTAAGAAAAAAAAAATCATAAAATTCACTTGATTGGAGTAGAGTTGGAACACATTATTGAAAAAATGAAGACGAAGACATCATTAATCATTAAAGATTCCATTTTTATTAAATTACAACGAAATCAGCTGTGATTAAAGAGGACTCTTGCAAAAAGAGATATTGTTATTTAAATGAAGACATATATCAATGTTGATGAACAATATTAAATAGTATGAAGTGGTGAGATCAGTACATAATAAATAACCATCATTTTTCTGAAACCATAAAAAAAAATAATCTATTTGTATAAAATGATGTTAGACCAAGCTATGTGCGTGGAAATAAAACAAAAATATTAAAACAGTAAAACAGAACAAATATATCGGATTAATAAAGAATGCAATCGATTCAGTTCGTATTGTATTCCATCAGGTAATCGATTAACTAAACTGTGGGACAAAACGAAAAATTTGGAGGGAAAAACAAATTTTTTTTTTTTTTCTACAACAGTTCATCAATAAGTCACTGAATGTCGCTGAGTTGTAAATTTAATCTCTAGCGAATAAAAATAATGCTCTTTTTTTTAATCTGTAGAGATTAAAAATAAAACCCACTGTTGCCAACTTTCAGTCAAAGAAGTATTAAAGTTTGAGTAAATAAATCAGTAAGAAACACCGAATAAAATGTCGGAGAAAACATTATATAATCTTGTTTTACACTAAACCCTAAACAATCTAAAACCAATCTGAATGTAACCTTCCCATTTTCATTAGGAAATATTCTCTTAATTGTTTAACCTATGAACATGTTTTAATAAATTGTGTTTCCTTTTTAGTTTCTTAACTGTTGTAGAAAACAATGTATCATTTGAACGAGAATAAAGTAATTGGCGTTCGAGTATGTAAAGTATCATATTAGAATAGAATCTATTATCAATTGACTAATTATTTTAGAGAGAAAACCAATTTTCGTATTTAATGGACTCATTAAAGAGTGATTCGCTTCTAAAACGTTTAAAAATAAATAAATGAAATAAAATTATAAGAGAAGTCAGGCCAACTGTTCGCTTGAAGTGGCGTTAATTGAACGAAAACACGATAGGCCTGGTAAACTATCAGCAAAGTCGACAGTGTTTTATTCAAGATGAGTTTGTCAAAAGAAGATGGAAAGAAATCACCCAATTGGAAAGATATGTAAGAGATTTGTTTATTTTCTTTTTGACAATATGGTTTAAAATGCTTTCAAGTATGCAATTTAAATACCAAAGGTTGGACCTGAACATCTTAAAACAAGTTTTATATTGAATTGAAGATGATGATATTTAGAGGCCCAAGTCCACTGCGACTGGAAAGATGGCCTGTGGCTCTTTTGGCTGTCAGAAATTTGTACACAGAAGTAGTCGCCTGATATATATGTGTGCGCGCCTAGAGTATGTCTTTGGATACACTACTCAAGTAGTTGCTGGGTGTCAAGGTTAAGAGTTGTTCAGTGTTGTTTTGCTGGAGGTTCCCCTAGTGGCGCAAAATCCCTAAAGAGCTCTACTTCCTCCTGTAGATGTTACATTTAATTCTGTAAGAAAAAAAGAAAGATGTTATCAAAATTCTGTTTTTCTTGTTGAAAGAAAGAATCAGTTTATTAAGGAGTCATAGTTCGCTTGAAAAGAATGTCATCAGTAAAACTATTTAAAAAAACAGGAAAACGTAACTCATATTTCTTTCATCTGAGATTGATTTTTGTGAAAGCCTGATTATTTTGTGGCCATCGACATTGACTTAACGGAGGGGGTAGTTTGTAACCGGTTTAGTCATATGGTTATCCTAAGGCATTGTGTTTAGGTTTCTATAAAAAAAAAAAAAAAAAATGGAAAATACCAATGAATACGCGCCACGGAGCCTAAATTTAAATGAGTTTTTATGGACCCAAAAGCAAAAGAGGATAAACATGTGGCCAAGATGCAAAAATTACCGTGCACTATAATCCGTATCTAGAACAATACAAACACCTTATTCTAAAACAGTATGTAAACCGTGATTTTGCCTAATAGCAAGTCTCTCTTGATATCCACACGGTTTATCAAGACATCTTGAAAAAAAAAAAAAAACAGGGGCATTACACACCGAAAACCAATCAACAAAATGAAGTAGGATATCACGGAAAAAAAAGTGTGATGATGTTAGCCGAAACTGCGGAGCTAACTAATCCATGATCATATTAATGTCTTTTAGTTTTTTTTTTATTTTATTTCTTTCAGGATTTTACAGCCATTATTGCGTCAATTAGGAAATCCTACAATCCTGGGATAAGATCGTTATTTTTTAATTTTTTGGAGGGGAAATCTAGTTTCGCTACATACCACAAGCTTTTTTCACGGTTACAGCTGGCTATTTTTCACCTAAAAAACCTGTTAGAGACTGCAGAGTCTCCCAAGATTCTTTGGATTTCCCTAAACTCTATTGGTCCACATTCTTACATCCTTCATGATGGAGAAGTCCTCTATTGTTTTAGATATATTTTTTTCCAGACACCACAGAGCCTATCTGTACGATATAGCCCAGTTACGAGAAAGAATTATATCTGAGATTCGGTAAAACAGATTATTAATGCACGCTAAAGAAGTAAAAAAAGATGGAAGAAAGTAAGTTCATGTCAAAGTCAAAAAAGTAAAATACCTGCAGTATTATTTGACGTACATACTGGGCCTTGCCAGTGTTGTGCAGAAACGGAAATAGTTAAAATTGATACAGTTAAGAAGCTCCTAGTGCCTTTGAAAGAAGAGAGCATTAATCACATCTGGATAACAAATATATGAACTACTCATAAAAAAAAAAAAAATGTTCCCAAGATTTAAATGAATATAATGCAAGAATTGTTCCTAAAAATGTTCACTTCTTCGATTCATTTCTAGAGACAGATTGTCCAGTTTTCAGTGACCACCAGCTGGTATTTCTTCTATCATAGGAAGTAGCACTGATTGAACAGTGCTAAAAAAATAGAGTTCAAACTTAAAACCAATAAAATTACCATCATTTCCTGGTTCATTTTTTGTCTGTTCTGGGATTTCATAACAACAAAAAGTCTCGGGAAAATTTTTTGGTTGAAAAATCAGTACCTTTTGGAAAAATAATACAAATAAAACCGAGCGGTAAAATTATATTAATTATAGGTGCATACTAAAAATTTTCACTTTATTCTTGAAATTGGAATTTAGGAGGTGGCTTTTCCATGTGTGTTTGTCAGCGGCTAAAGGATTCAAATTTCTGATTTGAAAAACGTAAACAAGTAATCAATTGATTTAGTGAGGTTCTGTCAAGGAACCCAGTAAACTGCCGCATACATTTGTAACTGCTCAGTATCAGGGCACTACTTCCTTAGGGAACACTCTTACAATATTCAGTCTTATCCACTGAATAGAAAGTTAGCAAGAATGATGAATGATCACGTTCTTAAGATTTGAAGCAAAGGAATACTAACTAGCACCGAATCAGAGAGCGAAATTGTCTTTCGTCTCAAACCTTTGTAGAAATCAGGGTACGGACAGAGGGCCTTTTTGGCCTCGTAATGGACACCGGTCATTAGAATTACAGATCAACCAATGAAGAAAGCCTTAATTATGCCAAAGTTTCAACATATATTTCCTGTCTTTTTCCAAAACTTTATTTCTAAAATACAGAGAAGTGTAACATCAAATTAATAGATAAAAACACAGCTAAAACTTGAAAGGCTTTTTATTATATTCTTTATTTATATTTCTTTTTTTTAAGTTGGGCTTTTATTTATCAATTTATGATGCAATTTTGATTTATTCTCATCCAAACTGTACATTTAGTAACAATGCCTTGGGAAGGGCAGGAAATATTTTCGAAACTTTGGCTGAATAAAGTTTTTTAATTATTTTAATCTCATCACAATTACTTGTCACAGTTTTCCCACTCTTTTAATTCCTGTAAGTGGTTCGTTTTTGTTTCGCCGTGGCTGAACTACATCAAAGTAAATTCAGTCCTTTCTATGGAGACCAATATTTCAGAGTTTATCAAGTCGTTTTCATCCAATTTAAAAATTTGTTCTACTTATTTCAGACCAATTTTGTTTTCTTATTAGCCAAAATTTCAGTTTTAATTGGTTTTAATAAATATAATCAGCTGGTCCGCTACGTCCACTTGTTCTAGCCCTTTTTAAATAAGAAAAAGGTTCCTGTCACTTGATTTAACATTGGATTCTTTGTCAGACTGCCAGATGGACGAAATAAAATTCATAAATGATTACTATTTTATTATTAAATTAAATTATATGACCAGTTGATGCTAGTTGATTAAGTATTTGGAAACTTGATTTGTAAATTTATTGGAAACAACCTATCACTCAACATTACCGGGTTCTTAATGATCTATTGTATAAAACCAGCTAGGCGGCATTAGTCGCTTAGAAATCCGTTATAAGTTAACATAGAGCTATTAATTACATTGGCTGTTGGTAATGGTTTAGTACGATGGATTGTGTCTGACTCTGTATACAATTACAGTGGTTAACAAATTATTATTTAACGCTAGCATTTACGAACTAGATAAAAGGAATAAGAACGACTGCAGGTGAATGGTGAGTAAATAGAATAACTTGCTATAGTGTGCGACTTACTCTAGAATACTGTTTTGTAGAAGTGACTGCTACAATTTAAAATATCCGGCCAGTTTTTTTCATACTGTTTGTAGTTGGAAAGATCCATGTTTTCCTCCGAATACAACCATTGATGAAGGTAGAGGAAGGTGGTGGTCGGCTGATAGTGAGATGAAAATCTATTCCGTTCCAGCATACTTGGCAAAGCTGGAGCAAGAGACGCCCGCACCAACCTCTTTCTCCAGCTGCTTCCTCTTCCTTCCTTTTGCCATACGAAAATTCGGCAATTTCTCTCCTTCACGCTTACACTAAAGCTCTAAAATACAAAAGTATTGCTGAAGCCATTTCTAGTTTAGGAGTTTACTATTTTTGCAATATCTTCTACAACAATTCCAAAAACTCCAATTTCTGCAATACAAAGACATTTTCTGGTTTCCCTCATAATGTACCTGTTTAGCCTTGAAATATTTATAAGATAATTCAAACTTTTCTTAATGGCGGCAAATATTTCATACTTTTTTTTGGTACATTTTGACGGAAACAAAAAAAAACGCATATAAAATAGAACATTATTGGGGAAAATTCGATAGGAAATTTCTGCAAGGAAAAGTATGCAGAGTCGAAAATCTTCTATATTCCACTGAATCCATTGATAACGAAAAGAAATACTAATTTTGTCCGCTGGTAATTTGATGGTAAAGAGAAAACATATGTGTAGATGTCAACATACGAATTGATTCAAAGAGAGAGATTCCAACTTTATGGGCCACAAGATCATTGGGTCCTTCAGTTCCTTTGGAAAGTTAAACATTCTATCATATTGCAGTTGGACCTATTTATAACCTTTAGCTGACAATCTGATTAGAACTGACAGCTATACAGATGTTCAGGTACAATATCGTGTCAGTTTCACTCCAGCTTTCGAAAAAAATTTAAGGGGGTTTCTATTGAAACATTTAAGCCTTTTTATTAGGGTCTTTTCCACAGCAGTAGAGTTTCGTATCTACAATTCTGTGGGTTTTCAGAATTTTTCTTGAAATTTTTTTTTTTGGAAATGACTTTAAACGGATGGCGAACCTTCTAAGTTTGGATTCATCAAGTATAGCTAGTTACAAGATATACTTTAATAAATTTAGTTGAAATTTATTTAGAATTCTGTGAATGGTCCTGATAGAGAAACCATCTCTGATATATAAAGTTTCTGATGTATAAAGTGAAGTTCAGTTTTGTCCCTTTGCCTGTTAACATAGCAGAAGAGTTGACGTAAATCGTGCATATTATAGCCGATAAATGAATTCCGAATTTTCAAAGATTTTGATAACACCTACAAAAAGTTTTGCTATAGGTGCTTAGAAGGTTCTTCATTCGGCTGAAGTTCCAAGGACTTTGTAAGTTTCTTAGTAAAATATAGACTTTATGTTCACTGCAGAGAGAGAAAGTTCGAAACTTTTAATAATTTAATAATTTTTTTAATTAAGTTCATTACGACTATTATTTATTGGAGACTAAACCTCGGAAATTGATAGATTCGGATTTAGTTTGCGCAACTATCCCATTCTGATTGGTAGTCTAGTTAAATTTTCTGAAGCCAATTTGCTCTGTATCAGATTATGCTGTAGGTAGAGGAGTTATTACAGCAGTTTGAATACCTTCATAATATTTTGTAGAGCGATTTGGATATCTCAAATATTCTGATAGTTCTAGAAAAGTCGATAACACCACCATGTCAGTTCGAAAGCCAGTGGCAGTTTGGACGGACGGTTTTAATTTTGCCAGAACTTTTATATGCTATTTTTCTATGTATTTTCTTAATTTTCTGGTGTTCCATATGATAAAGTAGTATTCAGACGTGTAGGATTTGAGGAGGAATGTGTTTTCAGCTAAAAATTATAGTAACCATTTCAGATGTTCATTTGTTTTCCGGGCAAAACATATACAACGCTTCCTTCTTAGGTTGCATTGCTGACTAATTCGGAAATATCGATAGAATTTCTTTTTTTTATTCCATGATAGCATTGCTTCATTTCTTGGTCTTCGATTTGTTTGGGGGCATCATCATCCATCAGGATATCTTGATAAACAAGCCTTATAACATGATTATCACAGCGCAAATTTTCCATTACTCACTCATAATGAGCATATAATACACTTGAGTGTTGTTTGTGCGACTATTTTGCTTTGTGCCAATCGTGCTATCTGTCACAAATGTTTATGAAAACAAGCTGAAGATAGGCGAACATCCCGAAACCGGTCTTTTCTAAGGACGCGCAATCATGGAAAAAGAAAATCTTTGATGTTTTCCCAGAACTCCAGACACTAATACAAATACTTTTGGAGACATTTCAGAAATATTTTCTGATAAATAATAGAACAACAGATTGTAACAATAGATCTTTGCACACAAAAAAAGTTTTAATCATAATAAGAAAAAAAAAATCTTAGTAACAATCGATCACTATCGACCGAATCATCGATTGTCTTTTAGTATGTTTTCACTAGTACTAATCTACGTTGAATGGTAGGCAGTTCTCGTCTTCATAATACAGTAATCAATCTAAAACAAAAAATCTTAAAGTATAAGAATTATAACTCAGGTGAAATGGTCAGTAATCAATTTTTTTCCTATATATTCAGTGTGTTGATATGTGTGACATTAACGAATTGTGGAACAAAGTGTTGGTAATGAGTAAACTCCAACATCGATGTGTAAAAATACAGCATTTTACCATTTTCCATTCCTAGTCATCCTCAAATTTGCATATTTGACATAAAAAAAAAAAAGAAAAAGAAAAACTAATTCCTTAATCATCAAAAGAATCGATTTACCATTTAGAGACGCTGCATTAGAGTTAAAAAAGTGGCGGGGGGAAAATCATTAATATTTTTTTTTGTATTTAACTATCTTTTACTCATTTCTTTTTATTAAAGGTTTATTTTTCTTTTTTATAAAAGTGAAGTCGGGTGGGGTGGTGGCATGGTTTATTTAATTTTCTTAATTTTCTTTTCCCTCCCTCTTTAATAAAATCTAATGAATTTCCTTCCGAAAGTAAATTAAGGATGAAAATTTACTTTCTGTGATGGTTACTTAATTTTCATTTTGAATTACTTACAGTTTATCGATATAAATAAATTCGATTGATGACTACGGAATTTTCCAAAAAAAAAAAAAAATCCAAATTTATTTCAGTTTCTTTGAATGTTTACGAAATTTCTTTGAAAATACAAAAAAAAATAATTCTTTTGGGGGTCTAAAACATTTCTGATATATAAAATAAATAATCATAAATAAATAAATAATCGCACAAAAAAACCTAGAAACTACTAGAACTCTTTAAATAATGTAAAATAAATTATAAAGAATTTAGCAGAGGGATATATTATAATAATATATAAAATAAAAATCCATAAAACAATATGTGTAAATTGCAATATATTTCTAGCATTGTATAACAGTGGTAGTGGTGGTG
Organism: Triatoma infestans; assembly: GCA_011037195.1. Lineage (NCBI taxonomy): Eukaryota > Metazoa > Arthropoda > Insecta > Hemiptera > Reduviidae > Triatoma > Triatoma infestans. Next base: position 333,146 of record JAAEAF010014320.1, read on the forward strand.
GTGGTGGGGGGGTACTATACCCGGAAGGCTAATAAGATGATTTATTTTGCCTTCATAGTCACAGCCAATTCACACTTACATTGTCCCTGGGGATGGGGACTAAGAATACATCCTTAGTAGCTCCTGCTTGTCGTATGAGGCGACTAAAAGGAGGCTCCCGAACTATATTCTAGTTATTGTTTTTTTTATTTTCTTAAAAAAAACAAAACAGTTTACTGAATTTTGGAAGTTTCAAATCAATATTTTTTTGCAAAAGTTCATTGGGGGAGGGGTATAAAAATTCAAAGAAAAAGTTGTATATGGCCTTCTTGTACTGGCAGCTATAGTTGTACATGGCCTTCTTGTACTGGCAGCTATAGTTGTACATGGCCTTCTTGTACTGGCAGCTATAGTTGTACATGGCCTTCTTGTACTGGCAGCTATAGTTGTACATGGCCTTCTTGTGCTGGCAGCTATAGTTGTACATGGCCTTCTTGTACTGGCAGCTATAGTTGTACATGGCCTTCTTGTACTGGCAGCTATAGTTGTACATGGCCTTCTAGTAGTGGCAGCTATAGTTTTTTTTGAAAAATCGTGGTATGTTTTTTTATTTTTGTTTCACAAGAAAATTTAGGAAAGTTATATTTCTAATCATTTCTTTTAAACAGCTGATTTTTTTTTTACAATCAGCTGTTTCACCTTGTCCAAATGTAACAGGTTTAACAAAAAAAAAATAAAAGAAAATACTTATTTTTGTTTACTTAACCATGTGTTACTACTTAATTCATATTACTTTCAGCAATAACGGTTCATAGAATTAAAAAGTATAATTTGAGGGGGGAGGTTGAATTTAGGTTCGGTTTTGTTAGTTATTTATTTTTAGTAACTTCTTCCGTCCTTTTTAATAAAATCCAGAGAATAATGCTTTATTATTTTTATTTAAAAACAAAAGGCTTGATAGCTTAAAAATATACTTCCGAGAGGCGGACATAGATTTCAAAATGGATAACTTTGTAATTTATAATAGTGCATCAACTTTTTTTTGTATAAAAGTAAAAAAAAACAAAAAAACAAATAATTGATGCATTAAGCTTGAACTCTGAGTTCGAGCCATACAGTTCCAGAAATAATGGAGAAAAACAATAAATTTCTAATAAACTGCGAGGAATTATAAATAATATTAATCAATATAAAGCCAATCAGTTTTCATTCTGGAGTAAGTAAATAATAAATTTTAATAGATAATAAAATTTATTTATTTATTTATTTTAATCTGCTCTAATATTTTTCATATTAAAACAGATAACTCAATTTTAAACAGCTGATTTTCTTTCAAATAAAAACAATTTTTTATTTTGATGGATGGTAGCAGCCAAAGTTATTTTTTCTTCGGGCTTTGTGATCATTAACATGGCAGAACATTAGCATATTCTGGTATTCAGATTGTGAGCGTGAGCTGTAACCTTGGTTATAAACCATGATTCGCCCCATATGCTTCTTTAAGGTAGTTGCGGATGGAGATTTTAAAAACTAAGTAGTAAGTTTCATAATGGTTAGATAATGAGGTGGAGCTTTTGACTTCGCCCCCTCCATTTTGCATGTTATTAGCATTAGGAATCGGGCCTAAGTTTCCCTGCTCATTCCATGATTTTAATTGCTGATGGTACAACGTTGTTTTTGCTTTGTACAGGAAAACATCTGAGTCAGTATAATTTTCTAAAAATGAAACAAAGGAAAACAAATGGTTTTTCTGAACAAAAATAAGACTGTAGCATTCAGCAAGGATCTCCGACCCTGGCACGGTAAAGAGGATGCCTTGTGAAATCCTACAGTCATATCATTTGCAAAAAAAAAGTAGCGGAAAATTAGGGACTATCCTGAAGAATTTCTTGCAATATGGGCGAAACTTTGGTTTATATCCTAAAGATAGGACATAGTCTCACATACCAAGTCTCAGGATTTGTTCCTGTGTGTTCTGCAAAATTATTGTCATCTGGGTGATAGGAGGGGCCTATCATTTGAATTTCAACCATCTTATATTTCAGATTATAATATTTTCCTGGTGTAAGTTATGTGAGCATTCTTATTTGTAATGCTTATTGCTTACATATTGTGCAACTAAAATGCTTAATGCTATTAAGTGCAACTTAAATAAAATATAAATAATTTTTATCATAAAAATTAATACTAATTAATATTAATAACTTTACAAAATAAATAAAAAATAATTAAAATAATAAATGAAAACTGAAGATCTGTTTGTTGTTTTTTCTGATGCTAATTTGTTTATTACATGGATAAATTGAAACATTATATTCTAGGTATTTTGATGCCGGATGTTTTCTTAGTGGTGTTGCGCTCAATTTATTTTTGTTTCGTTTTCTAGTTTCCTGTTCGTAATGCTGACAAACATCAAGCTGAGACGAAAGTTTTGATGCCACACCATTAAGCGTATTTTCATTCCTGTATAAAATAGCTAGACTAATGTACTATTTATCTGTGTGGTAAACTAAAAAAATAAGCAAACACATATTTCATGTTTGTTATTAAAATGTGGAAAATAACAGCGACGTGGGCGGGCAAGAACTTGCTGGAAGTGCACGATAGCGCTGATACCCTTTAGTATCAGAGCAACATATGTTCAGCGCTTGTTAGCCGCTCTGGTGAATTTCCTTAACAATGGATTTTCCACTACAGTTCCTATTTCTCTATAAAAATAAACTTATTTTTATAGAGAATAGAAACTTAATATCTGATTTGAGATATGATAGATGAAATATTGTTAAATATTGTGATTGGGTCTGCAATGCTAGATAATATCTGAAAGATTTTATATCTGCATCAGTTTTGTTGATTTCAGACCGGACTCTCATCCAGCGTCAGAATAAGTAAGGCTGTAATCAAATTCGTTAATCGTCAAATTGACGATAGTCGAAGTGAACCCTGGATGAGCCTCCGGTCAAAAAACTATAAAATTGAAGCTGTGACAGATAAAAATCATCCATTTTGATTAATAAAAGAGTTGAAAAGTAAAAAAAATGAATTTTCTAGTTTGATTTATTTGACCTTAAATTTGTCTTTATAAGAACCTGAATTAACGTCACTTTAACCTGATCAAAATCCAATCAAATCTCAGCCTAGCTAACGTATATATATAAATATTATATATATATATATATATAATATAGATATATTTATATCATATATATTTCAGTATAATATAATCTTTACATAATAAAATATACTGCTTTCTAAATGTTAATAATTGCACATTTTGAACACGTCAAATTACTATCGATTCTTTTTTAATCTATCAATAAATCCCGTTATTGTTACAAATAAGATCTTAATATTAGATTAATAAAGTGATCGTAGTTATGACATCAAACAATTTTTTCTGTTTAAACTTAAAAAAAAAAAAAAAAAACGGCCATTATTAGTTTGTTTGTTTATACTTTCACAGCTGATAATAATCATTATTTCAAAATCAGCTGTTTTAATGAAACAGAGGGAAAATCAACATTGTATAAACATGTGATCCATAAACTTTTGAGAAAACAGAAGGGATAAATATTGTGTTTGTTCTTTTTTCGTTTTTTTAAGTCATTTTTATTAATAAAAATAAAACAAGTATGTAATTATTAAATATAAATTACCATATTGATATTAAATTAATGATATAATTAGTTATAAAAAAAAATTCATAATCATTACAATAATACTAATAGTAATAATTACAGCGTGGCTATACTCGAAATAAATTATTAGGATTAAAGTATAAAACACAGATATACTTGTTACAATTATTACAGTTTATATAGTTAATGTTTATATATATATATATTCACATAGTTTTATTATAGTAGTAAGTACCAGTAATTAAATAGCTCGAAATTATTATAACTAATAATTATTACCAAAAAATAAAAAAAAGTAATCACTTATTGCGACAGTCAGATTAAAAAAGAAAAAAGGAATTTAGCAATAACCGTGGACACTGCCCTCCAACCGCTATTTCATTTTATTGAATCATCTGACTAATTAAATCACCTCTTTAATCTCTTTATCAGCATTCAATTTTTTTTTTTTTTGTTACATTTAAAATAAATACAAAAATAAAAATCACAATACAAGCGCCTTCCATTATATATTATATTTCAGAGTATTTTCCTTTTTAATAACCTCAAAAAAGGGGCGCTGATGACCTTTAAAGTTGTCGATGCGCCCCAATATTTAATTTTTTTGTCGAATATCCTTTTTTTTCTTTCCCTGTCTCCCTCTTTTTTGTTTTAAATTGTGTTTATATTGTACCAGTGTGTATTTCCTTGTAATGGCTGTCGCACATAATTTCGAGGTTTAATTATTTTTCACGGAGGTGTTTGGTAGGGAGACAGAGGGTGGTAATTATTTTTATTTTGTTTGTTAATGATGTATAAATAATTAATTAATTAGCTGAATTGCCGTCTGATTAATAACAAATATAATGAAGATCTTGGCATCAAAAATTTGTTCGTACCAAAACATTTAATTAGACTTGTTGAACGTTTAGTTTTTCTTCTAATCAATTCTTTTGCAGTTGGAGATAGTAGAGCAATGTTTAGATTTCAACACATATTTATCTGCAGAATCCGTTGTAACCTTGGAAGAACCATTTTGATTCTCTTGCGGTGTCAAATATAGTCGTCTGTGGTATAGCATTTACAGCTCTCAGCTTCATTGTGAAACGTGTTAAACGGAATTAAATGACATCACAGTTACTGGAAAGGCTTGCAGATTAGAGTTCTACAACTAAATATTGCCGAGCTATATTTGTTGATTCATTATTTATTAATCAATAAATTGTTAAGAGAGATAATGCTAAATAATTACACAAATCATTGCTCCTTCTCTGAGCAGGGCCTATAAGTATACCATACCGGTAGTAGATATTGGGGCTGGAATACCCGTGGCGATGCCAGGGTCTGAAAGAACTGGCTAGTTATATTTTAAGAAGTCGAATATGTACTTTGCCATCGTGCTTTTAACGGTGGGGGTTGGGTATGAATGGTTCGGTTCTTAGGCAGTGTTGCCAACAGTATTCTTCATTGGATTTTTTTTTTCTTTTCATCGTATCTCCCAACCTCAAAAGTCAAAACATGAATAAAGAAATTAAAAACTGAAAACAATTTTTTTTGTTTGTTTGAATGAAGTTAAGTTCTTTAATTTAATTATCGAAGTGATAACCGTCCTCTTCAATAATTTATATTATATAAACATATTATGTATGTCGGAATCAGCTGTTTTAAATCAATGTAACATCATTAACATTATTTGAAAAATAAAAATAATAAAATACCTTCTTCCCACACCATTGCTATTGCACAAGTATTTCTATAAAAGGTATACCATTAATCTAGTTTTAGGATTTTATTAATTTTAAGTAATTATTTTCAATTTTATTATAGAATATAAATTATTTTAAGAAAGACCAAAACATACAGTTCGTAGACCCGTCCTAATTTGATGTTGTTTATGTTTTTTTTTACTCTTTTTAATTAATACTTATTTCTACTACAAGAGTACTCTTGTCAACTTTAATTTTTCCTAATACTATCATACATAAGGTTAGAATTAAAATTACAAATTATAAATAATTAATATTAATTTTCCATTAATTAATAAAAGATGAAGAAAATTATACAAAAAAAAAATTATATTAACACCAATAACTACCAAAAAGTAAATTATACAAAGATTGGTCCTACGTATAAGCCACTTGATCTAGCCCTTATTAAGGTTTTCGTTGATGGTTAAAAAAAAAAAAAAAAATGTTTTTGATAGTCAAATTTTGACTGGTGTGAAGAACAATCCTTTTTAAGGTTCCTGTCGATAAAGCGGTGAACCCATTTGATGCTAATAAGACTTCAAGTTGGCCAACGCAATAATGCTTTGACCAATCACATGTATTTTTTTGTGTTTCTCATCTCTCAATGATTTGTTATCTGCATATTTTATGAATAGTTTACACATTCGAGTTTTCTTTTTAGTTATTTAGTTGGTTTTTTTTTTTTTTTGTAATTAGGAACAAAAAATATTTATCCCTTAAAAAAAAAAATTTAAAAATGGAATTAATAAAAATTGTAAATATCAGCTGTTTTATAAATTTCAAAAGAGCGGTTTTTTTGAATTGATATGTATAAATTGGACAAAATGGCAGAGTATAAAAATTTATTAAGAACTTTTTCATGTACAACCAAAACACAAAATCATTTCATCAAGCAAACCATAAATCATCTATCTGTAGTATTGTTCTTATTGTTATCGCTATTACTAATGTGATCACGTGCTGGACAACTAGTTATTTGTAATAATATCATTTCTATATAATTTATACAGTTAAATAATATCTTAAATCAATTATTATTAAAAATAGGTTAAATTTAAAAGTTAGCTCGTTTTAATTAACATTAACTGTCGTTATTTAATTCTTAATTTATTAATTATTATTAGAGATAGCTAGTTTATTAAGGTATACACTTAAGCACAAATTTAAATTGTAATTAATGATTAGGGATTTTATTTAAATCTATAGTTCGAAAGGGTTGCTACACTTGTAAAATTCCCTCCTAAAATAATATGCCGCATTCCAGACAAATACCTGATGTCCTGCGGTAATATTCCATTTTTATGTTTTTACTTTTATAATTTAATACGTGATTATTCCACTAATAAATCAACAAATGCAATTCCCAGTCTTGTAATACAGAAAAATTTGAATCATTATAACATAACATCACTATAAATCACTCATTGTCTGGTGGGAATGTAGATGCACAGAGAGAGTGACTATAAGGCCATAACTAAACTAGGTTTCAGAAGATCTATAGTGGCTCTCTTTGGGTTCCAGAGTCTAATCTGTGTATCTGTTTGTATTGAAGGGGAAGGATTTTTTTGTTTTGTCTGGGTAGGCTAACCCCCCCCCCCAATTTGCCTACACCAATCCTAGCAGGTCCTTATGTACTGTGTATGAGTATTAAGTGATGTCAGTGTAAATGATTATTCTTATTGTAAGGCTGAGAAAGTCGGAGATCCCTAACGAAATGGTTAATCCATTTCTTCCTTTGGGATATGACATTGGGACTAGAGAACTATTATTCTTCTTTGTACGTCATGCACCTTCTTCTGACGCCATTACTCCGTCTTATATCGTTTGTATTTTTTATAATAATAACATTAATAAGTTCTATATCTAATAATTTTGTAGCAATCAAGGGATTCAGTGTTAAGACGACCATTAGTTTGTTTAAGAAAAAGAAGACTTTCTCTTATTGCAGTAAGAGAAAGTAAAACAAACAAAAAATCACAAAGATTTTAGTTTTATTTATTTTTTATTATAATAATTTTTGTCCAGAATTGTTAGAGATATTGTGTTGGATAATAAAATGAAAATAATCATGAACAAACAAATGAAAGTAAAGAATGTAAGAAATTCAAAACATAATAATAAACAACGTTAAAATGCCACCAGAACGTATTCTCAGCGTAAGATTTTTTTGGGAAAAATCTAATCAATTAATTTTTTTTTTATTAGTTGATTTAAGATTATTTAACATAAAAAAAACATTTAAAATGTCAACTATTCGTTTTTATGTAATTTGTTAGTTAATCCGGTTCGGAGGACCAAAGTTTTTGTGTTAATAAACAAAACGAAAAAAAATCATGACTTTTTGTATTAGTCAAATTAAATTTTTATTTTAGGAATGTGAACATTTGTAGTCAGAAATGATCCCTTCAAATAGCAGATGAGCCCGGACATGCCAGTCAATAAATTAATTAATAACTAAGTGCAAAAAATTAATTAGTAATCAGTGAACTGTTGCTATTTCTGAGCGTTTTTCTTTTGTTATCGTACGTTACTTCCTCTTGTAACAGCCCGCTTGGTTTCTTCTATGCTCATCTTTCAGCCATCTTGATTTTAGGTTTCCATTATCTGTTACCGCATTCCAATGTCTCCTCGTTGTCAACGTGTTCATTGCTGGCTACATCCAACTTCCTAATTTGTTTCTGTTTCTTCTTTTTCTTCATTTTAGGGTTATCTCCTACATAGGATTTTAATTCCAATTCGAACAAGTTAGGCCAGAGTTTCGTATTTCTTGGATAGGAAAATGATCTTCATTTATCTCCGATTTTTACTGAGTTTGCTTCTTTTCCATGGACTGATTTATAAAATTCAGCTATCTTAAGAGTTTTCTTTTTTAAACAAAAACCAAAACTATTTAGAAATGTTGAATGTCATCATTCAAGCAAAATTACATAACACCCTTGTATCTAAAAGCTGTCAGTTGTAAGAAAGAAAAAGAAGCCATCAAAAATGGACAAAAACACAGACCAAAACTAGTATCAATTAGCAGCTCCGATCACCTCAATTGTAAAACAGTTGAAGAGGTTGTCTTTAGAGATACTTCCTTTTTATGTAAACTCAAAATTGATACAATCAAAATTGCGATTACTAAAGAAGTACAAAATTTAAATAATTGATTTTTATTATAACAGATATCAGAATTAAATAATGGTTCCTGTCGACAAAGCCCGTATCTTGAATAAAACAAACTAGAAAAGATACTTAGACAGCAATATATTCTTGGTCTTGTTGAAATTTATTAAAATTTTATTGATCTGAAGATGCGTGTTTATTTATTTATGTATTTAAGTTTAAAAACAAATGTTCGTTTCCAATGGTAACCTGAGTGAAACCAAAAAAAAAAAATGGCGCATTTAGAACAGCTGATTTAGTAAAGCAGGTTTGCTTTACATTATTAATTTCTTTTTTAATAATAGTTTTCATATTTATTCTTTTGTTTAAAAAAGCACTCTCTCCAGGTCCTGACAAGTCCAGTTGCTTAGCCCATTATTTATTTTATCTGATATTGTTGTAATAAAACAGTAATTAAAAAAAGAAAAATATTTAATTAAGATATAATACGATAATTCAATAACAGATACTTCGGTTGGCAACAGTCGTTTGTTGTCACTACTTTTACACACAAACAGTTAAGTAATCAAATGTAAACATGTGGGTGTGTGTTAAGACTTTTAATGTGCGATTATATAATTTTTTTTTACTTTCTCTTATTTTTTATTATTTTTGACAGTTAAAGATCACAATGGATAATATTAAAATTGAAAATGTCCATCTATTTTTGTTTTGTCTGTTCATTGAACAGTTTTCTATTAATACATTGTCGGGATGTGTTTTTATGAATGAATGGAACAAAACGTTTTAGCAAGTCTGGTCAAAAAAATTCCAATCGTGCACAATAATAAATATTCTAATTTCGAGGAGAAAATAAATAAATAAATTTTAGATTATTCGATTATATTTTTTAAGCCTCAAACAAAATAAAAAATTGGAGTGGAGGGAATAAATAATAATTCTATTCGTGTGAAAAAATGCAGACTCCTGGTAAGAAAAAAATTATCCGGACTTTTTTTGCCGTTTCGGAAACTGAGTGCGCTAATCAACATTACTGCGCATGCGAGCCTATTGTCACCGGCGCAGAGAGAGAGTTTGGTAAAATATAGCCGCGCATGCTCAGTAGTGATTGTCACGTGTCTCTTAGCTTATAAAGCTGGTTTTTACTTGAAAGAAATTAAAATCTGGATATTTTTTTGTTTTTAATAAATTTTCTATAGAATTTTCTTTATCTGTTCTATACATTTTTCCACCGTTTTAAATCAGTACTACTTTGGGGTAATCTTAGCTTGTAAGTTAGAATAAGAATATAAACCTGAACTGTTAATTTATAATAAAATTAAGATAATAAGTATATATTAAAAAATTAATAAAATGATTATAAATTTTCATTTCTTCAATTTTTTTCTTTAGTAAAACTTGAAATCTCAGAAAATCTAGCCTTACGAAGAAATAACTTAGAAGTAGTTTTCTATCGCTTTGCTCAATATATTTGTATTTTTTATTTTTTGAGGTATTTATTTGTTCCTTTAATTCTCACTTTCATCATCACTTATCGTGCTTTGTTTCTTTGCTATAGTGGTTAAGATTCAGTTTTTCTTTTTGTTTCATTTTTTAAATTCTTACTTCTGTTATTTTCAACGTTAAAAAAATTAAAAAAATCTGTTCATTACTTTCCAGCTGATTAAATTGAAAGTAAAACCCCAGAAAAATAATCATAAAACTACTAGTATATTCCATGGAAGTAGAAGGACAAAGTGTGATCTGGAATTATTTTCACCCACCCCCTTCACAAAAATTCCAACTAGACTATTTTCTAATAGACTGTTATTTACCGAATCACTACTAACATTTCTTCCGAATTAGCATTCATTAGTTGAAATTGTTTACAATAAACATTACCATTAAAATCATTTGTTGTTTTTATTTCGCATGTTTTTTTTCTTATGCAAAAGAGCAGTTCACAAATGGCAGGTTTACTATAATAAGGGTAATTCCATGGGGTGCTTTTGAACAAAAACTAATAAAATGTGGCGCAGTCCATGGAACAAAAAGAAAGAAAAACTGGACGGGGAATGTTATTGGCATTTAATCGTATATATGTCGAGAAAAAAAAGAACTATAGATAAACAAAATCACAATTCAGATCAGCTGGAAGGAAACATATGATTGGTAATTATTTTCATTGGCCTCAGTTGTTTTCAAGGTCCTTTATATTAACAGCTGTCCTTTACATTTCCAATTCTTTGAGCACTTCTTTATAATAATTTTAGAAAATTAAAATTATATCTCAACCTTTATTTTTATTCTAATTGTTACTTTTATCTAATTTTTTTGTTTTTTTAATCTCTTGTGATCACCTTATCTGCTCGAATAAATAGCTTCGTGAAAACTGAAAAAGCTTTTCGTATTTTGCATAGTTTAATGTCATGGGAACCAAGTCACTGGTTGAACAGTACCTTTTGAAATAAATATTAGCTTATTAAATATAATATGATTCGCTTAAATGGCCTAGTTTATAGTTATTAATCACTTTAACGTTAATCATAGTATATAATAATAATAATAATAATAATAACAATAATAATGCAATTAGGCTTAAGAAATTTATGAATTTAAGTGTCTATTTTTTTTTTTTTTTTTAATTTTTTTGTATTTATTAATTTTTAGCATATATTTTAATAATAAGATTGTCCGCGTGATCATACGTTTCTGTCAGCTGTTTTTAATGTTTATTTCAGCTGATGCTCGTCCTTCTCAGCGCTGTAGATGTCAAATAAAAAAACAAGTACTAGGAAATTTTGAAATCTTCGGTTGAGAATAGGGGTATGGTTCATGGTTTTTGGTATAAATCGGCATATCGCCATATTTTTCAAAAGGCTATTTCAGGTTTACAAACTGAATGAGATTATTTTTATTAAAACAAAATCCTAGATTTTCAAGGTCGCAATGCACCTGTATTATTCGCTGAATGAAAAAAGAAAAGTAGTCAACATGTAGAAGCCTATTGCAGTCAGTATAAGGGCGAAATAAATTGCTCACCGCTTTGTGAATGAAAGCACAGACCAAGGCAAGCTCAACCCGATGTCTTAATATTTCCTAATACATATGATTACTATGACCGCAAGAGCTTGAAAGACAAGCTATACCTCCTACTGCTGATCTAAACCTGTTTCAATTTTTTCCACCCCTGAACTAAAAACCTATTTGATTATTTTCACTTCTTCGTTTTTCTCTCTCACCATCTAACTCTCCCTCTCTCTCTATCTCTTCTACTTTTGTGGTCTTCCTCTTAGATGTATGACCCACAAATAAAAATATAGGTTAAACTATAATATTAAATGACGGGGATTTAGGTAGGTTAATATTAATTAGGTTAATTAGTATTACATTTTGTAAACAGTTTACCGTGATATCTGGCTTTTTGATATAATTATTTTTTCTAATTTTTATTTCTAAACTGAACCTATCAGCCGTATAAGAGGTTGACCTTACTTTTGAAGAAAAACCTTATTTTTTCGGATATTTTCGGTAATATTCATTTCTTTCTCTCTCTCAGATCCTCAATCGATGTTTCTATTTGCTCAATTGGACATTTTGTTTTGTTAAGATACAGTAAGCATGTTTAAAAGTCTGCTGAGGTCACACTGATTAATATATGTTTTATGACAAAGTTTCAAACAAAAATACTGAGTATCAGCAAAATACAATTAAAAAAAAAAACAAAAATTAATAGCAGGGTAATTAGCCAAGATTAGGTGTTAAAAATTTCTTGTGGGGATGGAAACAAGTATTCAGAAAGCAGTAAATTCCTTGACTGGACAAAGGCTTTCAAGGGAATGTCTTCCTGCGGTTATCTTGATTTGAAAACTAAGAAAAACTACAGACAATATTAGATTCTGATGATACGCATGGTTATTTATGGAAATACTTGCTCTATTAATGCTCCAGTCTCTCATTAATAAGATGTTTTTTCTTTAAACATTAATCACTATGGTAAAACAATACTAGAGCAGGTGTTCTAAATCTTAGAAGGTAAAAAGAAAACTGCTTTGAATCTGTTTTTTCCTCTAAGTTACCACGTCAAGATAACAAGCTACTGACTGAGCTTCCAACCAAACTTTACTGATCTTCAAACTTTGAACAACTTTGACGTCCTAACGACAAAATTTAAAAGCATTCATTTCAGAAAAAAAATTCAATCTAAATCCAGAGATTAACAAGTTCTGATTTGTTGAATATGTAATTAGACTTGTAATGCTGGGTATATCTGGGATTTGATTTGATTCTTTTTGTTTCTTCTTTCACTTCTGATCGATTTTCGGATCTGCCACTCATCATCGTAAGAAAATGAGTTCATCAAGTTCAAGAATGTAGAGAGTTGATTCCAACGTTGGTATCAAAGCCTCTCTGCATTCGAAGTGGATCAACCATACTCTTAAGACGGAGGAAAATCGTCCGAAAACCGATGACTATTAAACCCAAACAGGAAACATGCTAACGACTGATAATATCTCACTGTTTCTGATTTTTCATGGCGATTTGGTCCCGCTTGGTGCTGTATTATCCAGTGATTTTCATGCTTGTGGCCATCGACTGGTTTCGACGGTGTTTGCGGATCTTCACGTTTATCTTCATAAGCAGTATTTCCATCATATCTTCGCCCTGAAGATGGCGGGTGAACACCCGAAACCAGTCGATGAACACAAACTGAACTAGGCTATCACTGGAAATATCACTGATTTCGTGACTGGAACCTAAATTTATAAATTTATGTCTTCATTCTTATTGCAAGACGGACGAACTTGCCCAGACTTTTTACACAAGGGAGAGCGCGTCAGTATTACGATATAACTTGAACACACTAGCTCATTGGCACTTGTTTAATCCTCATTATTTTAGCATAAATACTCTCCTTATATTGTGTCGGAGTGAGAACCCTGTCTTTTCTTTGCTAGGATGTGCGAGTTAGGCTTTCTGCTTATTTTTTGTGACGTCCAGCTACACAATTAAACAAATATATTCACTTCAATATAGACCACTCGAAGAACTTAGATTTTATAAATGTCCACAGTTCAGATAGAATTTAATTAATTAATAATAATGATAATAATACAATAATCACAAACGGGAATCTGAAGTTATATTGTTTTGTCGATAATATTATGCCTCAGTGGCGGTCATCTGATTGAATAATGTTCAAACAACAACAACAACAAAATTCTAAATATGAAACTATTGATTATAAAAATCAACACTGATACTATTGATAAGGAGGGATTGGAGATCTACAGCCACTGATGATGAAGATATTTTTGAAATGCCATAATGATGGCCAAAATTATTAATAAACGGATTAAGGTTAAAACCAGAATTATAAATATAAATAAATAATATTTCCCCGAACATGACAACAACGTTAATACAACAAATCGATAATTGCATTTACAGGAAATACAGGCAAGGACATCAGAATAATGTCGATTATTTAATTGATTTAAATTACCCATAACAATGAAAACAAAGTAGCATTGTGGTTTGGTGATTAAGATTAAATTAAGTTAATAATTAGATTAAGTTTCAGAATATAATAAAAAAAATAAGTAAAAAAAGAGACATTCGAAATGGATATTAATATCAGTGCATGAAATTACAAATGATAAAGAAGATTTAGCGATCTTTTATGAATTCCAGCCTGAAGTAATCTTAAGTGTAATCAACAAAACAAAATAAATACTTAATTTTCTCTTTTTTTTAAAAAAAGAACAACTGAGATAATATCCAAATCGGAGTGCTAGGAAAAAAAAAAAAGTTCAAAGAAAAATATTTTGAACTTTAGCAACTAGTGGCCTTATCATATCATGCGAAATCCAAAGACTGCAAAAACGTAACAAAAAAATATATATATATATCTGTGAAATGGACATTTAATTATTGTTGCTCCATGTTATGTAATTCGGAATTCCCTAAAAATAATTGTACCTATCAGTGTTTAATGTTAAACAAAAAAATTGTTCATAGTAATACATATATTTTTTAGATGTATTTCTCGGTGTTTATTAAATCTTATAAATCGCAGACAAATAAATTGAGTCCGAAGAACAAAAAACAAACTTTTCCATGATGAAAATTTTCTAAAAAATAAAAAGCAATAAAGAATGGAAACAAGTATAAACATGCCCCAAACAAAGATGACCTGGCAATCTCAAAGTGACTGACCTATATTTGGAATTAGAGATAACAAAAACGCACAAGTATTGTTGAAAAATAAAAAAGACGCATTTTTAATCGATCTTTGACTAAAAAAAAAAAATTTTAAAAAAGGAAAAAATTACAAAAAGATATGGAAATGAAGAACAATTTAAAAAAGACAAATTCGTTGACTTTTTATGACAATAAATTATTAAGAGCACTGAAATTTGTGTGACAGCTTTCCATGAGAGAGAGAAAAAATAAACCTGGGAAAAATAGCCTCTGTCTGAAATGTGGAACATTTATTTAACTAAGGATTTATTTTTACTCTAAGAACTTGGAATCAAAAAACAATAATGTAAAATTTTCTTATTAAATTAATAATGAAGTATTTATTAAATCCATTAGGGGTCTATATGACCCTGAAATTTTGTCGTGACATTAAACAACCTCCTATGGCTGTATAGGTTATAACAAAAAATTATTAAGCGCCCCTCTTCTTCAAAATATCCAACCAGAAAACCTCAAAAAATTTATGAACTTGGATTTCGTGTTTTGGTTTACACCTTGACGTTTACAAAACTTACTCATAATATATCAGTTTTAAATCTTATATAAATATATATTCACACACACATATATATATATATATTGGCCGGAATTAATTTAACAAATATAATACAGTAAGAAACTTTATTCACGTTTTAAAACTTGGTAATAAACTAGCGCTCTCTAATCTAGATGATTGATGCTTTTGTAATTAAAACTGAAAAATAAATGTTAACTTAGCCTCCCGCTTTCTTCAACCTAATGGCTAGGCGTTACATGATCGACTTTCGGCATTTGACAGTTGCAACAGTAATTTCACGCCTCCCCGCAGCAAAACAAAATCAGAAGATAAAGATCTTCTCATCTAGTTCCGATTCATTGACTAATCGATCAGAAGATCACTAGTGTGCAAGCAAAAAGCACTTTGGCCGGAACTGCAGTCTAGTCTAAAGTCTATGAGTGCTGTTTATGTTTATTTTAGATTTTAGGTTAGGTGAGGTTATAAAATAAAACATTAATTTGTTTGGATAATTTTTCCATGATGATAAACGATCTAAATTTTTACCATTGGAGGAATCATTACTCAAAGAAACAATCACTTAATTTCAATATAATTCCGCAGGGATTGATCAAAGAATGTAAAACTTTAAATACCCTCTTCATTTTTCTCTAAAATAATGTTGAACTAAGTCGTTAGAGTGCGCCCAGCCTTAATTTATAAAAGTGCTATCATCATCCGTATATTATATTATGACTATTTATTCTTTAACGCTACATCCGCTAAAATTACATATATTCAACAATTTTTAAATATAATTACAAAAAAAAAAACTTTAAAATTTTATAATTCTAAATTTTAAAAACAAAATAAAAAACCCCAAAAAAATCGTAAAAATAAAAAAAAAAAAAAAAAAAATCTAAAACCAGAGAGCGACAAGAAATGTATTAGGGCGTGTCGCTGTCTGGTGGCAAGCAGTGTCAACTACAACTGCTTGTTCCATTTCATTTCCATTATTAATCTTATTATTGTAATTTGTTAAAACAGCTGTTTTGGTAAATCAGTGATTTTAGTTTTTCTTTGCTTACACCACTTTAACCAATCGTACTTTTTATTAAATTATTATTCTTATTTATAAATAATTGAAATTAATTTTTGGACGCCCTAATGTTTTTATTTTAATAATTATTTTTAACTATAAATAATTTATATTTTTTGTTTTGTTTGAAAGTATGTGTGCACAAAATTTATTGTATTTTTTGTTTGTTTGTTGACATTTTACATAATAATGTAACGCATGCGCAAATATTAAAAACTATATGTATCTTTGTCTAATAATGTGTATGGATGTGACTTTTGTGGTTGATGAATGTGTATGAGTGACAAAATATAAAATAATATTTTTCTGTGTAAGTTTTTCATTAATTTTCTTATTTCCATTTTAGAATAATTGTTTTTGATTTTTTAATTGGCTTTTTTCGTGACACTTTTTTTTTTATTAAGTTTAATTTATTTAATTAAAAAAAAAATAATGCACGTCAGTAGATTTCTAGTTTTAAGCACTGCACTTTTTTCTTAATTTATTTCATTTTCATAAATAACACTGTTATCATTTAATTTCTATTCAATTTTCTTCATCAAAATTTGAAGTTATATTAGATAGTAATTTAATAGGTATTAATAATAATAAAACATTATTATTTTTGAATTACATTTGAATATATATATATAAAACAAAATTAAAATATATAAAATTAAGAAAACTATAATGTTTATGTTTTAGAATTGAGACAACATGGAACCAAATATTTAATATCTATTTAATATATATATATTTTTTTACAATATTTTTTTAATGTTTAATAATAAAAATTAGAGACTCAATTAAAAAAATAGACATTTTTATAAGATTTTCGATAATTATGAATTCTTTATATACACATATTATTATATATTATATATTAAAAGAAATTGGATTTTTCACTTGCAAGAATTTCTTTTTTCGTTTTTGATTTTAAATAAAAAAAAAAGAAAAGAATATTCCAAGTAATTCTAAAATAATAACAATACAAACTTTCAAAGTTATTAAAATATATATATATATATGTATTAAACATATAAACTAATGGTTAGTATATATATTTATATTTTTTTTTTAATATATGTATTATTAAAATTTAGATGTAGCTTTTTAAATAATAACAATAACAATAATAAAGGATTAATACAGTAAAGATTAATGTATCTAGAAAAATAAATATAAGATCCCTAAATGTGACTTTTCTTTAAAAATAGTTTAAACAGATATACAAGATTATTTATCAATATAGGTTTTATATAAATTTGTTTAAATAATGTCCTTGTTGCTCATGTTGTCGTTTGTTTTATATTGATTATCATTTTTTTAATCGTTTTTTTTTTTTTAATTTGTTAATGTATTACATTTTTTTTCGTATGAAGAAAGAAAACACATAATACACTATTTATGATTGTATAGATTAGAATCACGAATGATTTACTGTGAAAAGACTCACCACTTACATCTCCACCTCCCCTCCCCTTCTAGAACTTTTTGTATACAAATATATTATGTATTTTTCCGTTAGAGAAATTTTTCTCTTTTTTTAAAAGAGGTATTGGTTTTTTTCCTTGCACTGTGGATTTAACTAGCCAATGAAATATTGGTGGGAAATATATGTATATATGGGAAATTTATTTGTTTAAACATTTATCTTTTATTTTGAAATATTTATATTTCATTTTATTTAGCCCATTATTTTATTTATTTATGTAGAATTAATTTTTGTTCACAATAAACTTACATCAGTTGTTCAGGTTTGCCACTAACAAATACAAAATTTCTCTGAATATTGTATCCTAATTGAAACCATGGTGAAAAAAAAAAACCTCTATATTTATTTCAATTATAAAGTATTTTATAAAACAATTTTACAACTTTTATAAAATATTAAATACCAATAAAAAATAAAAAAACTTTTTTTTTAATTTAAGTTCAAGTCTACAATAATTTCGTTATATTTGAATTTAAATTAAAAAATCGAACAAAAATTTACGAAAATGATGAATGATCAAATATTTTTACAAAGAAAAACAATTTTTATTAAGAGAAGGCTCGTGTAATAATTTTATTATTATTTAAACAAAAAAAACAAAAAAAAAAGAAATGTAAGAAATAAATATAATATCTCTTTGTATAGAAAAGCAGCTGATATCTTTTATTTTTTGTTTGTTTAATTTGCAGCTGTTTCTTTATTTATTTTAAGAAATTAGCTGATTCTTTTTTTAAATAAAATATTTTGGAATAAAGAAATGAAATAAAAGTATAAATAAATATTGAATAAAAGAGAGATATGTTTTGTAGAAATTCTTAGTTGTATATGTGTTCAAATAGAAATTAAATTTTGATATAAAAATTTTAAATAAATAAAGAAAAAAAAGTATTGATATAAACAAAATTGGACTATTTTGTAGTGAAAAATTTATTTTTATGCTTTATTTTTTCTTTCAGTTATTAAAAAAAAAAATATATATATTTAGTTCTTTTTATTGAATTAATAGATCTCGTGATTTGTCGTATTTTGTTCGTTTAGATGTAGATTGTTATTAATCTATTTAAAATTTTAAAGAAAGGTTTATTATAATATGTATGGATATTTATTTTTGTACAAACACATTTATATATTTATTATTTTAATTACTATATTTTATAATAACTTTTTTTTTTTTTAAATAAAAAAATACCCCCTCATATTGGATGGCTTAGATATATATGGGATTTATATATTTTGATGTATTATTGGAATGTTAGTATTAATAAAAAATTATTAAAAACTACAATAATTGCGTTGTTTTTATATATGCACTCCCTTGATTGGTTTATTTTTAGGAAGGCTAATTTTTTGGAAATTTCACAATGGCATGGTGCATACAATACAGGCAGAATTATTGAGACGAGAACTCCACTACAGTATTATAACTTTTGTAGCCATATTTCTTGCGATATTATTTCCATTTAAATAAAAGTTCCTTTAGTTTGGTTAGCACTCAAAGAAATATAACAAGCTTTGTCTAGAACAGAGCCCACTTCCGCTGTATTCAACCACAAAGATTCATAACTGTCCAAACAAATCGAGACGCCAACCTTGATAGGAAAACCGCCTAAGCTCACCCACAGACATGCTGTTCCGGTCAAAGATTCTAGACCCTAACTAACCCGATTTAGGCAGACTGTTTGGAACTCAAACACTTTTATCATGAGATGGGAGGATATGTCTTGCTTACCTCACAAACTACAGAAAAAAAAGAAAGTCTCAGACATGAATGCCATTATAGTATAAAGAAGTCTCCTTTTAAAAATAGTTGCCTGTTAGAAGATCGTGAAAGACACAGCATGATGTCACTGTATCCCATATCAGGTTCCCCCCAAAATGAGCAACTTAGGCTGCGGAAACCTAACCAAAATCCATCCGTGTGAACCTGTCCGTTCCAGGAAACTTGACGACACATTTGCCCCCAAAGACACCCTAACAGATTCGACGATATATTGATGTTTGCTTCATAGGAAGCAAACAGAGGCGGCGCCTATTTTTAGCCAATCTGCCCACCTCCTCTTTTACACGAGATTCCAAATGTTAGTAACCAGAACTAAAAGAACCTTTGGAGATGAAGAGTACACCAGCACGTAGTGTTTTCAATGCAGACTTGGACAATCTGGGCAAAAAAAAAAAATCATTTTAAATTAAAGGCGTACACTCAACCTGAAAATCAGTGGACAAATCATCAAGAGATATTGCCAAGTGAGTTCATGAGGTAATTTGGAAATTAGGTCATTAATTATAAGGGTAACACACCAGACGGACGTAACTTTAACTAGCCTTCCCCAGAGGCTATAAGAATAATCAAAAAACAAAATTCTTAAATGAGTTGTTTATACGGCAATGGCCAAAAACATATAGACATCACAATATAATTTTAAGGCCTGACGATTTAAAAATTCTTCAACATACTATCAGAATGAAAAACCTTTAATATGGACTTTTAAAAGCATCACGTGATGAATATGGACTGTTGAAGGGAAATTTTGTTTTGAGGGTTGGCAACATTGCATACGCACTCTCTTTTTTTTACTTTTTTATAATGGTCAACTGTGTATTATTCTGCTGGAGAGTTTCATGTAACATACAAACAAAAAATGTACAGTCCACTTATGGTCGGAGAAGTGATTTGTCTTACTTAATTTATTACCTAGACGAGCAACTCCATAACATAACATTTTGGTCCTCCTAGCCACATAGGATTCAAGATTCATGGTTACAACATTTTCGTCTACCAGGAGAAATACGATTCATTCAGGGTTAGAATTTTTTTCAAAGGTTGAAATACAAGCAATCAAAGGTTCAGAACTTTTAAACTTTGGGTATAACAAGGAACAATTAAGGTCAGTCTCTTCCTCATTTTTCTTATAATTTCTATTATTTGGTTTTTAATTGAGCATGTCTTGATTTTTATTACACAAACGTTTAAGGTTATTAGTTTAAACATAATTTTACGGTTTTAATTCATTTTTTTATTGTTTGATTAATTTCATAAATTAGGTTTACATTTTTATTTTGTTTGGTATTTTGATTATTATGGAGGAAACAACTAAGGTGGTATTTAACAAATTAGTAGCTAAACGAGGAACGGTAAAGGCGTCCCTTACTAGGGTTGGGCAGTTCATTGACAAATTTAACAAAGAAGACAGTGATTCTGAATTACTTGAGGTTAGGGAATTTAAATTATCAGAAATATAGGCCAACTTCGATTCAGTTCAGAGTGAAATTGAAGAGTTAGTAGATGTGTTTGAAGAAATAGCTGTGAAACAGGAAATAGAGAGAGAGAATTTTGAAGAATTATTTTATCGGATACAGAGTAACTTATTTAAGATTAAACGGGAAAACCCTAAGTCAAATGCACAGTCACATAAATTAGGGTCTAATTATTCAAGGTTAGGAAAATCTAAATTGCCAAAAATTGACAAAGAAATTTGATGGACCATATGAAAATTGGGTTCAGTTTTATGAAACACTTAAAGGACTAATTCATGACGAAAAAGAATTACAACCAGTTGAGAAAATTCATTATTTGATTAGTTTATTAAAAGGGGACGCGGCAGACATAGTCAACAACATTGAAATTTCAGGGAAAAATTATAATGTGGGAAGAGTTATGTTCAAGGTACAAGAACAACAAATTTACCATTGAGACCCATATATCAGCTCTATTTAATGCAGAAAGAATTACATCTCAGTCGGCAAAGGCATTGCATCAACTTCATAGTTTATATAACAAACATAAAAGGCCTTAAACTTATTGGATCAACCAACGACATTTTGGGGGCCACTACTGGTATATTTATTAACTTCCAAATTTGATAAAATTACATTGCGATTTTGGGAAGAAGCTAATCCTACTAAAGATTACCCAGCTTTCGAAAAATTAAATAGGTTTTTGGAAGAAAGGTATTTGTGGTTGGAGTCCTATGAAGCCAAAACAACTCAAGGTAATCAAGTAGAAATTTTAGCAAAATAAATTAAATCTCTGGAAATAAACCAAATAAGTTGTGTCTCTTTATCGGCAGTTCGGATTCGTGTTTTTTGTGTGGAAAAGGAAGTCATAAACTTTTCAATTGTGAAACTTTTATACAAATGACTATAGATGAAAACGAAATATAGTTAAATCAAATAATCATTGTTGGAATTGCTTGGCTCGGTCATTTAGTAAAAGATTGCAAAAGTTCAATTTGTAAACATTGTAATGCCAAACATAACACTCTAATCTGTGCAATTATGAGGCCGGATTTATGGATTTAGAAGAGGCCTCTAATCTATGGATTTAGAAGAGGCCGGTCTACAATAAATGCGATTGAAGAGGTAGTGAGTGCCGCCCGCGTGATTATCCAAAGTGGACAACATCCAAGGCCGATTGTATTACTAGCGACCCTCGATGTGAGGAATGCTTTTAACTCGGCGAGGTGGCCTGACATGCTAAAGGCTCTGGAAAGAGAATTCCGAATACCAAAATACCTTCTTAGGCTAATAGACAGCTATCTCTGGAAGAGAAAGCTTATAGGTGAGTCTAGAGACGGTCGATGGCAGTTAGAGATCACAGGTGGTGTTGCGCAAGGATCCGTATTGGGCCCGGAGCTATGGAATGCTATGTACGATGGTATACTTCGAATGGAAATGCCGCTCGGCACGCACCTAGTAGGTTATGCTGATGATATTATTGCTGTAATTTCAGCAAGGGATATCGACATAGCGCAACTTAGACTGAACCAGGTGATGCGGCGAATAAAAGGTTGGTTAGACGAACATGGTCTAGAACTTGCTACGGAAAAGACGGAGATTTTGCTTGTCACGAGAAGACATATAGAGATAGAGATACCGATGGTGGTCGATCCATTAGTGATCAGTACCAAGAAAACGGTTAAATATTTAGGTCTTCATCTTGACTCAAGGCTTTCGTTCAGAGAACATTTCAAAACCGTAGCATCAAAAGCTGAAAGGACAGTTGCCGCGTTGAGCAGAGTTATGAGTAACGTCAGGGGGCCCTGCTCGACCAAAAGAAGGCTGCTGATGTCCACAGTGAATTCAATTATGTTGTACGGCTGTGAGATTTGGGCCGAGAAGATGGAAATCGCCAGGTACCAGAAAATATTGCTCAGAGTTCAGAGGCGTGGAGCCCTAAGGATTACCAGTGCGTACCGAACGGTCTCAGGGGTAGCGGCTATGGTAATTGCAGGAGTTGTGCCGATAGACTTGATGGCAAGAGCAAGGCAGATCAGGTATATTTACCAGCGAGACCTGGAAGGCTCCGAGGCCAAGAAGCAGGCTGCTGTTTGGCTCAATGAAGCATGGAGGACGCGATGGAGAGATGAAAATCGTGGCAGATGGACCGCCAGAATCATTCCTGATCCTGTCATCTGGGCCTCAAGGAAGCATGGCGAAGTAGATTTTTATTTGACCCAGCTTCTCTCTGGACATGGGTATTTTGCTGCCTATCTCCAACGTATAGGCAAAAGGAACTCCGGAGCTTGCATATACGGTGATTCAACAACCGATGATGCTTTCCATACTTTTTTTGAATGCGTTAAATGGAGAGAAAGCAGAGCAAACCTCCACGAGACCATTGGACAGCTCTCCCCAGATAATTTATCAGAAAAGATGTTAATGGAGGTTAATAATTGGAACCATATCACGAATACGGTACACACAATTTTAATAAAGAAAAGAAGAGATTTTGAAAGGCATGGTATAGGCAGGTAGATGAGAAGAAGTTATGGGGCGTCCACCCGAAGTAATGCCGTGAGGCGGTTCCGGGTCGGAGACTACGCCTGTTCGATGAGGGGGTACTTTTAGTGGGGGCAGGCCCCACACACCCGACGCAGTCGGAAGGTGCGCAGGCATTTTTTCCTCCTCTCAAAAAAAAAACAAAAAATCTGTGCAATTAGATCAAAGGCACCGCCAGTTGAGGGTTCTTTAAAAATACAAAGGGATTCATCTAAGGGAACCACAGTTCATGCGGCTGTAACAAAGGGTGATTTTATAGTTAAGAATGACACAAGACATCTCGAGACAATGAAAGGTTCTGTAAGTGACATTAAATATGCCAGTTTAGCAAGAGTTAGTGATTGTGCGTTAATTGCAACAGCAGTAGTAAAGGCACGATAAACAAGGAAAGGCACATAAATGTAGATTTATTCTCGACAGCGGATCGGAATAAAATTTTATAGAAAAGGTGTTAGCAGAACAACTTGCGTTACCGTTTACCAAGGTCAACACAGCGGTGGTGGGGGGAACAGGAAACAAAACGGATGTGTCACAGAGTGTTGTAGCAAATATTTCCTCATTAAATTCAGATTTTAACACTCGATTGGTATTTAATGTCCTATCAACGATCAATTTGGCAACAAAAAGAGAAATAAATACTAAACATTGGAGAATTCCCTTTTATATTCAAAGGTTGGCAGATTCAGAATTCTTACATTCTGAACAAAAGGTATATGGTATTTGGGTTGTGAAATATTCTTTTCTTTATTATCAGGACAAAATTACTACTCTTTAGGAAAAAATAAAGAACTGGTTTTAGTTAATACTTGCTTAGGTTGGGTGGTGTCAGGAAATGTACCTGCAAAAACTAATAGTTCAGAAAATTCATGCCTATTGACTAGATCAATAAAAACTGACAAGGTTAAAGAGGATATAATTTGTGAGGAATTATTTATTGATAGCTACAAACGAAACAAAGAAGGTAGATTCATCGTTCAGCTCCCTTTTAGAAAACAATCTTCAGAAATAGGTGATTCATTGGCAGGAGCGAAACATAGATTTCTTGCTTTAGAAAGGCGTTTAAGTAATCAAGCTGAACTAAAAAGGGAGTACGTAGACTTAATGCAAGAATATTTAAATTTAGGACCCATGGAAAGGGTACCAGGTGACGAACTGGAACATCGTCCGAGATATTATTTGCCACATCGTGCGGTAGTGAAGTTACTACTCGTGTTAGGGTGGTGTTCGATGCTTCTTTTAAATCGATCAATCAAATGTCTTTAAATGATTTGCTGATGACAGGACCATCAATACAGAACGATTTATGGTCAATATTAATTAAATTGCGTTTGCCTAAATTCGTTTTAACCGGGGACATTTGTAAAATGTACAGACAGATTGAGGTAACTAGGTCGGATATGGACATGCAACGCATACTGGAGGTCTTCGGCAGAATTACCATTAGAGATTTTTCGGTTACGAACGTTACATACTGAACGAATTGCGCTCCATATCTGGCATTGAGGTGTTTAAGGCAGGTAGGATCAGATCTAATTCCAAGGGACGAACAAGTTGTGGACATAATTCAGTCGGATTTCTATATGGACGACCTCATGACAGGTGCTGAGTCCGAAATAGAACTTTCAAAAATTCAATCACGACTCTGTAAGGAATTACACAAGACGGCTTTGAACTCCGAAAATGGTGTTCTAATTCCAAAACATTGATGAATAATTTGTCAGTAGAGAACCAGAGCGAGCATTTCGTTATTGATTTGAGCAAGGAGGGTTCAATTAAGGCTGTAGGTTTGAGCTGAGATCTGCAGTCAGATCAGTTTAGATTGGATGTGCACAGTAATGACAATGGATTAGTAATAACAAAAAGGGCTATTTTATCTGATTTAAATAAATTCTGGGATCCTTTGGGGTTTCTTTCTCCAGTACTTATAAAGGGGAAAATGTTTCTGCAAGAGTAATGGCATCATGATTTGAAGTGGGGTGAACCATTACCTTCCAGTTTACAATTTCGATGGGATTGTTTCAGAAGGTCTTTGGGAGGACTGAATAGCATCTTTTGCCCTAGAAGAGTTTGTGTCAATAGAAACATAAAATTACAAGGGTTTTGCGATGCATCAACAAAGGCTTTTGGTAGTTGCATTTACATTACATCAAACAGAGGGCATGGCGAAAACACGGTTCGGCTTCGGTGTGCAAAAGGGCGAGTGTGCCCTACGAAGATGCAAACTATTCCTCGCTTAGAGCTTTGTGCAGCTTTATTGTTGGCACAAATAATAGGTAAGGTTATTAAAATACTGAAGCTAGAAGCGAAGAACTGTTATTTATGGACTGATTCACAAGTAGTTCTTACATGGATCAACGGAGAACCTGTTCAGTGGAAGCAATATATAGCAAATAGGGTTTCTCAAATTCATGAGGTAACCTTTAAAAGGCAATGGGGTTATGTATCATCGGCAGAAAATCCAGCGGATCTAATAACTCGAGGTATCACACCATGCAAATTAAGGGGTTTAATTATTTGGTGCGAAGGGTCGACATGGCTTAAGAAAGATTTTGAGGAATGGCCGAAATGGACACCGGATTGGAGAAAACCAGAAGAATTAGAAAAAAGAAGGTTAGTCCATTCATTAGGTGCGACGCAATTTGAGCATGATTTGTTTTCAAGATTTTCCTCCTGGACAAAACTAGTTAAAGTGGTTGGATACATTTTTCGGTTCTACAATAAGGCACGGCATAAGGGAAATCAATGTGGAGATTTATCGGTGGGAGAAATCAATGAAGCAAAACTCATCATTTTAAAGAGGGTTCAACAACAGGAATTTTCTACAGAAGTGGAACGGCTAAAGGCAAAGGGAGAAGTAAACAAGAGTAGCAAATTGGTTTCATTATCAAGAGTTATGTTACAGAACTAATTATGACCCACCTGCATCTACAACATCAACATGCTGGACCTCAGCTATTGCTATCAATAACGCGCTTGGAATTTTGGCCTCTAAGGGGTAAAGATGCAAGTAGATCTATAGTTCATAACTGCATGCGCTGCAAGAGATTTAATCCAAGGATTATTTATGCAAAAATGGCGGCATTACCTAGTCATCGAGTAACGCCTAGGAGGCCATTTGAGGTATGTGGAGTGGATTTTTGCGGTCCAATATACATAAAGATAAGTCGTAAAACTAAATAAAAGGCATACATCGCGGTATTTGTTTGTTTCTCAGTGAAGGCACTACATTTAGAATTGGTTAGCGATATGAGTACGGCTGCCTTCATGGCTGCCTTGCGTCGATTTTTTGGTAGACGTGGTATGAGTTCCCACATCTACTCAGACAATGGCACAAATTTCGTTGGAGCGGAAAGAGAGCTCAAGGTTTTATTTCAGAAAAACAATACATTTGAATCAATATCTAACCAATTAAGTATGGGAAAAATACAATGGCATTTCATTCCCCCGGGTGCACCTCATTTTGGTGGGTTGTGGGAGGCATCAGTTAAGTCAGTCAAATACCATCTTAGGCGGGTTATCGGTTCCGCGGTACTAACATTTGAGGAAGTAAACACATTACTTAATCAAATTGAGGCATGTCTTAATTCTAGACCATTGACTCCTTTATCACAAAATCCTAATGATTAAGAACCCTTGACTCCGTTTTCTCATTGGAGGTCCTCTCCTTATTCTCCTGAGACTGACCTAACAGTTATCTGAAGAGATGGGATTTACTATGTAGGCACTTTGGTTTTACTGAAGGAAGACAATGTACCTCCATTGATGTGGAAAACGGCAAGGTGTAGAATATCGGAGCTACACCCTGGCAAGGACGGCACTGTACGAGTGGCTACGGTGACTAGACTAAATCAGGCGGTTCAACATTCAAGAGACCTGTGACAAAGTTGTGTCCATTACTTAATACAGAGACTAATGAATGACTTTTTTGATTTACATATTTGTTTAATATTGTATAATTTGTGAGTTTTGGTTAAAGAAAGGGTTCTTTAACAGGGGGGAGGATGTTAAAGGGAAATTTTGTTTTGAGGGTTCGCAACATTGCATACGCACTCTCTTTTTTCTATGATGGTCAACTGTGTATTATTCTGCTGGAGAGTTTCATGTAACATACAAATAAAAATATACAGTCCACTTAAGGACTGTATATTTGACTTGTCGGAGAAGTGACTTGTCTTGATTTATTACCTCGACGAACAACTCCATAACATAACATGGACCATATGGCCAAAAATTAGATGTTAAGAACAAACTCAAGTGTAAACAATCTGGTGTGCAACACTCACACTACTTTCACTTAATATAATTACATTTAAAGGACGAATTTTCTTTAAACTTCAAATTTCACTCATCTTTTCTAACATTAATGTTGTAGAGATGTAGTGGAAGGGTGGGGGGAGTAGCAACCTACCACGTGAATAGACAGGTGATCACATAGCAGACCAGAAGAATGCACCCCTATTTTGAACCAACTCCGCATGTACGTAACATTTGAAATTGACACCACCAATTCCGCTCAATTGTCCTAAACATCACTTTTCTTTAAAAATAAAATATAAGTGTGTTAGTATGCCAAGTATAAAGGAAATCGTTATGGTTATTTTGGAGAAAATCTTAGACAACTCAAAAACCTATTCTGTACAGTCGCACTTCAGGTTTATCGATTTTCTACAATCGAATTGTAACAATGCTGCTATCGTATATTAATATAATATTATAAAGTTGGTAGAACCATACATTATATTGATGTTTTATTTTAGAGGAAAGCCTAACGTCACTGTTGCCACCCGAAACCCCTGTAAAATCACATTTCCCCGAAAAACATGTTTCAAATAAAAGTGACTGGTATATTATTTATGCGTATATGGATAGTATACAAATTAAAAAGCCAATGTTGGGGCCATTTTCGAGAGAAAATCACGAAAAACGGGGTGAGGGCATTCAGTAAAGTCGTATTACCGGTTAATAAATGCTGACCGAAACCTTGGAGTCAGATGTGGTGGAAGCACCTAAACGGAATGCCAACTTAGTGAGTGCTTTATCGTGCGATTTTTCATTTCTGAGATATTCTCTTCACAAAACACACACACACACACACACACAGACACACACAGAACATTCGCTGAAGACATTTTTTTCATAGTCAGGGCCCCCCCCATGTATTACCGGTGAAAACTCGATAAAGAAAATTTGACAGGATCGCAATACTTCCTCATACTAGGAGTAACAGGAAGTAATTATTCATTTTTGGAAGTATAGAATTCGTAACTTCTCCTTCCAGCGCCCAGATACACTAGTAGTTAGCACCCTCTAAGAGCTTGAGGTAAGGAGACATGCAGTGAACTTGAGGTGGGGAGACATGTCGTACATTACAATTGGTTGTAAACAATTAACAAATAAAAATATAATGTGAAAATCAATCTTTTATTGTTAAAATAGAAACAGGAGATAATTACATAAAAGCATTCAACATATTCAGCTCTGTATTTTCTTTAGTAAATTAATTGACAAGTTTGTCCATACAATTAATTATTAAGTTGTGACCAAAATTGCATACGATCAGGTAGAAAATTGGTATAGTTCATGACACCTCTGTTTTCAAAGCTAATAAAATTTTGCCTCTTATTATCCCAAACTGGCCAATTGAATTCGAAGTCCGCAGGTGTTGGATTGCTGTAACATAATTTGGAATAGCATTAAAAAAAGTTTTGTTTGGCAAATACAATAAGAAAATGAAGGAAATAAAGTATAATAATAAAAATGAAAAAAAATCTGGCGTGGTAGTCCCAGACATGAGGATTTCTGGCAAAATCCATCAATTGGAAATGCGACATTACTGAACGGTTTTTTGATTTTTCGTGATTTCCTGGAAAACAGCTCCAACGATTTTCTTTTACTTCGTGAACTGTATACAGACACATAAATATCTTTCACTTTTATTTGTAATATTTTCCCAGGACAATTGATTTTTTGGTGGTTCTGGGGAAAAGGGCGTTATGCTTTCCTCTAACCTTTTTCATGAACAGGTTTTTTGAAATTTTGTCGAAAATGGCTACAATGATTTTGGAATATACTTGCCGCAGAGATAGAAACGTATCAATTTTACTTGAAACATTTTTCTGAAAAAAATTATTTCAGAGGGTTATGGGGGGGGGGTACCACATTAATGGGAGTAGATTAGATTGAAAACGAGGAGAGCAAAACCTCATTTCACTGCGACCTGCATTAGAGGTCTGTTCTGGATCCCCTAAACTTAATAAAACATTCTTCAGTTTGACCCTCTTAATTAGGACTAGCAAAGCTGAACGTGGCATTATTGGGAGTAAGAGAAAGTAAAAATAAGGATTTACCCAACAGTTGCGAAGTTGACCACCAGTTTCACCAGTAAATGTGATAAATTTAAATCCATTGGTGTAGTAGGAGGTTGTATTTCGAATGGGTTATTAATTTTCCAGATGTAGATGGTCTCATCTGCATGAGCGGCACCTATAACCGGGCAAGAATGAGTTATTATTTGATTTGGATTTTGAACGGTTAGCCAAAAATGAGATGAGTCAGTGGAAATGAGGGATATCTGAGATGGTATCCATCTTTTTCATGATGCTGACCACTTTCGGATATATCATCTACTTTCAGAGATAATTTTCTTCCTGTGGATATGGTACACTACGGGAATTGATGATGTATTATTCCCTCCTCTTGCTGTCCTCTGCTAAACCTGTAATGGTTCTAAATAAGGTTAAATGGGGTATAATCCCTTCCTCCGATAATTGGTATGTACCTATTCTTATAAATTTTTTCACGCATGATATAGTGTCGCCGGTTGATGATCAGTTGTATTGGAATCTCTTAGGTGGTCTCTGGAATCTGCAGGCGTTATCGGGTACTGCTACGCTTTGATTCTTCAGGTGTTTATACTGAGACTGTAAACTCGTGTTATTGTGTACGACCTATTTTTATGGAGATGAAGCATATGTCAGATCTTTTCCAGGACTTATATCTGTCCAAAAATATCTTAGACTGCCTGCCACAATCCCGGGAGGGTTCTTTGAGCAATGATGTCTTGTCCTCCTCTTCATTTCTGAACTATTATGGGAGAGACTGTTTGCTTTTCCAATTATAGGGTTTTCTCTTTTCAATACTCAGATGAGCTCCTTTGTTCCACTCCCCCCTACTAAGAGCTTGAGGTAGGAAAAAATGCAGTGAACTTGTCGACTGGGAGAGATTTAGTCCATTAAACGTGCCCATATTGACTTTCACTGTTTCAAGTTGCTATACAGTCTTATTAAATGGAACTCTAATGATGGATGAAGTTCCGAAAGCCAGTCAGCAATCAAGATAAAAAAAAGAGCACGCCAAATCACAGATATTGTCCAATACCTGCAGGCCAACTCATCAATTTAGAAATCACCTATTTATAATTTATGTATTTTATTATATAATTAATTTATTATGTATATTATATAAGCTATATAATTTTTTTACCACGTAAAACTCTGCTAGTTGTAAATACTTCCTGAAAGCTGTTACTCCCAAGATAGTTGAAGTAATAAAAATATTGCTGTCCTTTATGCTTCTTAAGTGCAAGTATTGATGGCCATACTATGTAACTATCTCCAATCATCTGAAATTTTGAAACAAAAGATTATGAATGGAGTTTCCATTTAATCGCTGAGTTAAAATGAATCCAGTTAATTGTTTTACCCACATCTGTAACATTGTTGAATACAAAATATGAAAGCGGTTGGTCACCAAAATAAAAGTTTCTGATCTGTTTACTCATTTCAATGGGATTCTCTGCATTATGCTCATACATCATTGTTATTGGTGCTGCCCAATTGAAATTTTTATCAAAATCTTCAAGAAAACCAGGGACTCCAAGGAATACTGAAACCACAATCTGGTGTGAAACATGCGCACTACTTTCTTTTATACCTGTTGATACAATTATATATACACAATGGCCAATTCTCTTTAAACTTTATATTCTGCTCATTCCTCCTGACATTGCCCGGTGGCGGGGGGGGCAACCTACCAACCTACTCAGATAGGCAGGTTCAATAATACTGAACCAATCAACCCCATATATTTGAAGTTTAACGCCACAAAGTCAGCAGCAAAACTATCTTTATTTTTTTTAATATCTCTAATAAAACTGATAGGTGTACATCTATGTAGTTAGCGTGGCCACGTTTAAAGAAAATCGGTCGATCCTTTCTGGTGACATGTACAAAAAACCTCAAAAACCTATTCTGTAAAACTGCATTTTCGGTTAGCCGATTTTCTTCAAATTTGGAATTATAGCAATGCTTCTAGTGTGTATTATATATATATATGTGTGTGTGTATGTGTTACAGTTGCCAACTTTATAGGAAATCACTAAAGCCGATTTGAGAAAATCACGAATAACTGAGAAAAAGTAATCGGTGTGATAGAATCACTCGGTTTTCTTTCTCTATAATTATTAAGAATTCTTATTGACAACATTTTTACTTTCTCTTAATAGGAAGTATTGCGAACGTATCTAATTTTCAAAATTGAGAATTGGGCCCCGCCAGACAACACGACTCAGACAGGTAGGAACAGGTCCTGGATCCCTAAAGAAGTAGCTAATTTACTTTCAACCAATGGGGGGGGGATTCTCCCACTATTTCAGTCATTAATCAGTTCAATAAGACTCAAAACTTACTTCCACTTCTAAGTATACCCTCCAAACTGTCAACACTGACCATCCATGGAATGGCGGCTGGTTCTGCTTCATGTGGATCAAACGGCAAAAAAGATTTTGTTGAATTTTTATCGTTTATTGGCAGAAATATTAGGCCGGGATCAGTTTGATATATCTGCATTATTAACATGAACATAGTAGGTTCTTATATAATAGCTTTAAACAAACAAACAAACAAAAATATTGGTTTGAAACACTCATATACTGATACTGCAATTACTTCAACGCATTAACTAACTTTCTTTAAAAAGCGCGATGGTTAAAAACTTTTTGGCTTGTGCTAAAAAGTGTTAGAGATACACATATATCTGAGTAGACATTGTGGACGCCCTCTGGATCAACCAGCAAAACTTGTAGCGGCAATTAAAATTCAAACTTACCGACAGCCCCATAAAACCTCTCTATCTAAATCAATATTATCGGAAAAACGTATCACTTTTATTTAAAAAAAACTTTCCCCCAAAAATTATGTTAGAAAAGTTTTGGGGGTGTCCCAGTTCGCAAACGCAGATGATTTGTTAATTAAATTGGAGTGACAGAAAGTCATGTGAGTGTTTCACACCGAAGTGGACTTTTTTGTCTTTGTCAGCCCACAGTTTATGACTAAGATAAATTATTATATATTTTCAATTATTTGTAAACCTGCATTATATTTTGTGTTTTGTCACTTACAAAGAAACTTTTAAATTGCTTTGTAATATCATATGCATTTCTGGCCTGTAAACAATCTAAGATTAACTGAGAGGATCCGGTGGAACAGTTAAGAAAAAGTGCCATCTTTATTGCTCTATTGCGAGCAACTCCAGGGGGTGTACTCGCCCAAGGACAGAGGGCCGTCCCTGATTCACTGATAGCTCTATGGTACAAACCTGAACATAAAATATAGAATTAAACAGTGTTACACCCGTACACGTTGAAAGAGTTGGATAATTACAGTTTAACAAGATCAAGATCAATTACCTTTGCTCATCGGAGATAACATATGATAGTGTACACTTGCTCCTCCGGCACTCTCGCCGATCAGAGTCACCTGGCTAGGATCTCCACCAAAATTGGCAATATTATTCTGCACCCATACAAGTGCCATATTTTGATCTTTCAGTCCCATATTGCCAGGCATTACATCATCTTCCATGCTGAGGAAACCTTAAACATAAAAGTTTTCATTTTATGTAAGAAAAAAAAAAGAGAAAGTAAAAATTGGTGCGGAACATGACTTTCCCTTACTCCTCTTAATGAAGTCACAGACACAATCAGTTTATTGCATTCAGGATAACAATCATCCTTTCGCAAGCAGTTGGTTACAATTTGCTAAATATAATAATAATAGAAAATAAATTATAACTATAAAAAATAAAATCAAATTATTTTCTTCTAAATATTATTATAATGAGTTTAACATAAATAATTACTTTTGGAAAATAATAATAAAAGTTGTAGAAAGAATAGTTATATTTCCAAGTATTAAGAAATCTAAATACTAAATAGATTTAAACAAACTTTTATCATTGTACATTATGAGTGCAAGCAGTTCAATCAATATAACAACAATCTTGTTTAA
The DNA here is from genome assembly GCA_011037195.1 of Triatoma infestans. NCBI lineage: Eukaryota > Metazoa > Arthropoda > Insecta > Hemiptera > Reduviidae > Triatoma > Triatoma infestans. The sequence continues at coordinate 366,953 of JAAEAF010014320.1, forward strand.
AGTCAGTAATAGATAATGCAGTTAATAATGTATTAAATTTATATTATTTTTATATTTATCTACATTACCTTTTTCATTTTGTGAATTGGGTTTAAGTTTATTCACTTCTGATTTACACTACTTTCTACTTTATGATCAATTTATTATATTTAATACACTTGATCTTTCTTTTAGTTTTAATAAATAGAGCAGCCAACTTACTTGTTACCTTTCATTGCATTGGGATTTCTGAATTCCTCTTTCAATAACTTACTGCCCTTAACCAGATCACTGGTTAATTTCACTGAACTATGTTCCAGTGCTATTACTAAAGGATTGTATTGTAAAGATAAACCTGAAAGTAATAGAACTGCAAGGAACCAGTCTTCCAAGGGTGCTTCTAGATCACATAGTTCTTTGGAAATCTTCATCATATCCAAATTTAATGGCCCATATATAACACATTTGGGATTGCCGCAGGGGCTGCCCTCAGTCCATTGCTCTTCAACATCTATACAGCCGATCTCCACTCTGTTATAGCAGACGATGTTTGTGTATCTCAGTATGCGGATGATAGCATTCACTTCAGCCAAGAGCGAACATTAGAAGAAGCTAAAAGCAGTCTGAATGCAGCAATGTGGTCATTCAACAAGTGGTGCTCAGATATGGGTCTCACTCTATCTGAGAGTAAAAGCTCTGTCACAGTGTTTACTATTCATTGGAAATATAACCTACCTCCGTCTCTTACTCTAGGTGGTTACCACATGCGAGTAGAGCGCATATTTGAAACTTCATGTATGGTGATAGACAACAAACTGCTATGGAGGGAGAGATCACGTTGAATAATTGGCTAAAAACTGTGAGCAACCTGTAAACATACTGAGATATATCAATTATCTGAACTATGAAGCCGATGTGAAAACATCATTGATTATCTACAGACAACTGATTCTTTCCAGAATTAATTATGGCTGCTTCCTGACTAGTTACTTCAAACACTCATTTAGAAAAAGTCAACAGGATTCAATTTAAAGCTCTAAGATCTTGTCTGGGAGCAGTTAAATCCACTCCAACCAACGCCCTTCGTGTAGAAGCTCGTGAGTTCCTTTCGAAAATTAGAAGGAAATTTATGGCGTCTCGTTTTATAGTGGACAGACTTGGTGTCACCAATCATTCAGTAATTAAACGAATAAGTGCCACAGCGGCAAGAGTGTTTACTGAAAGATACTGGTCGAAAAAGAAAACACCAATTAAGTTAAGGTTTTCTGTCGCATTATTCATCCTCTCTAAACCGTACCGATTTTCTTCCCAGGTATCATTTTGACTTTCAGACTTTCCTAAACAACCATTTTATTATATACAGCCTCTACCATTATGGTCCCGCACTTCCAAACGTTATAAACAACTTAAATTGTCTCTTAAAACTTGAAAGTAAGTTCACTGATTATCACAATTTTTATACGGCTAGATAAAAAATGTGAATAGGGTTGGACGCTGAATCTATCTTTGCAGTATGATACAATGTTAAGATTTAAACTAAAACTTAAACTGATTAAAAACAATCATTTTGCCTCAATATTTAAAACTGAAGTGATAGCTATTATCAAATGCTTATATAATATTCGGTCCAGTAATATACAACGTTCACTGATTATGGCGTGATAGTAAAAGTGTGCTGCAAAAATTCAAACTTCTGGTATTGATCCTTCTTTCCTGATTCTGGACACCATAAATAACGTAAACAAGTTAAACTCCAATGGTGTATCAGTCTGCATAATATGGGTGAAGGGTCACTCAGGGTTGTATGGTAATGAGAAAGCGGATCTGAGCAAAAATGGCCATCCTACAGCAATCTCCAAACTTGGTTTTACTATCTGCATCTGACGTTAAAATATTATAAAAGACAGTGTTACCAGAAATGGGAAGAATTTTATGGACATACATCACTCATAAAAGGAAAATTCTACAACTCCATCCAAGCTTCTATACCTAAAAAACCTTGTACCATAACTATTCCGAAAATAAAAATTCTATACTACAATAAGCAGGCTTCGTTTTAATCACAATTATTCGCCCCCATCACCTAGCCCGCATAGGGATCTCAATAGACTCAGTATGTCCGTGTGTTCAGAAAACGATAGCTAATACTAACCATTTAATACTAGCTTGTCAAAAATACACACTTGGTAGAAGTCAACTGTGGAAATCGTTAATATAGACGAATGGTCCATTACCACCAAACTTACATACTACTCTGAGTCATAACAAAAATGATATATACTTAGAATTGTACAGTTTCATAAAAACAAACACCATATTACTCTCTAAACACATGCGACACCCCTCAGACACACCCACAAACAAAAACAAAATTAAAAGTAACATTTCTATTAAAGTCACCCATATTCGACCGTCTAAATAATTTATAAATATACTTAATTTTTAATACTTATAAACATAATAATATGCTACATAAATTAATAAACTATAAACATTTAATTAACTTTACCTATATCACTAGGTCATGACTATCTGCCGAGTACAGACGGCCATAAAAGAAAAAAATCTATATATAAAAATTAGAATGCGAAGTTTAAAGAAAATCATTGCACCCTTTTCCGAGAAAATCACGGAAACCTGAAAAAAAATTCAATAAAATTGTCTGATGCGATGGCAAAAAACACAATCATCTTCCATTCCTCCTGCAAGTTTCGTTTTTTAGATATTTTGTTTATAAAAATACAAAGATACACACACACGCGCGCGCGCGCACGCACACACCCTGTTACATTTTACAACAGTAGGAGATAGTAAAATTGACAAATAAGATTTTCCTCTTTACTTACCAAGCGGTCCAATTCTGTAATTTGGCATAACCATAACAATATCATGATCCATGAAAAATTCTGGTGATTTATCAACTTCACCAGATCCAGAAGCAAATCCTCCTCCGTGAATGTATACAATTACTGGTAATAGTTTTTTTGGTTTTGTCTGGAAATTGATTATTCGCTAAAGTACATAATTAGACAATATTCTTTTTGTTTTGTTTTACTAGAAAATAAACAAAAAATGCGAAAGTCAGCATCGGAGCCGGATTCTCTAATAGAGAGTATAGCAAATGATGGTGCGGAAAATTTCCCGCCAGAGAGCATGCAGCTCTCTGCATGGACATACATAGTATAGTAGTTTATACGTTATAAAGGGTTGTAATGATCAGGGATAACTTACTATCTAATGTTTATAATATTTTATAATAATTATTTGTTTAATTACCAGACTAATGGTAAAAATAAGAGAGAATAATAACGACAGAGCGGATGAATAACGGCGGCAATCTAGAATACTATATCTAAACATACTTAACTTTCCGGGTTGAGAACGAGTCAGTGGTTTGCAAAAAAACCAAAGTTTTGCTCATATTGCAATGAGCTTGAAGAGGCTCATTGCATTATAGGCGAAACGTCAGTTTCTAGCAAAACGCTGACGCAGTCTCAACCCAGAAAGTCAAGTGTTTTCCTTTGCTGCTTTGTCATGATAATAATGTAACTACTAGCTCTGTCTAAATTTCATACTTTGACCCGAAAGTACAAAGTATACTTTTAAAAGCCATATCGAGAAAGCTAATTTAAGTTGTAAGTTTTCAAGCTTATTCTATTAGTTTTTAAACTTAGATCCTTAGATACATACCGTAGGAGTGTAAACAGATAAATATAGACAGTCTTCATTACCCATCATTGTAGTAGCCACTCGAGAATACAGGTATGGTATATGTACACAGACACTGCCAAAATTATAGGCATCTCTTATACCAGACCATGCTTCAGGTGGCTGAGGATCCTGAAATTGAACAGATCAGTCATTTAGCGAAATAGCGAAAAAGCAAGATTAGATTAGACAAGGAGCGGATCCCAATCTCCAAGCACTCTAGTTAGTTCCAGGCTTATTGTGCCAACCCCTGTAGGTCTAATATGAGAAACCTCCCCTCTTCATGAGGCTGAGTACTTTCCAACTAGGTCTTCTTACGTTATTATCTCCTCTGGTCTCAACGTGCCAAAGGTCTCATAACGCAATCTAGCGGTTACAAGCCTCTCTTTTTCGAGTTAAATATAATCACCCTACCCTCAGTTTTCATCTTCAAACAAGCATTAAAAAAAAAAAGACCCGTTAGTAGATACTATAGGCGATAAGCATACTCATAATTTACCTAATAGAGATAATTTATGCGTTCCTTATAAACTTCTAGTTATTTTGCCTTTCATTCCAGTGTTATATCGGCAAAAATATTTAACCAAATCCCTTCAGGAATAAGGACAATTGGGTGAGAAACACTTCAAAGGAACCATCAGTTGGTTTAGAGAGACCTAAAGATATGTCTATAGGCCTAGTGTTCCCATGAAAAGGCCTGACACTAGACCTATCTGGTTCCTATCTAATCCGAGGGGCTCTTTAGTTCTATCTTACACAGCTTTCACATCATCGGATGTTGGGTTTGTGTGTTTTGGCTCTCCTGGACTTATTTTCTCCTGTTACGCCTTCTCCAGAGCCAGTCTCTAAGTGATGCACGCACCTTCCCTTTGGTAATTCCCAGGTTAGGTTCTGGTGAACGGAGAATTTGACCATTCCCAGTTTTCCCAGTTGGTCGGCAGTTTCATTCCCCCTAATCTCAGCCAGTCTCGGTACAAGTTCAACAGGACTATTGCGAAAAGGCGAACATTATTTCTAGTTAAATGAAACCAATTTGTTTATAATTAATAAACGACCAAATTAGCTCATAATCTATTATCCCAATTTCTGGAATTAACTTAGCTTTCGGGGAATTTCAAATTTTAGAGGAACTCACTAACACCTAAAACAACCTATTTTTTGACAAATTATTATATGCAAGGAGGAAGTTGCCTCTTGAAAACTGTAGGTATTACATGCCCCTAGATTTTTGTTTGATTGAAAGTTAGCCTTGAAAAGAAAGATCAGTAAATCACCAAATTCATCATTGGCCAAATGTGAATTGATTGCCTACTGATTAGTTGATACCATATGCCTTGGCGCTTCTATTACGTATATTATCTGCCTAATAAAACATATCGTAAACCGTACATTCCAAATCAATCAATACCACTCTATTAATCTCCTCCTCTAAACCACTATCGTATTTTTTTTTTTTCAATTTAATGACGTTATCACTTAAAAATACAGCCAAGTAATACTTATTCTAATCATGGAAACATAGTAATTACTAAGACAGCTCGGCAATTTTTGTTTTCCATTAGCTACAAGGCTATAGCCTAATATAGTTTCATATCATAAGCAATATTGTAATGTCCATTAGCAAAGTCGAATATAAACGTTCATAGCAACAGCTCATTTCATGCGTCATTATAGAGTTCATATTTTCCGCATTACTAATAATATTAATACATCAATACCAGCAAATACATCTACAAAAAGAATGAAATTCATTCCAAACAATTCAATAAATTATTTATTTATTTCAATCTGCTTATAAAGCTTAACTCTTATAGCAAAGAGTTGGAGAGATTATAATTACAAATGATTAAAAACCTCAAATAACAAAGACCTATTAAACAGCATACATAATTATTTTTACAAACAAAAGATTTGACCTGATTGTATCATTAATAATTCATATAACCAAACAATGCAATGCAATAATTTTAAGTTAACAAATCCATACAGTTAATCAATATCTTAACTGGTACTCTTTTAATCATGTTCATTCATAAAATATAATCAAAAGAAATTATTCATAATTTTTAAACAGGAAAAAATAAATTAATCTGAAGATCCACATAAGATGAACGATTTTTACAAAAAAAGAAATCTGGTATGAAACACTCACATAATTTCCTCTTTCTGTAGTTTACATGCTAAACCGTTTGTTAGAGTATTCAAAATTAAATAGTCTTAAGATAAACATAAAGAAATCCAAGAGTGTGATAATTCGTAAAGGTGGTGCACTAGGAATATTAAGAACTTTAGTTATGAGACTCAGTAATATTGAGTGGTATTTTTCTCATCTGGAAAATTTATGTCTTCTCTCGCCAAGAGTGCAGTTGCCAGCCAGAAAATAATTAAACTGTTATTTGCTACCAAATCTGATTCATAAGACACAAAAAATAAGTGATTCGCAATCTGAAAGTGTATAATTTTACATGGTGAAAAATGGGGCTGCCAGTACTCACATTTGGTGGAAAGAGGGCAGTTAAAGTTTTTAAGGTATTATTAAATTTATCACCTGGCCCACCGGATAGCTATGTTAGAGTGGAGGTAGTCGCACACATATTGTATGTAAAAATTTTAAAAGAATGTTGGGATTGTGCAGTAAATTATTAGAAATGAACAATGAGAAATTGCCGATGCAATGTTTTAAAAGATTTATAGAAGTAATAGGTGCAAAACGATACCATTTAAATGGGCATATGAGTTAAGAGGCCTGCTCTGCCTAATAGGAGCCAAACATATATGGGACTGTCAAAATATTGAAATAGTCTAAATGCTGTCTCATATTATTTATACATTAGTAATATTAGTAGCCTTGGAATTAAAGAAGAATATGTGTACATATAAAGAAAAACAAACTAATTTCACGTTAAGAATGGCTTATAAAAGAATTCCCCATAAATGAAAGAGAAAGACCATAATTGGTGAAAATGTGAAAAATATAGTACTTTATGTAATTCCGGGGAAATGGATAATTTAATACATTTTTTAATTGACTGCCCTCTTCTCTTGCCATATAGAAATAAATATTTAAACCAATACTTCTTGACAGCCCACAGTGTAATTCTGGTAAATCTGAGAACTGGTGTCCAATATTAATAAAAATAAATTAAATAACATCCAATTGTATGTCACAAAAAGTCTGGCTTTTAGAAATTTAACTGGATGATTTATGTTAATAAATATTAATTCCATAATTATTAGAATAATAATGATAATATTTCTAGGTCAAGTCCAACCTCATATTTTATAATGAGGCTTATTTTGATCTTTTCATATTTAATTTTATTTCTTTATTGAGCTATTTTAATTCATAACTAGGCATCTCTTTTTATTATTTACAATGTTATTATCTTTTTTTATCTTATATTTTGTGTTCTGTCGCCAGTTCGATACTGAGTTGAGAAGTTTACATGTACAATATGTAATTATGTTAAAGCCCTCCTTGCTATGGATCAATGTATCCCAAAAGCAACAAATAAATAATACATAATAATTTATGTTATAGAATGTAAAAAATGTTCAAAAAAAAAAAAATCTGGTGTGAAACACTCACACAACTCTTACTCCTGCTCTCAAAATTATAATTGACAAATGATATAGTTTGTGTACCAAATATAGCGAAAATCGTCGAAAACTGACAAAACTTTTCAGTAAATGCGCACTCCCGGCTTATTAATTTTCTTAAAACTTGGAATTTTGGCCATTTATTTCTAATTGATTTCGTTTGGATAATAGAATTATATAATCAACTATGATACCACTTTAGAGGAAGCTGTAACCCCACCCCTCCACTAAAAGTACCCTCAAATGAATTTTCCTAGAGAAATGTTCTTAATAAAAGATGTAGATCTTTGCATTTTCAGAAGTTTCAAGAAAATCGTCGGAGCCATTTTTGAGAAAATCGCGAAAAAGTGAAAAAATCATTTAGTAAAGAGTTAAAACAAACGCACTTCCTGTTATCCGATTTTTTCAAACTCGGAATTTCAACAACATATTTAATTTTAATTAATAATATTTAGATTACAGAATTGTCTAATAAACTGAAATAGCAGTTAAGATGAAAACCTAACCCCACCCCTCCCTCAAAAGTGCCCTTAAATGAATTCTCCCGGAGAAATGTTTCAAATAAAAATTGTAGCCCTTTGTATGTGTAGTTGATATACCAAGTTTAAAGAAAATCGTCGGAGCCATTTTTGAGAAAATCGCAAAAACATAAAAAAAACAACTATTAAAGTGGTACTTCCGGTTGAGGAACTAAGATAGCGCATAGATGAAGATAACGCATGTCAGATCCCATGACGATACCTAAACGTAATATCAAGTTTCAACCTACGGTTTTTCGTTTTTGAGCTATGTTGTTCACACACACAGACCATTTGCTAAAACCAATTTTTTGGAGTCAGGGGACCTGAAAACGGATATTTCCGGTGAAAACTATATCAAAAATTTGACACGATTACAATGCTTCCTCTCACTAGGAGTAAGAGAAAGTAAAAATGAATAAGGAATAAATGAAATTACCGTAAATATGATTCATCTTAGTATAATAAAATAAAATAATAACATCTATCCATTTTGTATTTTGGAATCTATTTTGCGCTTTCCTCATTTACAAAAGAGCCATTCTAAGATCACTGGCTGCAAAGCCCAAATTTCAGTTTATTTGTTTTTTGTTTTTCAAATAAGTTTTTTTGTTGTTTTTTGTATTTATTAGCTTACACAACTTAACCTTTTCTATTGGGCAGAAACCTGGCCTCTCAGGCACTGAGCCGGCTGGGCTGTGAAAATTAATTTTCAACCAAGTATTTACAATTCTACGTGGTTCATTTAATTAAACTCTACATTTATTAAATAAATAGTTAAGGTCAGCTTCAAAAGCTGGCTACTATTTTGAGTTTAATAAACGTTGACATCTGAAACCACCAGTTTAGGGATCTTTTCGGCCATACACTTTTGCAGCGTAAGGTCTGTCATAGAATTATTTTAATTCAATAGTTCCACATACACTCTCTGATAGAGCTCCTAAAACATTCACATAGACTTGGTTAGAGTAAAAGTTTCCAACTGAGCAGTACACATATACTGATGTGGTATAAATGAGAAATGTCAATATATTCCAAGGTGCTTTTATTTTAATAATGTGACCAAAAAAAAAACTAAAACAAGAAAAAAGGTAAGAGAATGAATGTTCCAGTATGTTTGTAATATATTTTCAACTTCAATTCTGAAATACATTTTTCAAAATAGGAAAGTCAGGAAAAGTGAACGAAGCACAGCTAACGGTACTTTGGCTGAAACATTTCTTTACTATAGTTCAAGACAGACTACTTTTACCGACTACACTTGGCATTCGTGTGTAATAAAATAAATGAATTCTGTTATTATCCAGATATAGACCATTTTAAATAGAACTTACTGCTAATTGAATTGGGACGAACCGGGTAATAGAAAGACCACACGATCCTCCCATGGGACCATGCAATCAGTTTATGGGTTCAGCAACACTTTAAGATACAAGAAATCGGTTTTCTAAATGCAAAGCTTGGCCTGCATCTCACACAATTCTATAGCCATTTTAATAAATTTGTAAATATAATAATATAATAGTATTATTCTTCCTTAATAACTGTTTACTAAATAACTTACTTATCTAATTATTAATTTCATAACATAATCTATACATAAACAATAAATACTATAAATATCATAATCAATACTAAAGCATGTTACATTATGTGGCATATGCGAAATAACTAGCCTCTATCTATTACTAGAAAGGGGGTAAACAATAAAAAAAAAGAAAGTGTTTTAGGAAAATGAATGGAATGTTGAATAAAGTTTTTATCGAGTATAAAACTACAAAGTGCAAGCTCTACACAAACTTCCCTTTAAAAACTTGTTTTAAAACAATATTTCTTTGTCCGAAAACCAAGAATTGAATTTAATAAATTATGCCTAGTTTCCACGATTAATACCAGTATAGAAAACAGAATCTCAAGAGAAAGAAAGCTTGAGCTCATAGAAGTACTAAATTTTATAGAAAGAACTATAACTCCCAGGTTGAAAACAATTTAACATAAAAAAAGAATGATATATCTCATCGAGAGAAATATGTGGCTCAAAAAATCACTTAATTATAAAAACAATATGTTGTAAAGCATTCAGAAGATGCAGGAATAGAAACTCTCAGGTATAGCTGGAAAATAAAAAGACTGAACAGGCGAGATCAATGCTTTCCCTGCTTTTTTAGAATGTGGAAGCTAGGAAGTAACTCAAGTGGAAATACATAAAAAAAATCTGATTGAAAAACTCAAAATAATATTTCTACAATTACTTACTTTATTTTCAAAAGTATGTAAACATCGTAAATAATCAGGTCATTTATTTTAAGATCAGGCTGTGCTGAAGCGACTGTAAAAAACGCAGCTTTAGAGTCCAAGCTATGTAGAAGATGTATACCATAATCTAGATATATTTTACTATTTTTTCGATCGATGGTTTCTTTCAATGAAGATAATTCAATTTTTATTATGTCCTTATTTCTTCAAACTTTTTCTGGATTTTCTTTCCTTTTGTATCTTGGTAGAATGATTTCACATGTAATTTATGCAGCAATCATGAATTACCTCTTAAAAGAATTTCTTAGTGATCTTACATTCTGAAATCCCTTATTTGTAGATGCAATTTTTTGTTTTTTAAACACCAAAACATTCACACTGATTATTTAGAAAAGTCTTTTTATTACAAATTTCAATTCACTGCCATAGGTACCTGTCTCTAACAATTTTCAGGCATACTTTCTTAGCTGAATATGGCTTCCGAATGCCTAATTTTTGATTTCTAATTACTGGTATATAAAAAAAATAACAAGGAATACTTTGCTATACTAAAATGGTTAGTGTTTTTTCTGAAATTATTGCCAATTCTTCAAACACAGAAAATACTGAAAGCTAACCTTCAAGTTTCAAGGATTAAGGTAGAAAGTATTCGTTGAAATTATTGTTTATTTTTTAAATTAACTCAAATAAAAATGAATCTTTATGATTATATAAGAAATCAAAAGAAGTTTCTTATATTTTGCAGATTTGATTGATTTGTTTAACATATTTTTAAGAATCAAACCAAGATTTTGTTTAATTTCCGCAATTCACAGATTTATTTAAAAGAAGTATTTTTTTTAACATTGGTAAAATCAAAGTTTATATCAGTGAATCACTTAACTTTCACAATTGTTTAACTTCAGGTTTCCTTCATATCGTCGTTTCGCTGCCGGCTAAAAGAAGGATCCATTTAGTTTTCATTTAATTTAATTCTGTATTTATGAATTTGGAACTTAACTTATTTATGGACAAAAAGAATCATTTACCGTAACAACTGCAAAACATTTAACACATTTGTTCAATAAATGAAGAAAATATCTGCCCCACTACTATCGGCCTATGTTTTGAATATAATATAATGTAATTTAATAATTAATAAATGACAGGTTACTTACTATTGGAGGATAGGCTATTTAAAAACATTTTATGTTTTAACGTTTGTAAACAAAAATTATGATTCATAATATATTTAAACATACCGAATTTTAATTTATCTATTCTTAGTTTTCTTTAATGTTTGGAATTACTAGATAATGTTGTATCAGATGAAGACACTGTATTAAAAAAAAAACTAATAGACATTAAAAAGACTGATTAAAAAAAAAAGAAAGTAAAAATGGGTCAATGATAAATTAATGACCACATCTTGTAACGTCTAATAAGTTATAAAATTTTGTTTAGCTAAAAAAAAATTATGTGGCACACTACAAACATTAATACTTGTAAATTATTTATTAAAATCTTAATTTAGTAACAATATTATGGTTGCAGGGGAGGGATTAGCCAAGTGGTTAGCACGTTGGTCCCACGCGGAGGTCCCGGGTTCGAGTCCAGTGCTACCCTTAGATTTTTTCTTCCTAGGAGCCTCTACAGCTCACTGTCCGGTGATGAACAGTGTTGTCTGTAGCGGGAGAACACTGTCTGGAGGTCGGCAGTGCACTGAGAATGCTCCGGGCGCTAATGACCATAGTTGTTTAAGCGCCTTAAATTAAAAAAAAAGAAAAAAGTATTATGGTTGCTTTATGTCTATTAAAATAAACAATATATTTTAATGACAAGGCTGATTATCATATCTCTATACTTTGAAATAGTTTGAACAGACAATTACAAATCTTTATTTTAATGAAATATAATATCTATTTGTGAGAGTTTTATATAATTTACCAGTTAATTGACAGAGATAATTCAGTTATGCACTTGCTTACTTCATTTATTATGAATTTTGAGTTTATTACCTCTAAATATTATCCATTCTAGATACATTCAAGCGCCGACCACAATCCAGAAGAGACACTGGATCTTCTAGTTCATTCAATTTAAACCGAGTTTACTTTTTTACGATAGTGGCATTCCAAATTTGCTAGACCTAGGTGCGTAATTTGGAAATCACCATATACTCGTAATTTATACGTGGCTGGTGCCATCTTAATTCCCAATTTTTTAAATATATTATATGGCAACTATTAATTTCGGAGCCAGTGTCTATTTTAAACCTTATAATTTGTTCATTAATCTGTAGCTCCTTAATTCATGAATTAAGACCCTCATTATAATCTCTTGATGCATTTATAGAATCAATTTGTAAGGACCCAACTATCCGATGCAAGTACGAGCTCATTAGCATTGATTTTTCGACAGCATTTTGGGAAGTGATGCAAGGCACCACAAGAATTACAAGACTTGCCAAATGCATTTCTTAATTCTGCAGCTTAATGAGCAGTTATTACAGTTATTAATCATCTTATCGTTAAAAGAGTCACCTTTTTGATGCCGTCTACTTCTCCATGTTGTACCTTTGAGGTCATCAATGTTATTGAAACCCAACCCTCTTCCTGCTGTCTTATTTCTTTCCGACTTTTTCACCGGCTTCAAAGGCGTGGCAGAACATACTGTTTTTGCTAAGTCAGCGTTGGTTCGAAGGTGTTACTCCTGGAGTTCACCACCTAATACGATTTGTGTTCTAAGAGAAAATATCTCAGTTAACGTAACTCTCAAAACTCCCAAAGAACTCGACGAAGCTGTTAACAACTTTAGTGAGACAATACAACAGTCAATCTGGAATGGTCTGAACCGCCAAAACCAACCTCACACTACAGTCTCCCACTTAATATACGAATACTTATTACTAAAAAAAGACGTGCCAGAGCCATTTGGCAATGAACCCGATACCCTTCGCACAAGTACGAATACAACAGATTTTCCAGACTACTTAAAACCGAACTAACAAACACGCAACGAAAGACAACAAAAATACACCGAATCTCTTTCCACCAAAACTTCTCTCTCTGGGCTGCGACAAAGAAAATACTCTCCTGGAGAACCTCTCACACCCTCTTCTTCGCGACGATGGCACTTAGGCCAGAATTGAAGAGAAAAAAGCAAACCTCCTTGCCCAATATCTTTCCTCTGTCTTTGTACCACACTTTGTTACTCAGAATCCTGAACACCCTGCCCAGGTAATTGAGGATTTGACATTCCCCTCCAGTTATCTCTTCCTCCTAAAGCCTTCTGTCCATCTGAAGTTAAGTATTCTATCTCCAAACTTTCCCTCAAAAAATCCCCCGGATTCGATCTCATTTCAACTTTAATTCTCCGTCATTTTTCAAAAAAAGCACTAATATTTCTAACCTACCTCTACAACGCAGTCCTTACCTTTCCCTTCCTTATGGAAATTTGCCACCATTATCCTTATACCTAAACCCAAAAAGCCCACTCATCTTCCGTCATCCTACCGACCAATCAGTTTACTACCTATCATGGGTAAGGTACTTGAACGGCTCCTCTTCAAACGAATCTTTCCTCTTTTAGAAGGTTTCCTTCCAAATCATCAGTTTGGTTTCCGTAGCTCCCACTCAACAATTCACCAGTGCCACCGCCTTATTGACAACCATCTCATCTGCCCTTGAGCAGAAGTAGTATGCCCTGGTGTCTTCCTGGACATCGTTCAGGCGTTTGACCGGGTTTGGCATGCAGGTTTGTTGTGCTCAAGGGAGTCCTTCCCTCTACCTACTATATGATCCTAAAAATCATACCTGTCTGATCGTTCCTTCTGGGTTCGTTCTGGCTCCTCCAGATCTTCTACCTTTCCAATCCATGCAGGTGTACCCCAAGGCAGTGTCCTTGCTCCTCTCCTATATATTTTCTATATGCAGATATCCCTTCCCACCCATAAACAATCCTTCATTCCTACGCTGATGACACATGTGTTATTGCTCCAAATCCTGATCGTCTTTCCGGATCCCGTGCACAACAATCCCATATCATCTCTCTACAAGACTGGCTCATCCGGTGGAGAATAAAGGTCAATCTGACTAAAAGCAAATGCATATCCTTCTCCGTCCGTCGCGCTACTCTCCCGCCCATCCTCCTTCATGGGACCGACAGTCGACAAAGTCCGATATTTAGGACTTTATCTAGACAAAAGACTCACTTGGAATCCGTATACACGATTAAAAAGACTTGAATTAAACAGACGTTACAAACTTCTCTCGAGACTACTTGACTACTGACGCGCTAAACTTTCTCTTGAAAGCATAAGTCTTATCTACAACACTATTATAAAGCCCCTTTGGATATACGGATGCGACGTCTGGGGTTCGACCAAGCATTCTAACTCCTATCGTATTCAAGCTTTTCAATCCAAAACCCTCAGAAGAATTACTAATGGCCCGTTATATGTTTCAAACCTAACCCTTCACGCTGACCTCAAAATCCCTTTTGTCCATCAGTTCATAAAATTAGTCACAAGAAATTCCACGACCTCACATCCAACCATTCTAATCCTTTAGTCCAACAACTCTCTTCTCTTTCTATTCCACACAACCCTTCCAGGAGATTGAAACGCCACTGGCCGCGCGACCATCTAACTTCTTGTTAGCATTTTTTAGTAATAATTAGGGAGTACTACTAACAAGACATTCACGACCTTTTATATGACTATCAATCATATTCACTTATAATACTGTCTGTATAGTTGTGGATTTCTTTATAGAATCCAAAAAAAAAAAAAGAAAAAAGAAAAAAAAATCTTTTTACATTAGGTTCCGTTTTGAAAATTATATTTTGATTTTTGAATCATTTAATTTTATTTAGAAGTTGCACTTTAGCTCAAGATGTTTGCTCTCCCCCTGAACCCTCCCTCACAAAAATCAATTTTATTAGGAAAACCTTTTAAATAAAAATGACAGCTGACGATAGTAGGCGACTGCAATTTAGAGAAATTCGTTGGAGACAATTTCGAAAATAGCCCCAAAAAATAAAAAAAAAACCTTTCAGTAAACTCGCACTGATCCAAAAACATAATTAATATCAGTGGCGGTAAAGTTACCCAAACGGAACAGCATATTACAGTTTTTACGATATCTTGGTCACACACACACACACGTACAGACCAATCTCTAAAAACATTTTTTTCGTGATTTCGAGTCTTTTCCATCTCAGCAGTTCTTTAAACAATGTATTTCCGGTAAAAAACATATTTCGAAAACTTGATACGATCGCAATATATCTCCTCTCTTCTTACTACAAGTATTTTAATAAAACTCACCTGAAATCTAAGCTGACCGATTGGTGGTTTCGCAAATGGAACACCAGAGAACGCTGCAACAACACGGCCATTTCTTGATTTAAATTCTCTACCACGCAACAATCCACAGGTTGTGTTTACAATTAACTGGTTACATTCTATTAACACTATAAGTGCAAATAATTGAATAATTATCTTATACGGCACCATTATTATCATTATTTGTTTGCATACAGTATATTAGAGATAGTGTGTTTAGTACAGCATAACAAGAGTTAGTAAAATGTCGGAGCCCCTTTATAAGTTATTTATATGATTCATTTTAAAAGTGTAGGAATAACTATTGAGTCAACCGAGAGGAGAGAGTGTGCAGTTGAAGGACTCATTAATTGTGATGACTTGTTAATGGATGTGGGAATTATTTTGTTTTATGTTATGGGCAAATTAGGACTGTAATATCATTGTATTTTGCTATATTTACAGCAATCTTATGTAATTTTGTAGCGCAGCCTTTCACTACTAGGCAGCCAAATTTGTCCACACTTTCCATTGTTGACAGCTACTCAGTAATGGGTACATTATAGGAACTTACAAACTCAAGGGAAAAAAATTATATTCTATCTAAAATTAATAATCTAGTTTTTACATCTTGTATAAAAAAAACTCGGGAAGTTCTGTAGAAAGGTTATTTTTCCCCGTACTGATAATCTCACTGAAGACAAATGTTCAAAAAAGAACCTACATGAAGAAGTACAATAAAATATAAGTCAAAATGGCAATATCAATTCTTCTTGTTTCTACATCAGCTTGAAATATTAAAAGATATGGAATACTTGAGTCCAATATTTAACAATAAAATGAAATGGACCTCATATGAAAAATATAACCGAAGAAAATCATTTAATAAATGCACTCTCAATCTCAGTCAAAGTTTATGCCTTACTTAGCCAAAGTGGGGTATAAAACGGTGAAATTGTATATATTATTAATGGGTAGTGTTTAGTAAAAAACAGGAATTAAAATAAAAAATAAAAGAAAATTAAAAGGTGAGAGGGGGGCGCCTTTTATAGGCATTCCAGTCCCTCTGGTGGGTTCTGTTAAATGAAAAGGAAATGAAATGAAAAGAAAAAGGGGTGAAAATATTAAGTGGACTGTATGTATGGAAAATTGAATAAAGAGAGGGCAAATGGGTTCATATAATATGAACAAAATGAATATTAAATTAAATTTAAAATAAGTAGCCAGTTTTGGGGAAGGAACTTATAAATATATAATTAATAGTATCCATTCCTGGAGCCTTTCCAGACTTACACTTAGTTAGTACGTGAAGCAATTCCGGAAGATCTATTTGAGCATCTAAAATTGGATGTCTTACATCAATAAAAACTGTATATTTATTCTTAAAATGAGCTTCCCACTCTTCACAAGCAATAGCGGATTCAGATCTGGCATGTAAATTATTACGGAACGCGTTCACATTATCCCAGAACACCTTGCTATTTTTACAATCCCCCAACTTTTCCACAATAGAGGTATTATATTGCTTCTTTTTAGACTTCAATAACTGCACATACTTTTTCTTTTCATTAACATAATTGTTTTTTAGCGCAACATTGTAACCAGATGACTTAAACTGTTTTAAGAGAACATTTACTTTCTTTTTTGTGTAGTACATTCACAATCATACCATGGTTTGTTAAACAACCTGCTAACGAGTATTGGTGCATTAGAAATCTCATAAATAGCCAAAGTCAAATTTTCGTACATATTATCAATAGAAGCTGTGGTAAAATTAACCGAATCCTATTCGATAATTGCATCATATTTCTGTATAGATCAACTTTATTATAATCCCATTTTAATTTAAGCATTTTTTCTGGTTTTTTTCTGTTAGAAGATGCAAATCCGGGTAAATTTAAAATAACACTCACGGGAAGATGATCCGATTTTGATACTATATTCTCTACTTTTAAATCAGACAATAAGTGTAAATTAAATAGAGCGGACCAAAACAAATCAATTGTACTCGACCCAGTTGATTGAATATAAGTAAAATGACCTATTGAATCACTTATCGACCCGCCATTCATTAGAAATATAGAATGTAATTCCATAATATCTATTAAATGTTTACCTCTAACATTACAAACCGAATCCATATTTCTTCTTTTGTGGTTTAGCGAAGTTCCTTGGAACACATTTACATCACCCTGATTACGGTCTCCAACCCTAAATTGAAATCTCCACCAGTAAACAACGGGCAAGATCCAAATTTATGTTTTATTTCATAAATAGTTGATTCCAGTAAGTCTAAAACTGAAGTAATATCTACTGAAGGATTGAAAAAAACCACACCTAAAATAAAAGGACTCTTTTCTAAAACTATAAACACAAAAATCCAAAGATGACATTTTTCCAACACAGAAACTTTTATGTATTTACAAACACATATCAATAACCCACCACTGGCTCGAGCAAAACGGTTTTGTTTAATTGCTTGTGAGTTAATTGCTGTAAAATCGTTTAACACCAACGATGAAGCATCCTTTACCAAATGGGTTTCAGTTAAACAAAAAATATCTGAGTTGAGTAAAGAGTTTAAATCATTGAGATTAGCAAATTCTTTCACGTTCCAGAGCACAAGCCGTAATTGTTTAACAGTATTACCAATACACGAATTCCCTTGCTAGGAAGCTGTTGAAGAGTTAGTAGCCCTGTGCTTCTTAAGAATTTGTTGCGTAATTTTCCTATCTGGAGTGTTAAGCCGTAGTTCTACTTCCGTTCTTTTTCCGTTCACACTTTCCGTGTGTCATCACTTTCCCTTCTTCTTACATTCTTCCTAGGGTTGACCGGGTCTTCATTTAATATATCCTTAACAAAAATTTTCTTTCGTTCTGGAGTACAAAATTATACTTTAATTTAGCAACATTTCCTTCTTGTTTGACCCATCTATAAAGAATTTTTCTTTCTTCCCTGATTTCTCTAGGGAAGTATTCATTTAAAAAATAGTTGGAACCCTTGAGCAGCATTTTTTCGATAATATTTCCCTCTTTTTACTTTCAGAATCTAATTTTACCAATAAGGGATTATTAGCAGCACCTCTACCTAATTTTCGGAAGTAAACAATATCATTTGCATTACATTCCATCTCTAATTTTTTAACTATGAAGTTAACAATTTCCTGCAAACAGCCTTCTTTATCGAGAGATTGAAAATTCAAACCATAAATTATGAGATTTTTACATCTTGCTTCTCTTTCTAAATATAAAATCCTAGAATTCTGTCGATTATTAACTTCTTTCAATTGTTCATTTTCCTTTTTAACTACTTCTAATTCTTGTTCAATTATACGAAGTTTAGTATTCGTGTCTGTATTTGCTTCATTTCATCAATCTTTTGACTGTTATCAATAGTGCTACTTGTATATGTAGAGATTGAATAAAGAGCGAGCAGCTGACCCATATAATATGAACAAAATGAATATTAAATTAAATTTAAAATAAGTAGCAAAAAATATTTATTATATTCAACAAGCCAACCGCAGAAACCTTGAAGTTGGTGTGGTTCGACTCAAGTCCTTTAGCCCATATTGGGGGGGGGGGGTCATGAAAGTGGAAAATAGGTAAAGGAAACAACCCTATGTGCCTGTAACTCCAAAGTCTCAATCCACACTACTGCTTGGCTGACGTGTCTTGATAAATTATTTAAACGGGCTTCTGGAAACTGCAAGGCCGGAGAAGCAACCGGAAGTAGACCACGTGCTTGCACAACCAACCTTAGCAGGCCGGGAGAATCCGGAGACACTCACTCGACAAGAAGAGGCCAACTTATTAACACTAACCACGAGGAAAACCAGAAGTGACAACACTTGGGTTTTCACGTATAAGGAAAGCGGAAGGGTCTAAACTGTACAAGTAGAATGTGCTGTCTACCGCATATATTGCTCGTACGAGTGTAGAATAGTGACTCACTTATTAACACTAACCCCGAGGAAAACCAGAAGTGGCAATACATGGGTTTTCATGAAAGGAAAGCGAAAGGGGTCTAACTTGAATAGACAAATTACGTTTGCACATATACACCTTGCTCGTCTGAGCGTTAGTTAGTGACTGACTGGAGAGGGTAATTAAAGGGACTACCCCCCCCTCTACATTTAGGACACAGCCTATAGATTGATAAATTATTATATTCTGACTGCGGCAAATTTAAATTCGGATAAATACCGAATAGGTAGTGTTAGAAGAAGGAGAAGTTCTGTAGAACTGCTATTTGAAATGAAACACCTAGCAGTAAGATAAAATGTCAAGCTGCTTGAGCAAGTGTACAGATTAATTATTTTAAGAACTATTAAAGGGTTAGCCTATTATATTGAGCGGTTCTTTGTTATTTGCCAACATTTTATACCAGTTAATATCAGAATCGAAGTTAAGTGAGCAAAATAAGCGATGTAATAGACAGTTAGTTCGAATTAATATGTATGACTGGGCACTATACTCGGAAAATCCTGCAATATAATAGATAAATGAAATAGACAAGTTAGGTCTTCCTAAAATGGCTTTATTCACTATTAATAGATTTCAAGAATATAGTCTCTTGCGACAAGCATTGGACTCCTCATCTCGTTAGTGCTTCGAGAACTGTTTAGAACTGAACTTGTCCAAGAGTTGTGTGATTTCCTTCACTAGACAATGTACTCTTATAACTTGAAATTATACTCTAAATGGTTCTACACTTTGTAGGGTATCATCTGTGAAAGACTCGGGCGTAACCTTAAAATCTAAATTGGATTTTGATGGTCATATCAATAGGGTCAGAAGCAAATCGTTGTAAATGGTTGGCTTTGTCTTCAGAAACACGAGGAATTTATCTGACAGTCGTTCTTATGTTACTCTGAATAAATCCTTCGTAAGACTCCATTTTGAATATGGTTCAATAATTTGGAGTCCATTTTGCTAGGTATTGAGTCTATCTTAGGGCTACTATTGAGTCTATTCAGAACAAGTTCCTTCGGCGGTTGACATTTTGTTTGAAGATTCCTAAAGAAAACACTATCTATTCTGATTTTCAGCTATCTCTCAATATTCCTCCTTTGTCAGCCAGGAGAGAATATTATGATCTCTCTTTCTATGTAAACTTTTCCATTCTCAAGTAGACAATCCTCACTTCTTTCTTTAATCTCTTTAAATATCCCTTCTCTCACTACAAGGAATTCTTTTCCTTTCAATATACCTTACTGCAAGTATAATTATATCTTCCATTCCCCTATTCATCGGGTGATGCGGGCAGCAAACCAGATTGACTTGGATATGCTTAATATGGACATTCCAGAATTTATTAATAAAGTTAAAAGTATATTATACTCTTATAGGCAGATTAATTAGATATTAGACAATAAGTACATGTTATTGGAATAAAAGCTATCCTATTATTTGCTTTTATATCAGAATAATATTACATAAGATAAGATCAGAATAACATAAGTTTTTTTTTAATATATTTCGAACTTGCTGATTATTGTCATTACAGACACAACTTTTTTCAAAAATATGTATTTCCGGTAAAAAAAGAAAACAATTCAAGAATTCGAAGCGATCACATTACTTCCTCTAGTGAGAGGAAGTGAAAATGGTGGGCCATTCGCTATTACATGTCACAATACTGACATAACATGAAATAATAATAATAATAAACAGCTGTTGAAAGATGCATATTGCATGACTTGTCGACATTCTTCTTTATATTTTATAAAGAGCCTGATAAATTGGCAATTACTTGTTTTCCTACGCCATTTTTTAGCCATTCTACGACGCGAAGGCCAGTTCAAATAGGCGACATTGGCTATCCAGGGGCACGTGAGAACAATCTCGTACGCGAACAACTTCATCCCCTATAATAGGTTTGAAGAGAGAAGTTGGCTTAGATAGATAAATAAACTAGAAGTAAAGCTGAACACTGTATAATAGAAAAGTAGCACAAACTGCCTGGACTTTATACTAGAACATATAAAATGGTAGTAAGAGGTAAAAGTAAGGTTGATGACGCGTTGTGACTGCTGTATGAACTTTGTCGCAAGACTGTCGGTAGACTCCCTCCTATGGCTGCACAGCTGTATTCAAACAGTTTCTCCCACTCTAGTCTGGCCTAAACTAGAGAGTGATCCTGTCTCTCTCTCTCTGCTTTGGATCCCTCTCTTCGGATCCTATTACATCCCCAAGAGGTGAAGATAATGACTAAATAAATAGGTGGATTTGCAAATTCACATATAGTTTTTTTATTATTTTTATTCTAAAATAGATAGTTTGTAATTATATTTCTCAAACTATTTCTATTGTTCTTCAAGTTTGTTGGTAATATAGAGCTATTATTTATTGTTCTTGCAGAAAATAAAATACGCACATGACTATATCTTACTATGGTCAATAATATAGATATGACACTCTGACATATTTTCCAATGAAGTCGGAATTTTTACTCAACTTAGTTGTCAGAACATAAATCAAACTTTCAATGCCATATTGTACATGGGATTTTTTTTTTAATTTCCAACCTCCATACCGGAACTCTTATATTCCTCCCCCCCTACCTTCTTTGGATCCGTTTTTAACTGGGCGTTAACTTTGAATTAGACCTGTGTATTTAGATTTTAGATTTATTACTTGCGGGCTACATCGTAATGCACATGGCGAGTTGCAGGTGGCTGACCCCTGCTCTAAACTATTATCTCATGATAATAACATTAATACGAGCCATATAATATTGAATAACAACAACCCCTGTTTATTCTAAGAATTCAGCTCAGGATATCAGTCAAACAATAAATTATAAAAGATTTGTTTACAATTTATAAGTTATTTATTAATTTTTTTATTGTATCATACAAAGTAATAACACTTTATTTACAATAATATATAAAAATAATTTATCAATATCACATACAAACATTTTTTTTTTTTTAATATTCTGGGGGGAGGAGGGGGGATTAGAAATGTATAATATTTACAAAATTATTACAATTTTTTCTTTTTATCGTTTACTAGAAATATACAACAAAGTCATGAAATCATATGTTTTTAATTTTTTAAAATAGAACATATATTTTTTTTTTTTTTACATAAAAATAAAATTCATATGTTAAATTTTCAATTGTTTTATTTATTTTGGGTAACGTGGTTTTATTTTATTAAATTTTATCTGTACAAAGGAAAATTGCGTTTGTTTTGGCCCGTACCTATTCTGTTGATTTTTCATTCTTTACTCTTCATAATTTAATAACTGTAAATACAAAATATTTTGCTGTTAAACAAAGACACAATAAACAAACTTGCAAGGTTTCCTTTTCTGGATGAAAATTGGGTTAATCTGGTTTTTTTGTTTTATTTTTAGTTTTTCTTGCCAACCAACACTGTCTGAATTGAAGGAGTATATCGATATATTCGCTTCACTTGTATTCAAAGACTATCGATAAACATCTGGTAATCTTAATGCTAACAACTGCCTGTGTAATCTTTGGCGGCAAAAATGGTAGAATTCTATTTCACGGGTGAAGTTTCTTCTCACGATATCTTTTACTTCTTCACTGACCGGTGGTTTAAATGCATTTCTATTGATCTTTTGAAATCTTTCTATTTGTTCTGAAACAGAAAAAGTTTAAAAAAAAAAAAAAACTAAATAAATTAAAAGGTTAAAAAAAACATTTATTTAACCATATCCGGTTTTAAGAAAAATCGGTTACCGAAAGTACGACTTCACCAAATAAAATAAGATTTCATGATTTTCTTTAAAGAACTATGTATACAAGGCTAACGGCATATTTCATTTATTGGAGGTTTCTAGCGAACTCGTTATCCCACGCCGTTTCCGAGGACTTAGGTTACTTCACTGCATCTGGGGAGCACCCCTTCAGCAGTAGTCCTTGGTCAGAAGTTGGCCAAAGTCGACGAATCTACTTCGCGTTTAGCCATTAGGTTAAGGATTGTGCTGATAGGCTAGGCCTGGACAATGTCAATGTCGAGGAAGCCCAAAATTTAAGAAGGATAAGGCAACGGTTAAGAAAAAAGGCTTTTGATGAG
Organism: Triatoma infestans; assembly: GCA_011037195.1. Lineage (NCBI taxonomy): Eukaryota > Metazoa > Arthropoda > Insecta > Hemiptera > Reduviidae > Triatoma > Triatoma infestans. The sequence goes on from JAAEAF010014320.1 coordinate 390,370, forward strand.
TGGGCAAGTTTCAAATGGCAAGGCTTCGGTGTCCAGCATTTTAGAGACACTACTTATGGCAACAAATTCGTTTGTGAAAAACAATTATTGTCAAGATCTGAGTGGACGAATGCACTTAAGCTGAGTTTTAATTATGCTTCACTCCGTGGTGTGCCAGGCCTCGGCAATCAGGCGATGCGAGATGTTGGGCTCCTTTGCCGCAAATGCGGAAGAGAGACCGGAACTCCAACCCATGTGCTGGGAAAATGTCCGAACAACATGCTCCTCGTCACTCGACGACACCACAATGTCAAACGTAGGATCATCGAGTTATTAAAGGAAAAAATATGTGCTATGAGGAGGTCCACTGGTTGACATGGACCTCATGATGCGCAGATATAGTTGCATTCGACAAGACAGTCCGTCTGCATTAGTTGTTGATCCTACGATTAGGTATGAGAACAACGATCCGCACCTAGCCAAGTGGATCAATGAAGAAAAGAGAGCGACTTATGAGAAGGGCATTAATTTCTCCAAGAAAAGTTCCTACAGGAATCCGGAAAAAGGAACTTTGCAGTTCATGGTCTATGGTCGGTTCTCGGGGGGGCAATCCGGTGGCTACTGCAAAATTTTTTGTGATAACGTCTGCATTGACAAAGGGAATCTGACCCAGAAAAAATTATCCTGGATTTCCTTCATTATCCTGGAATCCTGCATAATCACATCTACGGTCTTTGAGAAATCGGTTATTAAAATAGTTTCATTTAATGTCCTATTTATTGAATTTGTGTATGTTTCATTCTTTTTCTTCTTCTTTTTGCACTATTCATTTTAGTTTTGTAAAGTTTATGTCTTTCTGACTTGTGATTGTCTCATGAAGATTGATCAGTAATATGTTTTTTTTTTTGCAACTCGATGAAATTGAGCAGCCACATCGACTTGGTTTGTCGCTGCAATCCCTTACAATTTGTTAGGTGCTAGTAGAGGGCGCTGGCACACGATTTCACAAATCGCTGGCAAAACGATTTGTTTTATGTTCTAATAACCAGCAATTATTTATAATCCATTCATCTACTCCAAGAAGAAGAAGCCAACAAAACTTCCAACAAGAGCTAGAACAAAAATTCTAACTTCGACTGTAATCCAACCTAAGATGCACAATTCTCCGAACAAATCGGACATAATCCTGAGAGGAAGTAGCTGGTGCTAAGGAACTGGAGGTGAACTAAGTAGGATGTTTCGGTTAGTACCAGGATGCTAGTTTTAACCGCTACAAAGTCCGCGAAGGGGATCATAGCATGCCGAGAACAATCGTCCCTCCTGAGCAGGTTTGCGATTTTCATTTTTAAATAATAATTGTTTTTTAATATCTAATTATCTATATATATATATATCTAGCTTACCATGGTATATTTTCGAAGCTCCTCTAAAAAATCTCGGAATATAATGTTCGAAGACTGTCAAAGTAGAATTCAAATCTTCCAAAACACCAACTACTGCATAATGCTTCTCTACAGCTTTCTTAGCTCTTTGCAGGGCACCCAGTGTATTGAATGGGCTACACAAAAAAAGAATAATAATAATAATAAATAGTTATTTATCAGTGAGTAAATTAATGCTTTTTTTACACTCGAGTGCAGCGAGTATGGCAACTGAACGAGAATGTAAAACTACTTACTCACGTCTTGAACATTAAATTTATCCTGGAACCGATTAAATTGTTTCTTACTCTACACGAATCTACAAAAATATGAAACGTTTCAAATACTGAGAATGACTTTAATTGAAGTCAAATACACTTTATAACTTGCTCTCTTTAGTATAACCTCAAATCCGTCCTTTTGGGGATTGGTTTTGAAATATGTTCTTGTTTTCGCGTATTGCCGCTAGATGTCTGACTAATTGGAGTTGAATAATATTACTTTACTTCACTTGTGAGAAAAAGTATTGGTTACTTTTACTTTTTGTCACTTGTGATTAAAAGTAGAACTTCACTTATTATTTTTGATTTAATAATTGTCATATTATTACACGATTGCAGAAAACAGTTTGTAATCAGTGAGAAAAGTAATGCATTTTTAGACTGGAGTACCAGGAACTGACCCCATGAGCAAGCGAATTGAATGAGACTGTAAAAATACTTTACCCCTATGTTTAATATTACATTTTTTGTACAACCGATTAAATGGTTCTTCTCTGTATGAATACACAAAACTGTGAAAAGGTGCAAATACCGAGAATGTATTTTAATTGAAGTCACCTCTATAACCTCCCTCTCTCTCTATAACCTTGTAACATCTCTATAAGGTTTGGTATAACCTTATACTTTATCTGGGATTCGTTGTGATCTTGTTTTTGCCGCTAGATGTCGGGCTAGTTAGAGTTGAATAATATACTTTTTTCTGCAACCTATAATAACGTGAGAGTTATTAAATCAAAAGTAGTGAATGAAGAAGTTCTTACTTTATTACACTGAATAATGAAGTTATATTATTGAACTCTAACCCCCTCTAGTTTTTAAATTATAACTGTGTAGATTGCAGTAAGAGAAAGTTGTGTGAGTGTTTCACACCAGATTTTTTTTCACTTTCACCAACTGCTGTTAGAGTAAGTATTACGATTGTGTAAGTTTTCGATATCAATTTTCAACGAAAGTACACGTTTTGACGTCCCTAAGTCCGAAGATGTGGTTTTTAGAAAATGGTGTGTGCGTGCGTGTATTTATGTGCACAGTATAGCACAAAAGCGTAGAAAATTCGATATTGACATTCCGTTTCGGCTATCACTTTGGGATCCGACAGGAAGTTATCTTCAAAATTCTGAATGGGTTTACTGAACAGTTTTGTCAATTTTCTTCTTAAATATTGAATTAGGTATGTTAACTACGAATTGTTCGAAAACTGATCACTTTTGTTTGAAACTTGTTTCGAAGAAAGTTCATTTAAAGAAATTTGGTGGGAGGGGGAGGTAATGCTTTCCTCAAACTAGTCATTATATTAACTTTAGATTTCCTCTTGATGTAAAATTGAAGACAGATAATCATTTAGTAAAAATTATGTCTGTACAAACTTTGTATTATGGATATGTGTGAACAGCAAACAAAAATGGTGCGAGTGTTGGACACCAGCTTTTCTTTGTGTAATTAGGACAAATTGTAATTAGATCTGGTTTCTCCTTGATCTGCCTCATTATGAGCTGGAATATTTGTTTAGTGAAAAGGTAGAATTGCAGGGAACCAACTCCTTGTAATCGCACATCCGGTTAACCGATTTTCTTCGAGCCAGGGAATTCTGGCTTTGCATTTAAAATCCCGTAATAATACTTAGGTGATAGAATGATGGGTATATTAAACTGAATGAAATCAGAAAACTATGAATGTAACTGCAGGAATGAGATCAATTGGGAAAAATGTTTGAAATGAAAGTGGGGAGGGTATTTCTAGCAAGTACCTGGTTTCGAGCAAGTCGCGAAAAACTTGAGAAAATTAGTGAAGTTGACAAATTTGATCGGAACCTTCCGATTTCGGGTTTGAGCTTCCTGTGATTTCTTGTTCGTTTTTGAGATATTCTGTTCACACATTGACATACATTTACAGCGATAAGAGGAGGTTTGTATATATATATATATATATATATAACACTCACGTGCAAGGATCTCCATGACCACAGAAGAACAATGTCTGTCTTCGATGGTCACCAATACCTTCTTTGGTCTCTCCTTCGATATACTGGCATTCTCTGTCACCACGTAATACGCAAGTTTCGAAGTCCTGAAAAAAATTATCATAACAATGACAGTTTTTACAAAATTTAACGGAAGCCTAAATATGTTTCCTTTTTTTTCTGAAAAACGAAGAAATTATTTACCTTTTTTAACCATTGTGGATCCGGAAGTGGTATATCTGGAAATGCCTGTTTCCGTTCCACATAATACCAGGGTGCTCTCACATAGTAGTACCAAGATATGACCCGTTCCACTGGATCGCGTACAATATTCACGTATATTGGTTCTGGTAAACTGTACCTGTTAACAGTTAAAATAATATATAGTAGTTCTTCTGTAGAAGATAACAGAAAAAAAAGTTTTTTTCTTTTTTTTTTTAGAATTAATGAATGTAGGTTGGCAAAGCTGTATAAAAAGAAATTACGCACCGTCGGATAATACTAGTGAGGTAATAATGTTTATTGACCTAGTTTACTGGTTCTGTTATATTGTACAACCTTGATGATACTATGTGCGAGTAAGATTTCTTATCAGTAAGATAATCAGTTGGCAATAGGAGACGATAGTTATATATCTTTGGAGAGTTCCCAAACAATTATACTGATTAACTTCCAGTGTTGTGTCTGGTAGCTAGGTACATGTGTAACACATGTTTCCCACGAACCTGTTATTGTCTATTTTTAGATTTGAATCAGAGAGAGAGAGAGAGAGCGACAGAGAATTTAATAAATTTAATGGAGTTTTTGCGCTTTTCTGGAAAATTGCACCTACGATTTTCCTTAAACCTTGTTTAATATTTACACTACATACATGTAGGTCTATGACTTTTATTTGTTTATTTATTTAGGTTGGAGGCTTTGCGGATTTAGTGGAAAAATAAGTTAAGTGGGGCTCCAGAATAAATAATTTTTTTCAGGCATAATTTTTATAATAATAAAAATCATATAATTTTAATGTTGAACATGAAAAAAATCTTTCTTGAAATTTTCTTAAAAAAACTGTGAGCTTCTCTAAGCTGGCGGCTTCGTTTTCTGAATCTTTAAAATTGAGCCACAGGAAATCGTGATCCAAACTAGAGCACTACGGCATTTATATATTTCTACTTTCTCTTACTGCTAGCAAGGAGGAAGTACTGCGATCGTGTCAATTTTCGATAACGCGTTTTCACTGGATATACAAATATTGAGGTCCCCGTAATCCAATAAAGTGGCATTTAAAAATTGATCTGTGTATGGTCAGTATAACTCAAAAAGCGAAAAAACATAGGAAGTTCTTGATATTTAGAAACTTGATATTTAGTCCAAGTGCAATAAGGTTTTGATCAAAATCGGTCAACCGAAAGTAACACTTTACTGAAAAGGATTTTTCAGTTTTTTGCAATTATCTCGAAAACAGCTCAACGATATTGTTTAAACTTGCAATATTTACGCACACACATACAGTGAGAGCTACAACTTTTTTCTAAACATATTTCCGGGAAAATTCATTTAAAAGGGGTTTTGGAGAGAGGTGGTGGGGTTATGTTTTCCTCTAGAGTGTTATTTCAGTTTATTATATCATTCTGTTATCTACATAGAATTTGAAGGAAATTGGTTCACCAAAAGTGCAACTTTACTAAACCGGGTTTTTTTTTATAACTTTCTCCATTAGACACCGACGAATTTTATTAAATTTGTTATACATAAAAAAACCATGCATAAAGTTACCTATCACTTTCTGAGTAAATTCATTTAAGAGAGTTTTGGGGGAGGAGTAAAGTTGTGACTTCCTCAAAAAGTAGTTTAGATGCTCCCATTCATGGATCTTGAAAAGAATAAACATCTAATAAGAATTATATCTTTGAACAAAATAATTAATCAATTATAACTATTTAGGTCGCAATAACAAAGTTCTGTGTCACACCAGATTTTTTACAAAGACGACTGATGTCAAACTATCAAACAGCGCCTATTAACCGTGTTTTCACTAAACCCGCATTACTTACACGTGTTTATTTACATTTTTACAGTCTCATAGGCGCATTTTTTGAAGATTTGGTTGAGGGAAGAACTGTTTACGTTCGTTTTGGTTATTTGAATATTAAGTTCACACTGGAAGTATAATGTTTTGAGGAACTCGAATTTGAAAAATTTCTTCTTTTTTTTTTTTCATATTACATACTTTTATATTTTCAATTTTTTACTCAGTTTTCTCTAAACTTAAAAAAAAAACTAGTGTGAAACACTCACCTGACTTTCCTTACGGCGATTCTTAGTAATAATTGACAAATTCCGTTCTAATATATAATTGTTACAAGATATTTAGTTGTTTTCAACTTACATAAATGTGAGAAACTAAACTTTAATAAACGAATTTTTTGAAGAAAGTATAATGCCCCCCACCCTTAATGGATTTTTTCGGCAAAAGTTTCACTGAGAAGTGACAGGTCTCTCTGTATGTATAGTAGTACACCGAGTTTAATGGTAAAATCCGTCGGCGTTTTTAATGGAGAAAATTGCGAGAAACTGTTTTAGAATGACTTTTTTGAGGAAAGTATAATCTCCAACATCCTCTTTCAAAACTTCTTGAAATGAACTTTCTCTTCTTCCAATGAAACTTTAAATAGTTGCCAACAAAACTTATAGTTATCTGTATTTATAGTTAGTGTACCAAATTTAATGAAATCTGTTGCAGTTTTTGTGTGGAAAAAATCGCAAAAAACTGGAAAAACTCTTCAGTAAAATCGCACTTCCGGTCAACTGTTTTTTTTTCAAGCATGGAATTTCGTCAACTTATTGAATTCTGATAGAATTTTATAATAAACTTAAATAGCACTTTACAGAAAAACATAAACCCCATTCCCCAAACTTAAATGACTTTTCTCGGAGAAATCAATCTTGTAGGTCTTAAATATTATGTGCAGTTGATGTACGAAGTTGGAAGAAAATCAGTGAACTGTTTATATATTTTAAAGAAAATCGATGAAGAAAATTTTGCAAAAATATGAAAAATCCATTTAGTAAAGTGGTACTTCCGGTTGAGGAATTTTGACAGTTAAATTATTGTCGGATAGAAGTTATCTAAAGGGATTGTCAACTGTGAACTTTCTGCGATTTTACTCACACACACACACAACTAGACAGGCCATTTTCTGAAAACCACTATTTACTACTCAGGAGAACTCAAAACGTGAATTCGCGGTGAAAATTCGATATGGATATTTGACACGATCGCAATAGTTTCTCATTTTACAAAAGTAAAAATCAAAGCATTCTGTATAGTGGTCTCCCAGTTAACAGATTTTTGTTGAAATCTTCGTATCTGTTAGCTTTTTTTCTTCATTTTTGAGATTATTGTTTATACGTTGCACACTATCCTCTCATAACACAAACACACAGACCATTCGTTAATAAACTTCTATTTTATTTACACACTTATTGGCTTTCGTAGCATTAATTTCCGATGAAATCTTGACAAATTTCCAAAAAAATTTCTAGAACACAATGCTTCCTCCTTACGGTAGGAACAGGAAAGATCGTAATAAATAATAAAATATATATATATATATGTAAATAAATAACTTACTGTGTAAAATTTATAAAACAAATATGTTTGATGTAAACAGAGGGCGTGCTGTAGCTGTTGATCATTGTGGCAAGTCCCAGCTGGAAATTTTGATTTAAATTATAAATCAATTTATCAATAATAATAATAATAATAATAATAATAATAACAGGAATAGATAGAGTGACTGATGAGGCTTCTAGGAACGGATTTAATTTCTTTAAAACTAAGACGGTGTGCACACTTTTGCCATTTAAGACGTGAGCATAGTTCTCCTATTTTGTTCAGCCTAGAAGAGAACAGCTCACCCTAACCTACATCGCCGGAATATGGGGAAAACGGTCTCATCCGAGCTCTAGAGCTATTAGATGCGGAAAGAATAGAATTTGGCCCAGTTGAGGGATGGGGCTTTGCGTTCTCACCTCCCTGGTTATTATCTTCCGCAAACGTCCGTATGAACCTGGCAATATATAAAAATGAAGAAACACCATCGTCGGCTATAGACAAAAACTGCTAGAACTTTTAAGCTTTTATAAAGATTTCCGGCCGGTCACGTGGGTAGCGCTGTGTACACGGAGGGAGTTACCCTCAGTTGGACATTTCCTCAGTATACAACTGTGTTCACAGCGGAAATATTTGCAATCTGCCAGGCCCTAAACTTAATAAAAGATAAAAAATATAATAAGACACTAATACTGACGGACTCATTAAGCGTGTTAATGGATCTCCGGAATAAATTCTCGACAGACCCAATGATCATAAAAATTTACAACTCAGTGTTCAGTTATCAGCATGCGGTCTAAGAGTGTGTCCGCTAACGAAAAGGCGGATATGGCGGCCAAACGAGCTGCCTCTACACATACTAAAGATGTCATCCGTGTGCGTTCCACTGACTTAAAATTTACATGAAATATCTTATAAATAAAAAATGGCAAATTCAGTGGGCAGAACAAATGAAAAATTAAAAGATATTAAGCTATGTGTGCGAAGTGCTATTGTCGAGAATTACCCGCGGCATGAATCAGTTCTTCTGACGAGGCTAAGGACTGGTCACACACACATGACCCATGGGCACCTCCTTATTGGTGAAAGAAGACCGAGGTGCCCTTAATGCCGAGAATGGCTGACGGTGGCCACGTGATGGAAGGGTGTCAGGCTCTGCGTACACTGAGAGAAAGAGCAGGCCTGCCACATACAAGCGCGCTGTTTTAAAAGAGGGTTCTCCTTACATAAGGAGGCTATTTGCTTATTTGAGAGATATAAACGTATACAATAAAATTTAGGTTAGTAGTAGTTGGGTTAGGTGAATCTGGCTGAAGGAATATCGAGTACTTCACCCAATTAGATTAATTCAATTATTATAAAGGGGAAAGGAATATCGAGCACTTTCCCCTTGTGTGAATGCGTGGTATGAATGAATCATTAGTATGAATGTATTTATTTACGAGAATGTATGTATTAGCTTGAATGTGTTTTATTGGTCTGAATGTATTTATAGGCGAGAGTATATTTATTAGCGTGAATGTTTTCTATTGGGATGAATGTATTTATAGGCGAAAATGTATTTACTAGCGTGAATGTGTTTTATTGGCCTGAATGTATTTATTGGCGAGCATGTTAGCATGATTGCTTAGAGTTTTACTTTAGTCTGAATCTCCCCAGTGATTATCAAAATAAGGGATGGCACAAACAATAACCCACACTCCTCCTCGTCGACTAGATCGATGATATAAGAGGGGGTAAGATCCTCGAAAGCCTGCGGCTCCTCCCTGCCTTATTGAGCAAAGCATTGTGTGTGGAAGCCATACAGGTTAGCATGTGCCATCCCATCTCGAGTAGCCTAGGAATTAGAAAGAAATAAATAGTTAGAAGCGCTAATGACCATCGCAGTCGATGCGCTGAAAAAAAAAAAGGAAATTTACATTAATGCGCAGCATACATCGCTGATTTTTTTTTAAATTTTTTTGCAATAATATAAATGAAATAGTGAACTCACCACTGAATTATTAGAACTTACAGTAATTCTAGTTGCCCTAATTGAGTCATAAAAACTATAATAATAACGTCATAAAAATCCTGATTCATAAAAAGTAATAATTTACTTTTTCCTTGGAAAGAAGGTGATACACTTTCGCAACATAAAAATTAAAAAAAAAAATAACCTTACGATTATTACCTGTTCTGCGGGTGGTATCCTGATAGTTTCCACACGTTGTATATGATCTCTGTGGAAGCCGAAATCATTTTTTATTGCTAAATTTCTCAACAATTCCATAAAAGTTTGACTTCCAACTTTTGGTACACGATTGAAGAAGATTAACTCTTTTTCAGCTTTCATCGTATTGTTCAATGATTGAGCGCTCAGTGTTTCTATCTAAAATGAAAATAATTAATAATATTAATTATTATATGAGATATATATATATAGCTAAATCAAGTATCTGATTTTTTATTATCCTTGGCAGATTGCAAGGATCCGTCAGTTTGGTTGGGCGAAAAAAAGATGTGGTATAAAAACCCATACAACTTTCTCTTACTCTAATTAATACAATTTAATCAAGAAATTTTGTTTAAACTTGCCGCGTTACAGGTTTAGTTGGGCCGACCATAAAAAATTAAGGACGGCCTTGTATGGAGCTCTCTATATCAAAACCAAGAAAGCTTGTGCAAATTTAATTTTACACTAACTGACGGACCTCCACATTACCTCGCTAAAATCAATTTTTTTCAGAAAATGTTTTAAATAAAAGCGATACTTTTCTATCTATCTTTGCAGCAGCATACCAAGTTTAAAGAAAATCGTTGTAATCGTTTCGAGAAAATTCCAAAGAAATTGGAAAACATATTCAGTAAAAGCGCATTTCCAGTAAATTTGGAATTGTAACAATGCTTCTAATGGGCATTAATATTATGTAGATGGTAAAACATATACCAGTAGTATTAACCATATACGATGGTAAAACTTGTATTATACTACTGAATTGGTACTTTAGAGAAAAGCATAACGCCAATCTGTTACGCCCAGGCCCCGCAAAAATACATCCTGGGGAAAGTTTCAAATTAAAAGTGTATGTTTGTGTGTAGACCGTGTACCAAGTTTAAAGAAAAATCGTTGGAGTCTTTTTCGAGAAAATTACGAAAAACTTTAAAAACCAATTCAATAAAGACCCAATTTTGGTTGATCGATTTTGCTCGAAATCTTCGGTGTCTGATGTGGTGCTAGTGCCTAAATGGAATATCAAGTTTGAGCTTCATGCTAGGTTTTATTTTTGAGATCTTTCGCAGATATACACACACACACTCTCTCTCTCTCACACACACACACACACACACACACACACTGTTATAGGGTATTTGCTAAAAACATTTTTTTCATATTCAGGGAATGGACCGCGAAACATATATTACGGGTGAAAACTAAATTTTGAAATCTGGCAGGATTGGAATACTTTCTTCTACTACGAGTAACATTCACACGACTTCCCCTTAAGCAATTCTTATGGTTTATTGATTGTTCGTATAAACAGGAAGGTGGTACGATATTTCAGCTCATTCCAAAACACTCGTAAAAAAAGATTTTTTTTTTCGGTAAAATGTTTCAAATACATTCGAGTTAATTCCCCATAAGTCTCGAGTGCTACCTAAAGCAGAAAATAAAGTTTGAGATGTCTACGATTTTTGTCGTTTTGAATTATCAATACACAAACATTTTATTTTATTCACGAAACTCATAAACAAGTATTTCCGGTGCAAACTCAATTTCGAAAGTTTTACACGATCGTTAAGACTTCCTCTTAGGGCGCTAAAAGAAAGTAAAGATTAATTAATTATCTTTATTTTTCCCTAATGTCAAATTAAATAATTACGTTTTCTACATTTATGATTGTGAGTGATAAATTGGTATTATTTTAGTCCTAATTCGGAATAGTCAATACTTTATTTAACAAAGTTTAACATAAACAGTAATTGTTGCCTAAGTAATTTATTAATTAAAAAAATAAATGAGGAGATTAAAACAAAAAAATTGTTTAACTATTTCCCATTTCTGCTGCAACATAAGGGATGCATGTTAGATTTTTGAAATGGAGATTACAAACCGAAAATACATGTTTACCGCCGTTCGCAGAAAGTTCACATTTGATGATTCTTTTTGATATCAGTTTTCCTTAAAACAGCTTCAACGATTTTCTTTGAAATTTGTACGCACACAAATACAAAAAATATATATATAGTCTATTACATTTATTTTGATAAATTTTCTCTAAGAAAATTAATTTCAAGTAGGTTATGGATCGTGTTGATTTTTTATACTTTTCGTTTACTGAACATTCAATAAAGAGTCCATATTTGAGGGAAATCCATAAATTAAAAACAATGTGAGAGTTCAGAATAAGAGAAAGCTTTAGTGATTGTTTAACACTAGTTATTTATTTCTTTTTCTTTAATTGGGCAATTAATTTTCAGACAAAAGAGTTTTCACAGTAAAAGAAAGATTAAGCAACCCTTGTTTTACATCCAATTTGTGTGAATAAATTTAATATATAGTATAACCATGGAAAACTACTGACGCAATAGTCTGTCAGGAGGCTAAGAATAAACCAGATGCGATTTTTCTTTTCTTTTATTGTACGATCTGTTTCTAAAATTCGCAACCCGGCTTGGCTGCTAAAAAGTAACTTTCCATTTTTACTCATCTGCTGCAGTGAAAACTCTTTCCAGAGAAAAGCATAACGCCAATCTGTTACGCCCAGACCCCGCAAAAATGCATCCTGGGGAAAGTTTCAGATTAAAAGTGTATGTCTGTGTGTAGACCGTGTACCAAGTTTGAAGAAAAATCTAATTACCATTACAGACAGACAGACAAATAAAATTTTCAGTACTGAGTTTTCATTGAAATTTTTTTTAAGGAAATATTTAAGACTTTTCATGGTCATTCTGGGTAATAAAAAAAAAATCTGGTGTGAAACACTGACACGACTTCCCCTTACTGCGCTTTACATAGGCAGTTATAATTGATTCGTTCTATAACATATAATTTTTAGTAGATATTTAGTTCTCTTCAAGATACTTGAATGGGAGAATCTAAAATTTATTTTTTTGAAGAAACATAACCTTATTCCTCCCCTAAAACCTTCCTTAACTAGATTTACTCGGAATACTAGTTCTAACAAAAGTGATAGGTCTTTGTTTGAAAACTAGATACCGAAAATTTGACAGATCCCAAAAAACGAAAGAAAATACGTATTCGGCCAATGGTTTGTCTTAACGCGCACGAAAATAACGGTAGTTTAACTTTATTGCGGGTTCTTTTTCCTTCAGTTTTGCATAGATTTTCTTTTAACCTTGTGTGCTAATTAATATTTGCAGTTTTCATCTCTTTTATTTGAAACATTTTTTTTCGGGAAAATAGATATTTACAGTTTCTGTAGGAAACGCCTTCTCCACATAACGTTGGGCTGGGTTGCACCACCTGTTTAATATTAAAATTAAGGAAGTATGTTGCAAATATCCCGAGCTGGAAGAGAATATATCAAGGAAGTGAGAAATCAGTAAGAAAATCTCGTATGCAATAACGCTCAATATTATTTATTTAATTTCTTAAGAATACCAAAGCGAATCATGTCTATAATGTATTCTTCCTTTATTATACGAAAAAAACTCTAATTACTTCCTGTATTAGTTCTGGAAGAGCAAAAAACTCCCATGTCCTTGTTGCAAGCCACTGCCATCTAGTGAGAAACCTCGCCTTAATGTTTGAAATAATACTACTTTGTTTATATTAATTATCCAACAGAATGTATAAATAAAAACAACAATAAATAATGACAAAGCACGACTATCTCTATCTCTCCCGTCTGCCACATCAGACCGGAAATAACCACTTAGGCTAGTTAATGTTTTGGAAAACAACTAAGCTGATTTTTTTTTTTACATTTCTTTTATCTTTCCTATTTAAAACCAAACGTACAATATACTGATACGGAATTACAAGGAATTATAACCGGGATTCGTTTTTAACACCAATAGGCCTCTAAATACAAGATGAACAAAATTAAAAAGAGCTTATAATGAGTTTGTATTCCAAGTTTAGGGAACTCTTTGCAGTATATTATTATCAATATTCTTCTGTGACCAAACCCTACGCTATCCAATGTCCCACTGGGTCCACACAGCTAGACCCCAAAGAAAAACAACAACACTGTGTCCAGAACAAAATCCAGTCCCAACAAACCGAACCATTAAAGGGAATCTGTGGTCCCTTCCACAGATATCCTGTTCTGACCAAAGATCCTGAACCTAATTACCTCACAACTCAAGTAATCCGTCATAAGATGGATGATTGTTTCTATGCCTGTCTCACAAACTCTTCTACAAAAGGGGTCTGATATTATGCCCCAAGTAAACCACAATGCCCAGTATGGGATCCCAACCACATGGTTGAGAGATGTCCTTGAAATATTCAGCAACATCTCACTAATAGCCCTGTTCGAACCCCCAATGATTACCTTAGACTGCTCATAGAGATGAATGATGTGAAACTATCCATGACTGGAAACATGACAGACAGGTTTTAAATACACATCAACTGCGGTTCGGGGCCAAATGAAGGGGGGAGAGGCGCCTAATTTGGTAAATCTATCCACCTCCTCATTCCCCAAAATTCCTGTATGACCTGGTACCCAGACTATAAGCACATAGTTCATGCAAGAAAGCTCTTGCAGTCTTCTACAACATTCTGGTACCATCTTGGAAGTGAAGAATATCCAAGCTCCTTCAACACAGCTTGACTAACCGAGAAGATACAAACATCTTTTATGTTGGTGCTATGTACCCGCTCAAATCTTTCCAGCTGTTTCAAGAAAATGGCAACAAAAGAACTGAAGAAAGAAATCAATGAAGTAGCATTTTTGCAGCTTTTGGTTGACCAAAAGGTTTGAGCAAAACCTTCACATCCGGTTCAGTGGTGCTCTCTATACGGAATATCAAGTTTGAGATCCTTGCGATTTTTCGTTCGTCAACTGTTTTGTGTGTGCTAACAAATATTCTCGAAAAACAATTTTTTTTTGGTATCAGTGGACCTCAGACAGATATATCCGGTGAAAATATTTGTTTAAAATTTAACGATTTTTTTTCATAGCATTTAATATTACACAGAAATCATATTCCCGTTCAAAAGTGGATATCCCGCTTGAAAGTGTCAAATAAAAGTAGCATATGTGGCCACTAACGGTCTGCGAAAAGGGGATCTGACTGAAGGGATACTAAAGAGAAGATATGGCCACAAATGTAATGCAAAAAAGTGGTCGTATCTGAAAAAGCCCTAAGCTCTTTATGTGGCCACTAACGGACTGTAGTTTATAACATAATAGATAATCTATCATGTAAGTAATTAATTTAACTTCCGAGTAGCAAATATTGTGCAACACAATTAATAGGAAGCGTAGAGGAAAATATCCGACAGCAATAATAAATATAAATCATTATTAAATCTAATTAATTCATTTCTTTTTTTAAACCAGTTGTTGATCAGCTGTTTTTTTTTTGCAAGTGCCTTATTGTTTATAGAAATAAAAAACAGCTGATTCAGTAAGAAACAAACACTAGTTTTGTTAATGAAAAGTATTCCAGTTGAAGGATATTCTCTCTCTCTCTCTCTATTATATATATATATCTTTGCACTTGTACTATATATTGTAACTATAAATTGTAATTTCAATGTCGCCGACACTGGAGTAAAAGTTGTCTCTTGACTTTGTTTCCCCTTCCAGTTACAGCTTCAGTCTAGTGAATAGCTTCAATAGAAATCTTTCTGATATTAAAAAAAACTTTAGAAATCAAAGTCCATCTGTTTCTATAATTATTGATTCTCTGAAAATGATCTGGCATTAATTCACTTTCGCTCGTCTAAGGAGTTTTGTGATTTTTTTTATTTTATTTATTTCTTAATAAGATTTATTAGGTAATTTTATACTTTCATTTAAAGTTTTTACTTTCTTTTCTATTTTGATGGGAAAACTATTATTTTGAATTAAAAAAAATTCTGGTGTGAAACACTCACACGACTGTCTCTTCTAGCAGTTACAATAATTATAATCAGAATATATATATATATATATAAATGACCTTGTGATTGACTGTTGTAAGCCATCTTTCTGTCGTAGTGTTTGGATCCTTGGCTGATAGCACTCCTACGGGTTTGGAAGTAAGAAAAACTCTTACATCCAGTTTCAACTTCGGTGAGGTTATTTAATTTTCTACCGCAAAGAAAGTGTGCCATGGAGCGAAACAAATGTTAGTCGGATGGAGCTATAACGGTGGGAGGAAAAGAAGTTTGGTGCCATGAAGTTCTTCCATTTTTATTTTTTTGGCCTGAAGA
Organism: Triatoma infestans; assembly: GCA_011037195.1. Classification (NCBI taxonomy): domain Eukaryota; kingdom Metazoa; phylum Arthropoda; class Insecta; order Hemiptera; family Reduviidae; genus Triatoma; species Triatoma infestans. Next base: position 405,992 of record JAAEAF010014320.1, read on the forward strand.
CAGTGAGTGTATATGGCCAAGCGTTATCTTGCTGAAACAAAAGTTGTTTCAGCGATTGACTAAAGCTCGATATCGCTGGACCATTTTTTAGTACTTTCTATCTAGTTGTTGGCAATAAAGGTCGGAATTCATGCTCATCAGGAACGAATACGTGATAAATTACTACATTTACATAGTTCGGAAAACGCACAACTTCACCTTTTACTCAGATTACCCTCTTGCACCAACCTTAACCATTTGTTCGCGAAACAAGTATTGATCATCAGAGACATTTTCCGTGGTAGCCGCTTCATTTTGTGGTCATCGACTGGTAAACTGAATTTGCTCTGTGCAAGTCTGTTATCACACCGTCTGACAAACGCATCTTGAAGATGGGCGAACGCTCGAAACCGGTCGATGACCACACAATGAAGCAGGCTACCACGAAAAATGTCTCTGATGCTTTCCAGCTCTGCGGAACCAACCACCACAACAAGATTGACCACCTGTCTCATGATTTTGCCAGTCAATCCACTTCTCATCAAATGCCAATATTCTTTTGCAGATGCGATGCCAGATGGATTTTTTTAAAGTAAAGTTGGCAAGTATCCATTCTCTTGGTAGCCTATTGGAAGTGTAGTTCACGCGGCACATACTATATCTCTGTTTAGCTTTCCCCTCACCTATGTCAAATGATGACCGCCCCTAATCTATCTTTCTTTCTAAGACCGTATCACCACTTTTACATTTTTGAAACCAATGCCGGACAGACGCTGATCAAGGACATCTTCTGCTTCGATTTCACATAGACCACGCATAGATTTTAAAGTTCACGGAACTTCTTTAGTTGAAAAAAACGGCCAGTTTTACTTTCACTTAATGCTGTTTAAGAAGAAATATTGTAATCGTGACAAATTTCCGATATCGGCTTTTTACCGGATATAAATGTTATGAGGTACCCTGAGTCCGATATAGCGGTTTTTAGCAATTTGTGTGTGTGTGTGTGTGTGTGTATGTGTGATCGGTATAACTCAAAAACGGAGAATCGCAGAAAGTTCAAACTTGATATTTCGTTTATGCTCTACCAAAGGACGTGATAATAAAATTTTGGTCAAAATCCGTCGACCGGAAGTACCACTCAACTGAATGATTTTTTTTCTGTAAGCGATGAACGCTTTTCTTTAGGCTTGGTATATCGACTGCACATACAGACAGCGGCAACTTTTATTTGAAACATTTTTCCGGGAAAATTCATTTAAGAGTTGTTTTTTTTGAACGAGGGTTGGGATTAAGTTTTCCTCTTACCACTATTAATATATTTATTTGCTTGTAGAAAATTTACATAATTTTCATAGCAAGGTTTCATTGTACATGTACAATGAAATGAAAAACATGAGTAAAAAATTACATAAATCTCTGGCATATTAAATTCTTCTAATAATCACAAAGTATTGATTACTCAAAATATTTTAATTTTATATACGACTCTTTCACCTGTATAATATTAATTTATTTATTTATTTGCAAAAACTTAATATACAAAGAAGTTTGGGAGAATACAATTGATATATCTACAAATATATGCACGTATAACAAGCTAGTCTCTAAAAATCCATTTCAACTGCAGTAATTAAAGTGAACTTTCTTCTAAGACATATTTTCTTAGCATAAGAGAGCCTTTGACATAATAGAAAAGACTACTCAGATGTCGCTTATTTTTTATATCTAAAATATCAACTACAGTATCAGAGGTCAAACACAATGGTTCAAGTATAATATTAATTAGAATTATATATGTCGCCAAAATTCTGAGTTGAAAAGAAATCGGTTTACCGGAAGTGCGACTTTACTCAACAGTTTTCTCTGTTTCCTGTGATTTTCTCGATAAAAACACTGACTGGTTTCATTAAAGTTGGTCCACTAACTGTACATAACCTCTCACTTATCAGTGGTAACTTTTTCCCATAAAAGTAATTTAAGGGAGCTTTTGAGAGTGAGGGGGGGGATTGTTTTCCTCAAAAAAGTATTTTTTTAATAAGTTTACATTCTGCCATTCGGGTATTTTGAAGACTCCTTAACATCTAGTGAGAATTATGGGTTAGAACAGTATTGGTGAACTATAACTATGTAAATCGCAGTAAGAGAAAGTCAATATGAATGTTTCTCAAGTGTTTTGTTTCATACCTTCCTTTAAAATTGATTTTTTGTTCTAGATTGGAATTTGAAAATAAAAATTTTTTGAAAATAAAAAATAAAAATAAAGTGGGGCGAAATACGACTTTCTGAATCGTATTTTCAGTTTTTCGTAATTTTCACAAAAACGGCTCCAACAATTTTCTTCAAATTCCGTATACTGTCTGCACACTTAAATACTATCACTTTCCTATCTTTAGAATCTATTACTTTGATTTGAAACATTTACCAGGAAAGCTGATATTTTTGGGGGGTTCTGGGAGAATTGTAACGTTAAGCTTCCCTATAAAGTACCACTATACGGTTCTTCCATTTATATAATATTCACATAAATTAGAAGCATTGCGAGAATTCCAAATTTGAACAAAATCGGTTAACCGGAAGTGTGAGGAAGTAAAAATGAGAAAATTTTCTTTAAACATGAAAATTGTTTTGATTAGTCCTAATATAGAGGTGGTGGGAGGCGGAACAAGGTGGTACAGGAGGAAAGAATGGTTTATTGCAGTCCAGAAGAGAGCACAAGTAATATTGAATCAACCCTATATAACACTTGACACTTGAACGCCACAAATTGCGCAAAACCTTCTGATATCAATTGTTTTGGGAAAAATGTTACAAATAAAACTGAAGGTTTATATCAGTGCAGTTCGCATTCCCAGATTAAAGGAAATCATCATAGTCGTTTTCGAGGACAATTTAAAAAATCAAACTCATAGATCTATTCCGTAAAGTCGCGATTCCGGTTTACCGATTTCCTTCAAATTTGGAATTCTAGCAGGGTTTGTAATGTATATTTAATATTATATAGGTGGTAGAACTATGCATTGTACTGAACTGCTAGTTTAGAGCAACAGCTTAACAATACTGGCTCCCCCCCTCCCCCAGAACACTGCAAAAAAAATCAATTTTCCCAGGAAAATGTTTGAAATAAAATGATAGGGATGTTTGTATATAGATAGCATGCGAAATTTTAAAGAAAATCTTTGGAGCCGTTTTTGAAAAAAAATCCTGAAAACTGAAGGAAAAACCTACAATAAAGTCTCACTGGATTTTGCCCGAAAATTCCCCGTCAGGTGCGGTGGTAGTACCTGAATAGAATACTAAGTTTGAGCTCCCTGTGACTTTTCCTTTTTGAGAAATTTTTATTCACTCAATGCGCCAAATATTTGCTAAATACATTTTCTTTTTTATTCAGGAGACCTTAAAACATGTATCACTTCCGGTGAAAACACAATTTCGATTCAATTTGACACTATTGCAATACTTCCTCTAACCATTAGTAAAAGAAAGTAAAAATACATATTGTTAAAAATACAAAACAAATAAAAATGCAAATTTAAATTTAAACACATGGACATTGATGCCTCGGAATGGCATAATGAATACTGAGCATACGGAACACGTGGCAACATACAGATCACGTGCAGCTGTACAGCAAGAGAGAGAGTGACAGGACGGTCAGCTTGGGGTGATATGGCACGTGGGCGACTCACTTTCTTCTTTCACGACGACCTTCTCTGTTTCTGTCTGACGTGATTGGCCTCACTACCGCCGGCCAATAACTCTTTCATTCTCTGCCCAGCTGCACGTCACACACACTATGTGGTCAATCTCTCTCCCACCTTTCAGAAACTTGTTATTGCAATGCTTCTAGCGCACCTAGCGGTGATAAACAAATAGTAGTTTCTTTTCATAAATAGTTATTTATTATAGTTAAGAGTCATTTATTTATTAAAAAAAAAAATCTCGTGCGAAACACTCACACGACTTTCTCTTAATGCAGTTATTTTTTTAAATAGCAAATTTTCTATAAACTCGAAATGCTTGCTCAAGCCAACTGTTTGGCAAAATATTTGATATTTTTACTTTCCCTCACTCCTTGGTAAGAGGAAGTATTGCGATTGTGTTAAATTTTCTATATCGAGTTTTCACCGGAAATACAGGTTGTCCAAACAGTACAAATGTCCTGAGTCCAAAAAAAGTGATTTTTAGAAAATATTCGACATTCCATTTGGGTACCATCACTTACCTGTCAAAATTCATCAACGGGAAAAACCACTTCACTGAATAGATCTTTCTATTTTTTGCTATTTTCTCGAAAATGGCACCAACGATTTTTGTGAATATTGGTAAATCAATTACACTTAGAAAGAGCTACAACTTTTATTTGAAACATTTCTCCAGGAAAATTCTTTAAAGGTTTTTTTTTTAGTGGGAGGGGTGGATTTATGTTTTCCTCTAAAGTCCTCAAAGTTTATTATATAATTCTATCATCTAAACAATATTAATTAGAATTAAATATGAGTTATGTCAAAATTATGAGTTTGAAGAAAATCAATTGACCGGAAGTGCGTTTTTACTGAACAATATATAGTTTTCCGCGATGTTCTCCACCCATACACTGGCGGATTTCATTAAATTTAATATACTGTGAATACAGAGGCCTATCACTTTTTTATTTGAAACTTTTTTCCGAGAAAGTTGATTTAAACTTTCTCGAAAGATTTTTGAAAGAAGAGGTTTTTTGGGGGGGGAGCTTATGCTTTCCTCAAAAAACTAATTTGATTAATTTAGGTTCCCCCCCTCCCGCTGATACAAAATAAACTTAGTTATCTTTAATACAATAAAGACGAAACTGAAATTGTATTTTAGATGGGGATGCCAACATTACCCGTCTCCTCCCTAAAGTAATGTCCCTAGAAAAATGGTCAAAACTGGTAGAAAAAGTGTTGGGTTTCTCTAATCACATTTTAGAAATTGGGTTTTCATCAGAAATACGGATTTTGTGTCACCTTGATCAATCTGGTGTGAAACACTTAGACGACTTTCTTTTAGTCCTGGTTAGTACATTATATATAAATGACAAGCTTTCTTATGCTCATATTTGTCCTAACATAAATACTGGGGTGGTAGGAAGTATGGCCGGCCTACGTGTAACTATCACCACCGTATCTGATACGAAAGTTTCGGATCAAAATTCATTAAAATCCCGGAAATGCAACTTTGTGAATGACTTTTTTTTTATCGGTTTTTCGTGATTGTCTAAAAAAAAATGTCAATGGCTGTGTTTTGGAAAACTTGGAATGCTAATTGGACAGATATAAATTAAATAACAAATCTCTATCAGTTTTATTTCAATTTAGAAAATTTCTGAAGAAAACTGGGACAGTAGGTCTTCTTGTGATTAAATTCAGCCGGAGTATATATATTTATATAATAGACTCGTATAGTGAAATCTATGAGTAAAACGACATATAAACTTTAGTTTGTTTCCAAAAACTCATAATATTTAAATGAACAAAACTAAAAACCTTTAATAAGTTAAAAGATTTTAATAAAAATATTAACAATATACCATCTTATATAAATGGAAGAGAATAAAGATTTCCCAACAAAGAGGAAAAATGGGAGACTAAAAAAATGACGACATATCATGGGAGTGGCAATGATCGGACAATTGTAGAAGCGCAGAAGATAGAAAAATCCTTGTAATTTGTTTGCTTAATTCCATTATTAGCCTTTTTTAAGGACATAATAATAATTTTACCCATCGATTTAAGTATCGATTGTCTTTAATTTAACTTTCTCTACCAATTATTACAATTCTAATGCGACGAAAGTTTTATAAACTTCGAAATGTTTAATAAACGCTCCCCCCAGAAACCACCTCCCCTCCTCAAAGCGGTTCATAAACATACGCAATAATCAAGTTTGAACTTGCTGTGATTTTTCGATTTTGAGATGTCTCTTTCGTTCTCAGAGGACCTCAAGACATATATTTCCTGTAAAAACTGAATTTTGAAAATTGGACAAAAGATCGCAATAGTTCCACGTTCAGTACCAGTAAGAGAAAGACATAAAACAGCTGATCTCAAATAAATATAAATAAAACGTTAATAATGTATACTAACCTCTCCACTGTCTTTCAACTGTCGCATCATAATACTGACGGCAGAGAATCCTGATTCACCTGAAAATAAAATATTATTTATTCAATTATCAATTATTAAAAATTAATTTTAATAATAATCCTTATTATTAAGTTTGACAGCACGAATACATTTACGCTGACAAACAGAGCACGTAGTTGGGTTTAGCGTAACCAAACAGGCAAAAAAAACATTGCCTTATAGACAAGCCAGTTAACTACACATCTATACATCAACTCTTACAAGTTAGGAGGTGCCTAAATATCAAAATCTTCAACGGTAAATTTTCTTCACTACAATATTGGGTCATATACATTTCTACTTTCTCTTACTGCTGCTGTTACAGGAAGTATTGCAATCGTGTACAAATTTTCGATATAGAGTTTTGACCGGAAATGCACTTCCTATAAAGTTTTTAGGTTTTTAGAAAATTTACTCAAATTAGATATTAGATAGTAAGTAACTAGATATTTAGTTCCAGTTTCACCCACCAGTGGACCTGGCAAATATGGTTTTGATAAAAAAAAAACGGTCAACCGGAAGTAACAATTATTTACTGAATGGATTTTTCAGGAAATTTTCAGCGAATTTTCGTTTTTGAGAGATACTGTTAGCACAAGCACACGCATACACAAAACACACACATACAGACCATTCGTTAAAAACAAATTTTTCGTATTTAGGGGATTCCAACACATGTATTTTCCGTGAAAACTCAATTTCGGAAATCTGGCACGGTCGGGAGGAAGTAAAAAGAAAAAGCCTGATACTTGGTTAGGCTTTTCCTTTACAGTCATTAGTTCGATAATGAATTTTTTCTCGGAATCTATCGTACATGTTTAAAAATTGTTTCTTCAAATCTTATTCTCTAGATGAGAAAAAGAACTGGGGGGGGGGGAATAAATTTTGAACTTTGACTGGAAACATCTAATAGAGAAAATTAAGAAAAGGATTATAATTAGAGTGAAAAGAATTTGTAAAAATCAGTTAATATAATCGATATATGTATGCAAAACAATAATATCCTTTCTACAAGTTGTTCGGGGACTTACCATGTTCTTTTGTCTAAATGCGTGATCACATACTTATAGAAAGGCACATACATACCTGCTCCGTAGTTTACTGTTATCTAGATCTTAACAAAAAAAAACACTAACCCCTCTGTCACGTACGATAATCGATGGCCGGTATCGATTTATTGTGATTTAATACGGATGTACTGAAGATAATAATGGCCTTGCCACAGTCAGAACGGTACTATTTGCTGCCTCCTTTTTCTTTCTTGCTTTCAGATTAGATCAAATCAGATCAGATCAATCAGTCAGTCAGTCCCAGATACACATGATGGATTTAATATATTGACTCGTCTTTTCATCAATCAGTAACCTCTTTTCTTCTATTCGTAACGTTCTCCACGTTCTTTATCTTCACATCACAAAAGTTCCGCAAGCGCACGCACACCACATGCGCATTCTAAATTCACCACGTCACCATCAATCAATAACAGTCACTAATTTTATCTTTTTTATACGTCACCGTATAATGGATGGTTCTATTTTTCCAAATCATTTATTTTATAAAAAAAAATCTAGAATCAAACTTTTATTCGGCCATCTTCAACAGTTATTAAGTGATCAATCATCAATATTTTACGCATCATTAGAATTAAGTTATCAAAACTATTAGTAGAATGAATATGTTATTATCTTTTTGATTACTGGCCATTACCACCCTAATTTACTGATATTATTTTGTGATTAATTAGAAAAAAAAATCTGGTGTGAAACACTGACACGCCTTTTCCTTACTGCAATTTATAGAATTATAATTGGCAAACTTTCTTCGGAGTTGCAACTTGTACTAAATATTTAGTCGATACTTTTTGACTCCCTGACTCCCCCCACCCCCAGAACCTCCCTCTAAAATCAATATTCTTAGGTTGGGGGAGCTCAGGGGGCTCCAAAACGTGTTTTTTCCGGTGAAAAGCTCAGTATCAAAAGATTGACACGATTGCTCTTACCTGCAGTAAGAGAAAGTAAAATAAAAGTTTCGGGAAGTTTTAAGAAATCTCATCCAGCCCGGAGAAGTTAATACTCAGGGGAGCTCAAGACATTCATTTCTGCTAAAAATTTTGATACGATCGCAATACTTCTTTCACTTCTAGGAGTAAGAAGGAAGTAAAAACTGCAGTAAGTTTGAAATTGATATTTCGTCTTAGGTAATAAAGTGGGATTTGTTATGTCGGCCTCCTTTAAAATCCTTCACCGTAACGTGCTCTTTTTATTCTGGTTTCGCGATTGCACGTAAACAGCTTGTTAAACTTGCTCTATATACCAAAACCTACATGTCACTTTTATTTGGAAAATATTTCCGGAACAATTTAGTTTTTGTGGGATTGTCACCCCCACTGCACACCCCCACTGCACCCCGCGGCACCCCCCCACTGCCCCCCCATTGCCCCCCCCCCCATTGCACACCCCTACGGCACACCCCTACGGCACACCCCTTATTTGGAAGTACACCCCCTCTACGGACCATTTACAAGTCTGCCAGCTGGTGGGAGCTAATCTATTCTAATATTTGGGGCTCCAAGGGAAAGCCGATACACTGGGTCACAAGGGCGCATTATGCTCCCCTAAAATACACCCTTACATCAGCCCTGACCCATTAATGAATAAAATGACAGAGCCCTTTCGAACAGTTGGAACAACGCGGATAGGAAGAAGATAAAAGATAGGGAGTTAAGATTAGCACCTCCAATCTCTCGGTCTAAGGCCGCAATCCGCAGTTAAAGACGTGGAGTGGATAATTGATGGGTTTTCTTTCTCAGAAAATAATTATTGTAACGGTGCAAATGACATATCCAAGAAATTCAAAGAAGAGAACCCACCGGTGCGTAGTTGCGAGAACATCATAGAAAACTTGCTTGGAATTGGGAAATGAAATAGACGAGATACCCGGTCTACGTATACTACGTTGGAGTCTAAGGTTAAGCTTACTGTTGAGAGATGTCTTCGATTCCAAGTTCGACACAAGAAATCCAGCGCGAAACTTGAAAATTTCCACTTAGAGGATCTGCTGAGAGTCACTCCATTTTATGGCTATGTTTTGTAAGAAGACCGACTTCCACCAGACCCCATTCAGCTAATGGGGCTAAATATTTCGAATAAATTTCGAGCTTTTAAGAAAATATCCTTAATTTCACAAAATCAGCACTCGGGAGGGCTGCAGTAATGAAAGCCATGCGAATGTTTCAAATCGCAGTCTTTTTTATTATTACTGTTATTAGTTTGTATTCGCAGCTCCGCTACACCTCAATTTTGTATCTTACCAGTAATTCATATATTCATTCTATCATGTTATATAAAACATGTGTTATAAAGGTTACTTCCCCATTTTGCGAAATTTGTTTAATAATAATGTAACAGATGGTGTAAAATTACTTTATATGTGGCTCTCCTCTAATTACTTATTACAGAGTTCAAAGAGCATCCCCCCACCACCTATGTGCGATATTTTGTTCCCCATATATATAAAAACAATCATAGCACAGTTTTTTCCTTAAAGCCTGACCTACTTTTTATTTTTTTAATATCCACACACACAATATAATAACAAATATTTTTGTTTATTAACTATTTAATAAAATTGAAAGTTTTTTTATTTAACTGTAGTCCATCAACATTTTACATCTAACCAGTAGGGAATTACAGCATACTGTTTTGTCTTACTGCAACAAGAGGATGTATTCTCCACAGGAGGAAGTGGACAAATCTATAGCATATGGCATACTTCTGGGTTATCCCAGCCTAACAACACATAACAAAGGCACTCTCATAATATTCAAATAGGACTTGAAAAGGTAGTTGATGTGTGTTGTACTTGGCCCAAGCGTAACTACAAATGTAATTGTAGTTTGCTTAGTAAGAGGAAGTATTGCGATCCTGTCAAATTTTAGAAATTGAGTTTTCTTTGGAAACTGAGTGTTGAGCTCCACCTGAATACGGAAAAAGTGTTTTTTGCGAATGACAGCTCAAACTTGATATTCGGTTTAGAAACTAAAACCGTTCTTGCCACAAAAGTTTCCGGCAACTTTACTCAATTTTTTTTTTTTTAGTTTTTCGCAATTTTCTCTAAAACTGCTCTAGCGATACTTGAAAAAAAAGGAAAACGCTACTGTTCCCCCAGAACTCCCGTAAAAAATCAATTTTCCCAGGAAAATGTTTCAAATAAAAATTATTGCTGTTTATGTGTGGTCACTGCTGGACAAAATTAACGCACCACTACATCTTTACACTCTATTGTCGTATAAATATGCAAATATTGGCCTATTTTGGTTATTGCTGTTTTGATATTGAGCATTAGCCTATTTACTAGTATTAAGAAAGATAAACCCTCATGTTTACACATTTGTTTATTAATTTCGAATTATTACTGTAACTGCAACCAAAGAGAGTAAATAGAAGAGAAACGAACCCAACCACTCTCTCGAACTGGAGTGGGAGAAACATATATATAGAGCGACGGACATTCCAGAGATATACACTTCAATACAGTTCATACTACTGAGTTCAAACAACCAATCACTACGTGTCATTACCCATTTTCCATTCTACCGTACAGTATCATTACAAGTGTAAAGTCCAGGCAAGCAGTGGTACTCATTATTATTATACATAGTTAACCCAGTCTTCTTATTTCATCAACCAGACAAATTCTCTCCTCCTAACTCATCCATTATATTACGTACCTAACATTTGTACAGTCTTGTGTTTTCTTAGCAAGGTTCAACAACTTTTTCTCCTCTATTCTTTCTTGTTTTTTTACTTTGTTCAAAACTGGTCATTGAACGAACGTGATGCTGCCAGGGCATTAACCTTGATTGAAGAAGGTTACACTCACCGTGAGGTGGCAAGAAGATTAGGCCTGCATCATGCTACAATTGGGCGTCTTCTGAGACGTTTCAGGGAGACAGGATCATAATGTAGAAGACCTGAGCAGGGCCGTCCTAGATCAACTTATAACAGGGATGACTTGGACATGCGCATCCTACCAGAAAAAGTGAAGAATTAAAAAATTTAATTTTTGAGGTACGAAATTTAACAAAATCATCTCGTACCATAAGAAGGAGACTCGCGGAGACAGAAATGGCCAACGGAAGGCCAGCCGCAGGGCGTCTCTTATCACAGTACACCGGGTAGCGAGATTACATTTTGCTCAAGTTCATTTAAGTTGGACAGCTGATGATTGGAAACGAGTATTATTCTCAGACGAAACCAGAGTTAGTCCAAATTCGCCAGATGGACGTTTGAGAATCTGGAGAAGGCGAGGGGAAAGGTATGCCTCATCAATATTGTACAACACACATCCTTTCACGGTGGTTCAATAGTATTCTGGAAAGGTATAACTTTTGAAGAAGTACGGAACTAGTGCCAATCCGTGGGCGCTCGTCACGTATGTTGAAGAGATTCTGGAGGAGTATGTAGTGCCTTTTACTCCGTTTATTGGAGCTGAATTTGTTTTAATGTATGATAATGCAAAACCTCATAGAGCCAGACAGATAGACGATTACCTTGACATGGTAGGGATACAACGAATGGACTGGCCACCAAGAAGTCCAGACTTGACCCCTATAGAGCATGTTTGGGACGTACTTAAACGACGGATCAGATCTCATTCTCCTGCACTTATTAACCTGAATCAGCTAGAAATGGTGGTACTCAATAAATGGTGGTACTCAGTATTTTTCTGGCACTAATTCAAAATCTAATTGAAGGCATGCCTCGTCGATTAGAGGCCGTAATTCAAAGTAGAGGTGGTAATAATGTTGAAAAAAATTGTGAATAACAAAGTTATATTTTTTTTAAAAACTATTTTTATGTTTTTTTTTTATAATTCAGTAAAGATTTTTTATCAATTTTAACAACTTTTTCCAATCAGCCCAGGGGTCCTCTTAATGAAGGCAAAAACGAAAAGATGTTACACTTTATTCCTGCAATATTAATAGCATAAATGTAGATAGAATAGATCAGAAACGGGGAGGGGGGCGAGCCTCATTCCACTGCGACCTGCAAGTCGAGGTCTATTGTGGATCCCCTAAATTATAGCAGAACCCCCAGCTTGCCCTCCTGATCAATCCCAGCAAAGCTGAGAGCGGCTCCGTCATGAAGCTTCTAGCTTCGGGATTGCCTTCCCCAATTGAAGAAACCTAATCCTCGCCAGGCCGGCGCACTCACAAAGGATGTGCGCCGGGGTTACTTCCTCTTCCTTGCAGAATCGGCATACCGCACTATCCGCAAGTGGTAGGTGGTGCATGTGTCTGTTCAGCCTACAATGCCCAGTAGACCCACAATTAATTAACCTTATATCCCTTCGGGTCTGGCTCAGTAGGTCTCTGGTAAATTTAGGCAAATATCTTTTAATGAAGAGCTTTGCCTGCCTCTGTCCTGGTGTTCTCTCCTACCAACGCAGACGCTGTTCTTCTATCCAACCCCTGATAGAAGTTTGGATGAGGCTGCTGGACAAGCCGCAGAAGGGTTCGGGGCCTATAAAGGTATCCTGCGAACCCTCCCTCGCTAGGGCATCCGCCCTCTCATTGCCCAGGAACCCCGCATGTCCCGGCACCCAGGCGAGTGTCAGTTTATTCCGAGTACCCACCTCGGTGAGGGCAAGTAGGCAGTCCCACACCCACTAGTCTTGAGACTATTTGGTGTGAGGAAAGTGCCTTCAGGGCTACCTGCTGTCGGAGTATATGGCCAATCTTCTACCCACTATACTTTGCCTTATAATCTCCCTAGCGCGGAGTTGTAACGCCACGACTTCAGCCTGAAAGACCGTGGCGTACTTCCCTAGGCTGGCCTTAATTTTAACTTTAGGCCTGCCCCCATAGACCCCAGCTCCGACCCCAGTCGGAGTTTTGGATCCATCTGTATACCAGATCGAGTTACCGAACAGGGGTGGGTCACAGTCCCATTCGCCTCTGCTCGGTATAACAATATGGAAATTCCTTTCGAAATGATACCTAGGAACCATCCTATCAGTTGGCATAAATGTAAGTGGTGCGTTAATTTTGTCCAGCAGTTTAGATAGTATACGAAGTTTAAAGAAAATCGTTGGAGCCGTTTTCAAGAAAATTACGAAAGACCGGAAAAAAAAAAAGTCATTGAGTAAAAGTTGCACTTCCGATTGATGGATTTTGTCCGTAACTTCGTCACAGGCGGGGCTAGTAGCTAAACGGTTTACCAAGATTGAATTTCCGGCGACTTTTCATTTTGAGGTATTCGATTAGATGCAGACATTGATGCAGACATTCGATTCACCAAAAACATTGTATCCGTCACGGGGAACCCAAATTATGTAGTTCCGGTGAAAACTCAGTTTCGAAAATCTGGCAAGATCGTAGTAAGAAACTACTAGGAGTAATAAAGAGTAAAAAGTCGCAAGTGATTTACGTCTTTGTTTGTTCAAGTAATCCTTAACAAAATGTTTCCGGTTCCATTTTATGACATACTTATTACACTGAAATATGGTATTAAAAAAAAAAAAATGAAATAATTAAATACTGAGCCATTAACGTGTTTATTAAACATTTTTAATAACTACCCAGATAACTAGAAAAACAAAATTACTTCTCTAGTTATTCCAACTAAAAGTGCCTTCATTAACTAACTAATAACTGTTCATGACAGAAATAGTATTATATATACCATTGTCTCATAATATCTGTGTGTATTTCTGTCTGTATATGTATATTTTCACGGTCTGATTATTATTAAAGTCAAAAACAATTTACAGTATACTGGTGTCAAGTTTACCTTAATAATAATGTAATAATTTATACGTAAATTGGCAATAGGAAAAACGGTTTATAATAAAAAGAAATCTGCCTCTCTCTCTCTCAGTTAATTTTGCCATTCTAGTTCACAAGCTTGATCCGTTATCATATGATGGATGAAATTCACCGCTAACTATAACTGACATTTCTAATTTTTTATACTAATCATACTAACTTTTTTCCTTTTAGTTCACATTCCTGCGGTGTACCGATCGTTTAATGAATGTTATTTTTCGAGATGTAAAACTTAACATTGCTTTCAATGTTAAGGACTTTATGTGTTCTACTTAGTATATACGATGTATTTAAAGAAAAACTCGTTGGACCGGTTTTTGAAGAAAAAAGATGAAAAACACTTTTCTGTCGGATGCGTTAATGTTATCTAAATGGAATATCAAATCTGCGCTTCCTACATTATTTCTTTTTGCGATTTGAGATATCTCGTTCAAACACAGACAGACGGACAAACACATACCTATCACTTTTAGTTGAAACATTTTCCCGGGAAAATTTATTTTTTGGGGGGCGGTGGGGGAACACTTGGGGTATGCTTTCCTCTAAAGTACTACTTCCGTACAATATATGGCGTTACTACCCATATAATATTACGTATAAGCATTGATGGAATTCCTACTTTAAAGAAAATCGGTTAACCGGAAGTGCAACTTTATAGAATAATAATTAATTTTGGATTTTTTTTTTAATTTTACCGAAAACCATTGTAACAGTTTTTCTTTAAAGTTGAATGCCAAGATATAAACTTTAATTTTTTTAAAATGGCGGGTGAAGTTGTTCGCGTACGAGATTATTCTCAAATGCCTCCTGGATATCCAACTAAACGAACAACATCAATCGCCAGTGCAGCCTAAGTTCCTTTATACTGGGCCCCGCGATACAGAATGGCTGACTAGCCGAAGTCATAGCGTAGGAAAACAACCTTTTTTAAAAAGTATTATTTTCCGAAAAAATCTATTAAAGAGATGTCTGAGTCATTTGTGGCGTTAAATATTAAATATTATTTGAATTCCTTCAATGTTATTGGCGCTCTCTTGAGGCTACAAAGTAACTACTACATTGAAGTGAGTACCTGGGCCCTGGGTGCCCATTAGGTAACCTCACCTTCCTATATGTATTTATGTTAGATCTCTGAAAAAACAAAATGTCCTAGTTTACAGAACATTTGTAAATTTGATAAGAGAAAGTAGTGTGAGTGTTGCTAGACAAATACTTTGTGTCTATTTAGCTGTTTCAACATACTTTGACGGTAAAAGATAGGTCTTTGTGATAGATCTTATGTGACGCCACAACCTAAAGTATACATTCCAAATTAGAAACATTTGGCCAAACAGAAAGTAAAGAAACAAGTGAAAGGTACATATGCCGACAATAAAATATCGTGTGTTGAATTAAAAAACACATTTCCGCCCATAAAAAAAAAAAAACTTGGACTGAAGAAATTTCACATTTCGGTCGTTAAATTCTCCCCCCTCACGCAAAAAAAAAAATAAAAATAACTGTCAATCATTTTTCTTTTTTATTTTTATAAAAAAAAAAAAAAAAATTCGTTCATTTCAATCTTTGGATATGCCAAATGTTTGTCTGTCGATGATATCTATATAACATGTCCACAATAAGACGTGATGAATGTTATCCGGGCGTTAGTAGGACAGTTAGTAGGGTCGCCACTTTTTCACAGCTTATAGAACCGCTATTACATGCTTCATGAGCCGATACTTAGAGTGCTCAACTTTAATTAGTAATTTTTCGTGCATAACATCTTCTTTAAATTACCTAATTATACAGGAAAAACTAACTATATGTTAAAAAAAAACAAACAAAACAAAATCTGGTGTGAAACACTCACACGACATTCTATTATTAGAATTTATATTGTTATTATGGACAGATTTCTTCAAAGTTATAATTTTTACTGAACACTGGCGAAGCTAAATTTAATAAACCGACTTTCTTTTTTGTTTAGAAAACCTACCATTTTCCCCACCATCATCTTAACATGTGTATTGTTAAGAGCAACTCAAAGTTTGAAGAAAAAGTCTAAAAATTGCTATTTTTATTCATTTAAAATTTTGAATTTTAAAATTTTTCAACACAATTCCCCATTTAAGTGAATGGAACACTTGTCCGAACGCTGCCATTTTTATATTGCGATTGTGTCAAATTTTCAAAATTGAGTTTTCACCGGAAGTGATACATGTTCTGGGAATACCCTGAGTTTTTAGCGAATGTTTTTTATATGTGTAGTTTGTGAACAAAACATGTCAAAAACGAAAAATCGCAGTAAGGTAAAATTCGTATTCCGTTTAGTTACTACACCCAAATCTGACACGAAGGTTGCGGGCACAGTCCATCCACCGGAAGTGCGATTTATTGAATTTTTTTTTTTTCAGTTTTTCGCAACTTTCTACAAAAACGGCTCCAACGATTTTCTTTAAATTTTGTATACTCCACATCTCACACACACATAAAATACCTTTTATTTGAAACATTTCCTCCAAAGTACAACTTCAATTCAGTGCATGATTCTACCACTTACATAATATTTATATACATAAAAAGCATTGCTAGAATTCCAAAAATTTGGAAAATCCGGTAACCGGAAGTACAACTTTAAAGAAAAGGGTTTTCGAATATTTTGGAATTATCTCGTAAATCACAACAACGATTTTCTTTAACCATGGAACGCAACCTAACACTTTTATTTGAAACATTTTTCTAAAAAAATTGATTTTTAAATAGTTTTGCGGAATTCGCGCAGTTGAATTTCAAATGCGTGGTAGTGATTCTACGTTATTGGCGCGCTTTTACTTCCCTACATGCTTGGGTTAGTAGAGTACTTGTCCACACCTCCCCACCACATGTATATTTATGATGGAGGACAAATGAACGAAATTTGAAATTTAAAGAAAATATTATATATAGTTGTAAAAGTAAGTCCTGTCTGTGTTTCATACCAGACTTTTTTTTAATAAAGTTTTGTGGTGTTGCGTTTATTCACTTGTTGATCGCTAGGTGCGCAAAATCAGCCAGGATATGAATGTACTTCCCGCGGTAAATCATTTTAAAATGTTGGCATTGTTTGGAGGGACCCCACATTGTCGTGCCGCAGCAATGAATGTTAGGTGTGCAACTTTCCATTCCAACACCTTAAGTTCTGTTCTGAGCGGACTACCGGGAAACAAAGCATACAAAACTGGATTATATATCACACACTTCCAGTTAACGTTTAATGTCCAAAAACGGTGGAACGATTCTCAGAACTTTTAGAAGCAACCATCTGGTAAATTAACTGTGGTGAGAGAAATCGTGCATTTTACACCAGATTTTTACTCCTTACTCTTAATAGGAAGAAATATTTTCGATATTTGCGATCGTGTCAAATTTTCGATACCTAGTTTATACCGGATATACGTTTTGAGGTCCCCTGAATTTAAAAAAGTTTTTTTTTTTTAATTCAAGAAATTGGTGTGTGTTTGTGTGTGCTTATGCATGTGTATGTGTGGTCAGCATAACTCAAAAACGGAAAATCGTAGGAAGTTCAAAGTTGATATTTAATTTAAGTGCCAGGCATCATGGGAACCTGACAATAAGGTTTTAATCAAAATCGATCAACCGGAAGTAACACTTCATTGAATGGATTTTTCAATGTTTTGAGATTTTTTTCAACAATTTTCTTCAAACTAGGAATTTAATTACACACACAAAGATCTACAACTTTTATTTCAAACATTTTCCGGGAATATTCATTCAAGTGTGGTTTAGGGGGGAGAGGGGGTTAAGTTTTCCTCTAAGGTGTTATTTCATTTATTATAACACTTTATCATCTACATAATATTAATCACAATAAAATTTGATGCCAAAATTCTGAATTTGAAGCAAATTTGGTTCATCGAAAGTGCGAATTTACTGAACAGTTTTTTTTTTCAATTTTGTGTAATTTTGTGCATAAAAACGCCGACAGTTTTAAACGCTAATAAGAATTGCAAGTGTGAACAAATTAATTATTCCATAAATTGCAGTAAGAGTAAGTCGTATGAGCGTTTCACACCAGATTTTTTTTTCGTTTGTTTGGTTTAAATGGCAATAATAGAGTTATCCTCTTAGAATAATCGCGCTAAGCATGATGCAATTGGTGGGAAGAAGTTCGTGTCTTAAAATACGACGAGTTATAACAAACAGCTGGTTGAATAAAGATATGTATTTCTTGCGGCCTGAAATATCTTTTAGTAAAAGAGAAATAAGAGTATATATATATATATACTGCTATTAATAGATTACAATCTAAAATATAATCTCATAATAGAGATTGCAATTTTGCAACAATCAAATATATAACTTTGCATTCAGATTACATGACGTTAGAAAAGTAACAAGATCATGAATTTTCGAGTTATATAGTGCATACACGATCTAACAGGCCGTGAAGCAGAGTGAGAGAGAATGGAAGAAACAGAGACAGAGAGACTCGGGTCTCTCCTTTTTCTAATACGTAACACAGTCTAGAAGAGATGTAGTGTCTCTTGTTGTATCATATAGGACTTAGCTAAGAGCAAAGAATAGAGCAATCTAAGAAGCCCCCTAGTATGTAATTGTTATTTGCAAGTTGGAAGATCTTTCAAACACTGGTTGGTTGGTTAAACTTAGTTACTACAACTTTTGCTCTAGAAAACACGTGACGTTTCCCTACTACACAAAAATAATCGTGTAGTTTACAATGAGACAATGTTGGTTGCGTAAAAATAAAATAAAAAAATCTACGATCACTTGAAAGAAACGTATGTGGTGTTCAGTGACGCTCGTTAAGTTTGTTTCACTTAGAGATGGAAGTTGAATAGTCACTAGGTAGGTGTCTGTCTCTAGACGTTCGTCGCTTCTAGAAAACAACATGACAAGAATTAAAACTAACTCCATAGAATAAACTATAATATTTTGAAAAGAAAGTCATTTTTCTTCTATCTAGAGACCATGGTAAAACCGGTTCACAATGTATATCTCTCTCATACTCTTTAAGTTTCGTCAAAGATTACGACAAAGTAAGGATTTCAAATGGAAGGAGAAGTGAACCGGTTTCACCTAACAAGATAAATTCTATGTACTTCGGTTTTCATCTCACTCTTTTTCTATATATATATATATATCTCACTTTATTTACTCAATATCTTCAAATGGCCGCAATCACTATGCTATTACATTAAATCTTTTATTTTGAAAGTCTATTCTAATTTAAATTCTATATAATAATATGTTATTATAAGGTAATAAATAAATAAGCCTAGGTTCTATTCAATTATATTAGTAGATAAATAAATGATAATACGCTTAAAACAGATTAAATAAAGACAAAATTTACAATTCGTTCTTAGGAAATCGTCTTTTGATGTAATTTACGTAATTAATATATGTCCTGTTGCGATACTCTACTAATTAACTAATTAATTCCTTAAAATTAGAATGTTGGCTGCTTTAAAATCCACTAAAAACCAATTTTCCTATAAGAAAAAAGGATCTGATTTGAATCGCTCACACTATTTTCTCTTACAGAATTGTAATTCATCAATTTTCTTCAAGACATAATTTTTATGAAATGTTTATTTGTATCAATCTTAAAATGAATAACTTTTTCGAGAAAAGTATAACCTCCTCTCCCCCCAAACCTCTTTAACTCCACTTTCTCGAATAAAAGTTTTCATTAAAAGTGATAGGTCTTCTATAATCACAGTTAGTGTACCAAATTCCAAGAAATCATTCCGTGTTTTTATGGAGAAAATCACAGAAAAGTGATAAAACTGTCCAATATGGCGCGATTGCCCGTTTTTGAGATTTTGTTGCTGACATACTCACACGATTTTCTCTTTCGGGAAATTCAAACACAAACCACCAAATTGCAACATAATTTATAATATTTAATATTATATACTTGGAGGAATTGTACAATAAACTGACACAATGCTTTAGACCAGTAGTTTCCAAACTTACCGTTTTTTTTTCAGATAAAACAATCTGCGCCCCTCTAAAAATGAGCCTTATTTAAATGAACATACAAAGATGCAATGTTAAATTTGTAATATTTTATCGATCTATTTTATTTACAGAAATGTAGGTAGAAACCAGTGGCGTCTCCTGGTGTTCAAAGTTGGGCGTTCTTTAATCCATCTAAGTGAAAAGATTCTCGTTAGTGAGTAAACTTTTCTAATTAGTAGATATACAGAACGTATTATTCTAAGCATTAATAAAGAGCATTAATATAAGCATGTCTTCTACTACCCGTATAGCTCCGATTCTTTTTCAGTTTTAATGGTTATTCTTTCTTTTTGTTCTTGTTATCCCTGTCACTGATTTGATTAATGTTTTATTATTATTAAAAGTGAATTAGGTATTTCTTGATTAAAGAATCATTTTCGTTATATTTTTGGCTCTATTCAAACAAACTTGGAACCTACTAGTGGTAATTTTTGGTTTTTTAATTTGCAAAATTGATTTTTCACCGGAAATACTTGATTTGAAGTCTTCTGGGTCCGAAATTGTGTTTTTTTTTCAGTATCATTATTCGTGATACTTGCGCTGAAAATTGTCATTAAAAAAGATATTTAACGTAATCAAGAGTATCGTTTTCAGGCTAACCTATCGTCATCAATGCGACATCTGTCGATAGAAAAAAAAATCAGAATTATAAATCTATAAACAATTCTTAAATTTATTATCCATATAGAAATAACAAATACATATTTCTACTGGTCTTTAAATAACCTGATTGTTACAGAAATAACAAGAATGTTACATTACGGTTATCATTTCTAAGAAATACTGAAGGCACTGTTAAGTTCTTGTGTTCTACTTTGTTAGCGAGTTGTCTTTAAAGACATAGTAATAATTTTTAAAAATAGTAAATAGACGTCTGTAAATTAGTGTAATGTTGACATTTATTATTAAATGGTTCTAAAAACAAAATATGCAATTTGCTTGATATTTAAACACTGCACTAATGATAGAATGTAGTCAGCGATGGAATAAAATCAGCTGTTTTATATCTATATACAACTTGAGAATGTTTGTGTTTCTTTCTCTTTCTCTAATTAATACAATCGATTTTAACAAACGATCTTTATTGGAATTCAGTGATTTTCAAGTTTTGCACATCTCTGTTGTCGAATTTGAAATCAGTGCTTGTGTTCACAATGGAACTTGGACATTCATTAATGAGACAGAGGATGTTATTGCTATGGAGCATGTGTATACCCTGAGTGCAATCGATTCTACTGGCAAAAATCCGTTCTTGTATGAAATCACTGTTGACTAATCCGAATGCAATCCTTAGATATGCTTTAGGTAAGGGATCAAATATCTTTAGATTTTGTAGAAAATTATATAAATACATACATATATATTTGAAAAGATGTTATACTTATGTATTTAAATTGTAATTACTATGATTATAAAGAACAGCTGACTTAATAATATCTTCGAATTTCAAAACAGCTGATCATTATTTTTTTATTTTTTACTCAACTTTTTTTTTTTTTGGTAAATAAAAAAAATGTGACATTTCTAATAAAAATAATTAATATCACCATGACCTAGAAAATTTCTATTTAGAAAATAAAATATTAAAAATTAAAGAAACTTTTAAATACTATCAATTATTGCATAAATTTTGTCACGCCAGTCACATTTTGCCACAGCCTCCTTTTTTAAGAAGGTTTTTATTAAAATTCTTATCGTCTCCGATTTTAGAGATGTGTATACTGTACCTCGGTGTTAAAGAGGCCAATGTCCAAAATTTGGTGAAATGAGATAGATATAGCAATGAACATATTAGATCATAACGTCCTATTTTTAATTCAATAACGTCCCAAGTCCGAAAATAAGCATAAAACCTTTAAAATAGAAAGTATACTCAGGCCAATGTTCAGAACACCTTAAGAAAAAAAAGGCCAACGTGCACATTGGCCCCGGACTCAATCAGCGTTAAAATAATTTAGGGCCAATCCCCTGTTGAATATGCTCCTAAAAATGATACTTGTGCAAAATGCGATAGGCTATCAATGGCATTGTAATCTTTAATGTCAACTCTGAACCAAACAAGAATTTACTTATCGAGCAAAAAGAACAGCACTTAAATTTTGCTCAAACAGCGTACGATCAAAAAGCAAATGATAACGCATTAAGTAAGTCTGATGAGCGATTTGCTGCGGCATAATTTGATCTCGATAAATGTTTGCCTACACAGTTTTTGAGAAAAGGGGGTTTCATTTTATAAATGGTGGGTTTCCACAAGGCAGCATTCTAGGATCTATATTATTCACAGTGTACACAGCAGACATCCCAAACTTTCCTTCTCAGACGATACTGCCATCCTTTCTAGTCTACCCATACTGACCCAGTAATATCCCATAGACAGCTACAGAACCATTTATCATCTCTTGAATCGTGGTTCAAAACTTGCAGAGTCAAATTAAATGAAAACAAATGTCAGCATGCCACATTCACCCTTCGAACTTACCTCTCTTCCGATGTACTGTAACAGTATCCCATTACCTGCTGCTGATGTTGTCCGCTATCTTGGGCATCACATTGACTAAAGACTTACATGGAATCCACCCACACATGCTCAAAAGAAAGAACTTAACATACGATTCAGACTAATCAAAGACTTCTGGACAACAGATCGAAACTCAACTACAAAACAAAAGCCTGATCTATATAGCCACCTTAAAACCTGTTTGGGAATACGGAATTGAGCTGTGGGGTTCAAATAAGCGTTCCAACCTTCAACGTATCCAATCCCTGCAATCCAAAATTCTTAGAACCATTGTCACCGCTCGCTACTATGTACCCAACAAAACAATCCACACAGACTTAGACATACCCTTCCTACAAGAAGTTATCCAAACACGATATAATTAACTCCAAATATCCTTATTCTCTCATTATAACCCTTTTGTTCGACGTCTTTCGTCCCGAATTCCGACGCCTGAAACGTCAATGGCTATGAGACAGCGCTCCAGGAAGATAACAAACATTAACATGCTTACTAGGAGAACTACCACTGGGTAGTTCTTCTCTCTTGCGTTTTATGGTTATTCAAACAAATTTACTTTGGCACTTATGGTGTTGTAAATAACAAAAATAAAAACAAAATTACCTTTTATTTGAATATATCTGTTTTAAAACTGAATTTAATATTTTCTTATATCTTATAAATATAGCCCATTTTTTCCAGAACTTTGCTAATGTTGTATTAAACCCTGGGGCCGATGTCTATGAATGCGTTCTTCACTTACGTCGAAAACTGAAAAAACTGTCCAGTAAAAGCGCACTTCCGGTTTACTAATTTTCTAGAAACTCGGGATTCTGGCCATCTATTTAGTTCTAATTAATTTTGTTTGGATGATAGAATTGTATAATCAACTACGGAAAGCACTTTAGAGAAAAACATAACACCTCCTCTCCCCTAAAAGTGCCCTTAAATGAATTTTCCCAGAGAAATGTTTTAGTTAAAAGTTGTAGATCTTTGTACGATTAGTTAATATAAGAAGTTTCAAGAAAATCCTCGGAGCCATTTTTGAGAAAATCGCGAGAAAGTGAAAAAATCATCTAGTAAAGTGGAAGAATTTTGACAGATAACGTACTCTCAGATCCCATGATGATAACTAAACGGAATGTCAAGTGTGAACTTGCAGTAATTTTCGGCTTTTGAGCTGCTGTTCACACACACACAGACCTTTGCTAAAAACCATTTTTTTGGACCTCAAAACGGATATTTCCGGTGAAAATTCGATATCGAAAATTTGACACGATTACAATACTTCCCCATACTAGGAGTAAGAGAAAGTAAAAAGTGGAATAAAGGATTTAAATTTGGTTCCATGTTATAAGGGGAGTTGGTCGTAAACAAAATCGACCGCTTTCCTTCCTCTTATTTTCTCATATTCTCACTCCCACTGTCTTTCTCTCTCTCTCTCTATCTGTGTGTGTGCGTGTGTGTGTGTATGTGTGTGATCGTGTCAAATTTTATAACTGAGTTTTATCGGAAATACATGTTTTGAGATCCCCTGAGTACGATAAAAATGAGTACAGCGAATGGTACGTATGGTGTGTGTTCGTGTGTGTGTGTATTTTCCTCTCTCTCTCTCTTCCTGTATCTCTGAATCAAATTTCTCAAAAACGAAACATCGCAGGTCGCTTTTGACGGGTATATTGCCTGCATCTGACCAAAATGCAAAATCCATCAAGTGCAACTGTTACTTTACTGAATTTTTTTTTCTTTCGCTTTTCGCTATTTGAACCCCCACCACCTCTATCACGTCAAATAAGTAAAATTTCAAGTTTATAGGAAGTATATAGATAGGCAAGGTAATGGTGTATTTCTAAACTTAATTTCTGATCAATAATTAAAAGGAATAATATTGAGTTATTACTGAATTACGAAGGTGATGCGGAATACGCATGCGCAAACAGAATAACAATGACCGTAAGTTGACAGAACTATGTCATCTGTTGACTTGTACACAATGTTTAACATTCTGATGATGTTGATCTAATGAATAGAACCTTTTTCCTGGGGATACATTTCGAGTATATTTCGAGCACTACTCAAATACCGTTATATATATATAAACAGGCCATGTAAGATACTTAGAAACCACTTCCTTAAAACTGAGCCTAATCGAAATTCGAATTTTTTATCTGGAGCTCTTAAGAATTGTATCTTTTTAACAAAAATTATAAATAACGAGCTCAATATGTTTTGCAAATCAGGTAAAGTGGTTGCATATAGATGGTGTATTAAAATATTTCTACCAATCAGAATATTCCTTCCTGCATTCCATGTTATTTATATATCTATTTTATTTCAACGTTTGCCACTATCTCCTTCTTTTTTTAAATTCTGCCTGTTACCCTGCCTAAACATAAATCTATTTTCTTATT
Source organism: Triatoma infestans (assembly GCA_011037195.1). Classification (NCBI taxonomy): domain Eukaryota; kingdom Metazoa; phylum Arthropoda; class Insecta; order Hemiptera; family Reduviidae; genus Triatoma; species Triatoma infestans. The sequence continues at coordinate 430,874 of JAAEAF010014320.1, forward strand.
CATTTTGGTCATATATTTCTAAATTAGCAAATATAATAGACTATACATTGAAAGTTCACTTTAAAATAAAATTTAAAATATCTGAAACGTTCATAAGATTTCTTTTTATACCAACTCTTACAATTTTAACTGACGAATTTCCTTAAAACGTGGCATTTGTACTAAACATTCAGTTACAAGTTCTGATTTGAAGATGGAGGAAGGAAGTGAACCAACAAGCAGTAAAATACAAATTAAATGTAAGGTTTGTTATTTGGCTTTAGGAATCATTTCAGCACAATACAACAATCTCAACAGACCGATTTGGGGATTACTTATTATCGAGTCAGCAATAGAATTGAAAGCAACACTGCACGGAAGCATTTTTAGATACTATACAGGCTTTTGATTCTCCGGGTTAAGTTTGGTATCCTGGGTTGTTGTACAAAATTGAAAAAGTGTCTCCCGTCAACTGTTTCTTCATTCGCATTTTCAGTTCTCAGTGCTGGGATTCCTTTCTCGTCAATTTGTTTGGGAGTATCACAGGGGTGTATGCTTAGACCTGTACTCTATCCTATATATATATATATATATGTCGGACATACTTACACAATCATCTACAGGATTTTGTACTTATTATCTTATTACATGGGGTAGAAAAGTGGTGAATTAATAAAATGAAAGCATGCCAAAATGCCACAGCAGGACTCCGATCCTCTTCCTCAATAACATTTGTCTTTCTGGGCAGAAATAGTGCGCATTCTTAGGCTTTTTAGGGACAAAACGAATCTAACGTCTTAAAAAAATATATCAAGCAATAACTCAATGCTTTACAGCCTTCACTGAAGACTATCTAAATTACATAAGGGACTGAAAAGATATAAATATTAACACATTCAAACTCTTGTGGACTAACGGAGTGGAACCATGGAATTCCGCAACTCTTCATTTCTTTTTCTTTTTTTTGTTGAGATATTTTGTTCACATATTCTCACACATACAACGTACACAAAGAATGAAGAGAAAGTAATGATAAAAAAAATCGATTCGTAAGAATAGTCACATTAATTAATAAGAATTCCTTGGAATAATTAAATCTTTTCTTCATAACCGATCTACACACTTTTACAAATTTATCTTCTTCTTTTTGCCCCTCTTTGTTTTAAAATAACATTATTATTCACTTTTTTTTCTATGTTTTTTAATTGCATACTTCTGAACAGCTTCCTTGATATTTCCCGAGCGTACGCGCGCACTCGCTAGATCAACACCGGCCGCAACTCCATAGTAATCATAGGTCAAGTACCTTCATTTTTTTATTTGTTTTTTTTTCTTTTTCTTCCTTGCATTAATATATTTTATACAGAGAGGTTAGAGAAGAAAAAAAGTCAAGGTAGCAGATTACTGCCGATAGGTGGCGCTGTAGCTAGTGTTTTTATTCTCCACAAGTTTTTTTTTAATTGTTTCTATTAATTATATAGAAAAAATGTACCATAATTGGTGTATAATCATTTGTACAATTTATATAATAAATAATAATAATTATTACTATCTTGGAAGTGTAACAGCTGACTGCACTGATCAGCTGATCTAATTAATATTTAAACAAAAAAATCAGCTGATTATTATTATCAACATATACTAAAAAAAATTACTATACAATTTTGTTGTAAAGAAATAAATAAATAACAAAAAAGCACCAAACATCTCTCCAGCCTGTTTTATAACTTGTTGCATCTCTTTCACTGGACTACATCTGGTTGGTAATTCACTCTCTCCCTTTCCAATTATATCTTAACTAGTTAATCATAACCATGGCCAAATATATACTTTGATAGTAATACCTAGTGAAAGTCTCATCTCATTTCTTCTCGGCTATAATATTGTGTGGGAATTACTGGCAATCATATTCTACTAAGGCAATTCTTTAATTTAGAATAAATAATTAATTCTGGTATGCAACATTCTCACTACTTTCTTTTAATACAATTATTACAACTCGAGTTTTATAAATGTTCTTCAATCTAGGAATTTTTACTTAACAACCAATGCCTTTTTAATATAACTCACGATTTAATATTACTCACATGTCTACTCTGGACTAATTTTCACATAATATAAACTGATTTATTGTGTGTTTTATATTTTATGATTTATATTTATGTTGTTATTTTATATATTAGCATAAGATTTTCTGCAATTCAGCTTATTATTAGTGTTATTTCATCTTTTTAGTTCTTATTAGAAACTGTATTTTTTTGTTTTTTTGTATCACTTTCTTCTTTCAAGCAAGTGCAATTATTGATTGTTTTGTGTATTTTATTATTATGTAAAATGGGCATTGCCCCTATGTATAATAAAATACAATCACATATAAAATATAGAACGAGTTGAGACGTAAATTACACAAATAGTTTTTTTAGGACATACCAGCTAATTGTATGTGTTTACATTTAAACTAGCTTGCAGCGCTACCATGGCCAGCTACAAAAATACGATTTTTGCAATTTAAAGGTAAAGCAAATGTCCCAAAATTCCATTAATTCAGAGAAAAAAAAAGTTTCCAATAAAAATATACTTACATGTGTGTAATTCTTTGTCACAGTTTTTGAGAAAAATTCAAGAAAGTATTATACTACAATGTTGTACGTGATCCGGAGGGTAACTGATTTTCTTCATACTGAAATTCTGCCTATATTATGCAGGCGGTAGAATAACCATGAACTTTATGAAAATGGCAGTATATTATGCAAAGTTTGAAGAAAATCTTTGCAGTCATTAATAACAAAAACCATTCTAAAGACGTACTTCCGGCTAATGGATTTCGAATGACATTTGCGTGTTGGATCCGATGGTGACTAAATGGAATATCTAATTTGAGCTTACATCGATTTTTTTTTTTAAGATCGTTTGAGCTCAAACATGTGAAAACTTAGTTCGACCATTTTACGCGATGTCCAAATTCCTTCTTGTCGTCATAAGAGAAATAGAGAAAAAAAAATCAGTTATGAATAACTCACACGACTTTCTCATACTGCAGTTGGTACAATTGGAAAAATTGGCAAATTTGCTTTGAACGTGAAAAATAAATAAATGTTTTCAGAAAAGTAAATATAGAAAGGCGGGGTTACATACTGATAGGCAATCTTGGCCCAGATAGAAGTAGAATTTTTTTTTTTTAAGGAAAGCGCAATCTAATCTGTCGCCCAAAATCCCGCTTCAAGGAATTTTCTCGGAAAAAAGTTTCAAACCAAAGTGATTGGTCTCTGTAATGCAGAGAGTATATTAAGTTTTACGAAAATACTCGGTGTCTTCATGGAGAAAAATCATAGAAAAATGAAATACTGTTCAGTAAACTCAGATTTCCGATCAACCAATTTTCTTCAAACTCGGAATTTCCGTAATACATTTAATTCTAATTAATATTATATAGAGGATAGAATCATAAAATAAACTAATATAGCACTTAAGCGGTAAACATAACCTCACCTTTCCACTTCAAAATGAATTTTATGTGTAGGTAGTACTTAATGAGTAGCTCCTTATATGTGGAGTTTGTGTAGTAGGTTTCAATAAAATCGTTGGAGCCATTTTTGAAAAAATTGCCCAAAATTAAAAAAGAAAAAAATCATTGAGTATAGTGGTGTTTCCGGTTAACTAATTTTAACCAAAACCTTTCACTGGGAACTTTAGAAAAACATTCACGTCTGAGTTTTTGATTGCAGTTATATTTTTTCAATAATTACATCAAAATGTTTACATTAAATATGGATCATAATTACAGTATTTGTGCACTTTAAAATAAATAAATTAAGATGATTATAACAATTTATAGTTCTTATTACTAACCTATTTAAAAAAAGCGAAAAATACTAAAACACAACCTTCAACAAAATAGCCGTAATATTATTAACCTTGAGTCAGTTTTATCAACTCTTAATTTCGTACTTATCATAATGGCAGTGTTTGTCTATTTTATGACTAGAAACCAACTAGAGCATATTAAAAAATAGATATATATATATTTGCAATAAAAAATAGTAAATAAAAATACCGATCTCCATGTCCTTGATACCACTTTAAGAAAAAATATATTAACCTTTAATTCATGTGCCACTTTTTTTTAATATCCAAATTAGCGTATTATTAATATCCAAATTAGCGTATTATTAATATCCAAATTAGCGTATTATTAATATCCAAATTAGCGTATTATTAATATCCAAATTAGCGTATTATTAATAAATACCTGTTTTAAAGAAAAATCTCTTAATTGAAAGCTGTTGAAAGTAGAGCAAGAATCACTTTTTTATATAACAAAATTAGGCCACTTTTTTATTATTATTAATTCTCATTTTTATATTAAATAAATCACAAATTTAATGTGGATATATTTATTTATTTTTAAACTTACTAGTCAATTTCTCTAGCTTGAAGAAAGAAAATCTTATATGAAACATTAAGACTTTCTCTTACTGCAATGCTCAGCACTTTATTAATGAGTCGCCTCATAAAATCTCAATAAATAATAATATAACTAAAAAAGAGAGAATCGCTTTATTTGTAAAAAATAATTCTTTTTTGAGAAAAATTACTCAAAAAATTTAATTAAGAAAAGCCTATACTAATTTTGCTGAAATTTAGTGTCAGATATCTGATAACAATGATTGAAACAAAAAAGGACTTAAACTGCAACCTTGCCTCACACCTTCATAACTTTTGAATCTCTTTTTATAACCATTATTTTTATTTTATTTCATTCCAATGCTCGCATAATCTAATGAATCATATCTCAGGTCAAGAAATTGAATGAACCAATACATTTAGAAATAACTAAAAAAAAAAATCCTTTTTTTATTTGCTCTGAGTTATAAAACAGTTGTTGCCATTAGCGGCCTTCTTAGTTTTTATTCGTACAGCGGCAGTAATTTCTGTAAACTTGAGCAATAAAAATGACCATTTGAAGTCGCCTGTGAAACTAATAGGATAAATGACAATCTCTTTCTCTCTCTACAGCCGATAAAAAATATTTCTCATCATTGTATCCAGGGATCGCTATGGGGGTCTACCACATTTCATTAAATTAATCATTAGCAATTGCTTACAATGCGACTTCTTTTTGAACCAACTCACTTAACGTTTGAAATTTAATGGCAATAATTCCGCGAATCACTCTTAACTCATTCCTTAATAAAAGCGATAGGCTAATTGTCTGTGCAGTTGCATCCCAACTTTAAAGAAAAACTTTAGAGTCGTTTCCGAGAAGATTCCTTAATAATTCAAAAACCTATTTGATAAAGTTGTTTTTTAAGATTTGGAATTCCAACAATCTTTTGTAATGTATAATAAAAATATTCATAATAATTGTCTTCATCTGTAAACTACATCTGTAAATGAACTGAAATGAAATTGAACTTCTATACGATATAATACAAAAGAATTTTACACATAATAAAACGCATAAAGACTATCTTATAAAGGCTCTACTTAAGGTCTGTAGGGAGTCTATAGAATTTTTCTTCTTAAAAATTATATTCAAATAAAAATTTCATTAAATTGAACCAAAATTTTAGTAGAACTTTGTTTTTGCGATGTATGCGGAGTTTTCAATAGTGCCATCCAATCTTTACCGTTATAATGTATTCCAATAAAATTTCCCTGGTTAAGGTTACTTTAGTAAAATATTTAATCCTTTGTTTAGTTAATGATGGACAAATTGTGGAAAAAAAAAAATGAAATAAGTCCTCTTGTTCCAGGTACGAACTGATATTTATAGCTTAAATATTAAGTACATCTTCTCTAAATTTTATGATCAGTTTTTATGAATTCCAGCGGAAGCGAATCATAAATGTTTAGGTTTTTTTTTTTTGATCAAAATCAAGTTGGGACTTAGTACAAAGTTTTATTTTTTATTTGGGATTAGTAGAATTTTTAATTTTTTCCAAACAGGTGTGTGTAAACTTTGTTTACATTAAGTTTCTAATAGATTAAGAAATCTCTCCACAATTTATTATCATTACAACTTTTATAGCTTGAAATAATCTTTTTGTTGTTGTTGTTATAACGTCTGAATTCTTTTAAACCAATATATTTCTTTTTTAATCACCTGGAAGGGCCATAGTTTTAAAAGCCTCTTATCAGGGAGACTCAAAATTAATTTAAATTATATAACAGTTTAAATTGTATACAGAAATAAGGGAACTTGATTGGTTTCACAATGGAGAAAGGCATTTGGTTTGAACTGAGGCAGTCTAAATAGTTTCTTTATAAAAACTAAAGTACCTTCTCAATTTCATTAAATATCTCCCCTTCCCAAGCTTGAGCACCATAACAGGTAATTGATCTGCAAATGGGCTTCTAATGTATATTAATATTATAAAGGTGCAGCACCATACTACTGAAAATTGATGGGTTAAATGCTACAGTATACTACAAATATACTCTAGTGTAAAGCTCAACGCTACTGTTTCCCCAGAACCCCCCACCACAAAAAAAATCAACTTTCCCGGGGAAGTGTTTCAGATAAAATTGATGGAAATTTATTTGCGTAAATAATATACGAAGTCTACAGAAAATCATTGGAGCTATTTTCGAGAAAATTGCGAAAAACTGAAAAAAAAAAGCTACAACAGTAAAGTCACAGTTTCGGTTGATGAATTTTGTCCGAAATCTCCGTGTCAGATACGGTGGTAGTAACCCAGACGGAAATATCGTTTGAACTAACTGCAAGTTTTTGTTTTTGAGAGATATTTTGTTCACACACACACACACACACACACACACACACACACACACGTATAGATCATTCGCAAATAATATTTTTGAAAATTTGACACGGTCGCATATCCCCCCCCCCAAACTGACCAGGAATATACGAGAAAGTCTTATGTAACATTGTGAGAATTCGAGGGTAGAAATGTTTCACACGGAGTATATTTCGTTTGCCCCTACCCGAGGTGGGTACAGCATATGTAGAACAAGTACAATGAAAACATCTCATAGTTACTCCAAACTAGCATTCACTAGTGTTAACAATCTCAAGCAGATCTGATTGGATAAAACTTTCATCATTATCATCATCAAAAATCATATGCATGGCTACGAGCGTGACAAGTTGAATCATATTACTAAAAATAAATAATAATAATAACCTTCTCCGACATTAACTATAAATATTTTGAAGATAAAAAAAACAGTTGATCTATTCTGAACGAACCTTACTAACAGTTGATCTATTTTGAACGAACCTTACTAACAGCTGTTCTATGTCCCTTTCCACCTCGATACAAAGAATATGCCATCTAGGATAATATCAATAATCGTATGATTTCTTTACTCTAGCATATGTTATTTAAAATGACTTGCAAATATTTCCTATTTTTATTTACCGATTTAAACTAACAAAACGCCATCTCTCTCACACACTCTGTGTGTGTGTGTGTAAAGTGTAATGTGTATACAAAACGTATACTATAATGACGGAGCTAATAGCTTAAATTTCTTTTACTTCAAATAATTCATTCTTAATTGACGGTTCAATACTAAGTTGTGATTTAAGCTTAATTTTTTTGAATGATTTAAATGGTAAATCAATTTTTACTTTCATTTACTACTATTACATTTTATTGCTAGCGTTTTACATTTTCAAATTTGTGTTTTTACCGGAATTACATGAACTACATGTTTAAAATAAATAAGAATACTTAACGTGAATATGGGAAAAAAATCTGGTGTGATTGATTCACACAACCTTCTCTTACTGCAATTAAAACAATTATAATTGGCGCAAGTTCTTTAAATTTCGAAGTTTTGACTAAATGTATTATTAAATAAATAAAATAAATAATATTTTATTGTCAGATATTTACATATTTACAATGTTAAGTGTACCAATTTTCATCTTTACCACTTCACCAAATTCTCTACCACACAGTATGTATATAATTCACAGTGTGGTGTTGGAAAAATGACAAAGAAAAAATGTATTATTGAATGTGTTTACATTGTAGACCAGAAGACAGCGCTTCAACCGCTTGAAATCTAACACAGATTTCTTAAAACCTCCGGAAAAATATTGCAAATAAAACGATAAGTTCATATTGATACAGTTAGCATTGTAACTATTAACAAAAATTTGTTTGAACCGTTTTCGAGAAAAATAAAAGGAAAAATTTAATCTGCTTAAAAATCGCACTTCCGTATTCGCACGATTGTCTTCAAACTTGGAATTCCACTGGTTCATTTAATGCACTTTAATATTATATAGGTGGTGGTGGCACCAAACGTACATTGTACTGAAATAGCGCTTAGCAGGATTCTGAATTTGAAGCTTATAACAAAATCTACTGTGCTGGATAAAATGTATTTTTGTAAAATACAAATCGGCATTTATTGTTTGTATAGTTGTTAGTATTTGCCTGTGGTTGGGATCAAACCCTACGCTATCAAAAGCCCCACCACTGCAACAAACCAGATCTAGAACAAAAATCCAGACCCGGGTCTAACCCATCTAAGATTCACCACAGTCCGAACAAATCGAACAACAGCCTTAGACGGAAATAGCTTAAGCTCTTCCACAAGCCTAATTTCCTCACAACCTAAGCAATGTGTCATAAGATGGATGGTGTTTCCTCCTCTGTCTTGCAGACACTACAAAAGGGTCTGGCATGAGCCCCATTACGAAAAGGGGTCTCCTAAACCATAGTGCCAGTAAGGGATCCAACCAGATGCCTGAGAGAGGTCCATGAAAGACAGGGCAACATCTCATAATAGCCCTGTCTGGCCCCCAATGAGTATCTTAGACTACCAACAACCCACTGTGCTCACCTATAGGGATGAATGCTGTGAAGCTATCCATGACTGGAAGCTTGACAGACATGTGCTTGCAGACAGACCACAGCAGGCTCGGGATCAATGAAAGTGAGAGAGGCGCCTAATTTGGTAAACCTATGCACCTCCTCATTCCCAAAAATTCCCATATGATCTGGAACCTAGACAGAAGCAGATCCTTCAAAGAAGAAAGCTCTTCCAGTCTTTTAGAAAATTCTAGCACCAACCTGAATTCAGCGCCTTCAACGCAACTTGACTGTCCGAACAGGTACAAACACCGTTTAAATTAGTGTTACAAACCCTTTCATCTAAAATACAACAAAGGATAGTATAAACCTCAGCCTGGAATACAGTGTTTCATCCACCAAGAGATACTACCAAGTGATCTGCTGTCTCAAAATATATCGCAGTTTCAGACCTACCATCCATTCTGGTACCGTTCATGTAACACCGTACGTGTGTTTGTACAGTAAACGGATTTTATAGAAAAATCATTGAAGCCGATTTCGAAAAAAACGTGAAAAAATGAAAATCAAATAATTAACAAAGTCGCAATTCCGACATTTGATTTCAAAACTTTGACACGATCGTGTTAATTTCTCTATGATCAAAGCATTTTTAATTCATTTGGGGTTTTTGGAGTATTCCTCTAAGTCAAAGCCAGAATTTTCTAAAGTCAAAGTCATACTGTATTTTGAGTGTTTCTGATGCTCAGAAAGGACGATATGTTTTCCATACAATTCCATTTATTTCTTGTTCTAGATTCTTCAAATGTTCCTTCCTATGCCAACAGAATTACGGGTGACAAAAGAACTCTTAGCTCTTTGCCTTTCATTAAGAGAAATCTCTTAATCATCCAAAGACAAGTATTTTCCTTATATTGTCATGGATGCGCCAGAGAATGACCAAAAGGTCCAAAATAGGAGCTAAATAAAAAAGACAAAGTTAAAATCTTGTAGAATAATTAAAGGGTTAATATTTTTGTTTTTTTGTTCATTAAAAGAACGAAAACAAAGATGTTCAATGTCAAGCTCATAGAACTGTCGTCTTCAAAAAGAATGCTGCACATCAAATAACCATCTTCAGACACTCAGGCGGCATTAATTTAAGATGATATTATCTACACCGTGACTAATGTCTCCACTAAAGTTCATGAACCATTACTGTTTAATTAAGGAATTGTTAAGAATGCGACATATGAAAACACTCTTTCACAGCCGTCCTCAAATTGCAGTTCCAATCGACAAATTTATGTTTTAAAGCCGACATTTTTCAAGTAAATGTTTAGTTGCTTAAACTCTCACCAGTTGGTGGAACATACTACTAATGCCCTGGCAATGCAGAAGAAAGATTGATGTCTTAGCTCTTAAAATTATTTTTTTTTCAGGAAAAATGTATCAAATAAAAGTTTTTGGCATCGTAGTATGCAGCATCTAATCTAAAATTTTATGAAACATTGAAAAAGAAAAAAAACATTCAGTATGATGCACTTCCGTTTGATCGATTGTCTCCAAAACCTTATTGCAGGTTTCTCGTGATAGAATTCAAACGAAATATCGAGTTCCAATTTTCTATACTGAGCACACATTCGCACAGACAATACAGACATACAGACCATTCGCTAGAAACATTGTTTTCGTGCTCGGGCGATCTCTCATAATTGTATTTCCGGTGAAAATTGTTTTTCAAAAATTTGACATGATTGCAATTTACTTTTAAGAGAAAGTAAAAAAAAAGTCTGGTATGAAACACTCACACTATTTTCTATTACTATAATTGAGACGGAGTTATAATTGTCATATTTTCTTCAAAAATTATAACTTTTATTATGTAGTTAGTAAGCTTCCATGTTTATATCAATTGGGAAAATATAAATGAAATGTCTTTTTTGAGAGAAGCGTGACCTTCCAGTTCCCCAGAAATTCTCCAAAAACAATTTTTCTTGAAAGAAAGTTAAAAGTGATAGGGCCATATAAGTATAGTTAATGAAACTAAATTTAATGAAACACGTTGGTGTCTGTCAGGAGATTTGCACTTCCGGTCAACAGATTTTCTTCAAATACGAAAATCTGAAAACACATTTAATTCTAATTAAATTATGTGGCGCTAATGACCATTGTAGGTGATGCGAAAAAAAACATTATACCGAATCGTATAGTAAATTGAAATGGCACTTTAGAGGAAAGCGTAACCTTAATCTCCTTCCGCCCCATAATTCCCCTTAAATTTATTTTTCCTGTAAAATGATTCTATTAAAAGTCATAGACTCAAATGTGTATATAGTAATATGTAAAATATATTTATATATAATAGGGGCGGGTGTTAGTGTAGTGGTTATGAGCATGGACTTGTAAGTGGGAGGACCCCAGTTCGAGTCCCGCGTATAACTGCTAAATTTTATATTGGTATGAGAAAATGTTAACAGTAAAGCAGGTACTTCCGCCCCCGTCCACGACACCTAATTTGGTAGTTGGACGTTAAGCCCGCCTGAAAAAATAGGCATTACTTTACTTTACTTTTACTTTTTATTTATACATAAAGTTTAAAGAAAAACTTAGAGCCGTTTTCGAAAAAATGGTAAAAAATTAAAAAAATCAATTAAGGATGCTGGTACTTCCGGTTGACTGATTTTCGCGAAAATCTTACTGTCAGTCCCTCTGGATAGCACTTAAAAACTAATCTCAAGTTTGAAGTTTCTTCGCCTCTCCGCTGATCACACAAACAGACCATACTCTAAAAACCACTCTTTCATTCTCAGAGGACCTGAAAGTGAACACACACTATTTCCGGTGAAAACAGAATTTCCAAAATTGACGCGATCGCAACACTTTCTCTCTTTCCAACATTGAGAGAAAGTAAAAGTACGTTATATTTCTCAAAAAGCTTGATAATACATAGTTTCTGCAAAAATTTTTACAATGCACCTTTCTTTTTTAAGTTGGCAAACCTGTACTGTTTTTGTTTTGTTGGAGAAGATTTCAAATAAAACAATTCCAACATGGGGGAATTAGTTTAATGGCGAGAGGTCATTTGGATGTTGTTTTTTTTAACCTGTGTAATGTTGTTAACACTTTTTCATACCGGTGCAATTTCTTGGTGATTTGTTCAGGCCGCATGGGTCATTTGCCCCACTCATGGTTATCTGCAAGTAATCTGCTCAAACTATTACTGCCTTCTTTACTTTACAGGGGCATGCGCTTTAGCCTTCAGTCGTTAGGTTTTTTTTTCAAGATTTTCTTCAATCTTCATTGTCATTTTTTTTACGATCCTATTCCTCTTACGATCATATTGACATTTAAATTGAGTGTTCATCCGAAATATCTAGGTACTTGTTTTAGGTTGAGATATCCAGAGCATTTTTTTTTTTTAATGGTCTGTACGTGTTTTTGTTTGTGTCAACCAAATATTTGAAAAATGAAAAATCGCATCTGACGCAAATTCCCGGTCAAAAATCTATCAATCCGAGGTGTGACCTTTGCTGTATACTTCAGAGACATTTTCCGTGGTAGCCTGCTTCATTTTGTGGTCATCGACCGGTTTCGGCGTTCGCCCATCTTCAGGATGCGTTTTTCAGACAGTGTGCCAACACAGACTCGTACAGAGAACTTAGTTTCACACTAACTGAGGTGTATTTTTAAAATACTATAAATAAAGTATTTTAAAAAGTTTTAGAGTATTTTAAAATACACCTCAGTTAGTGTGAAAACTAAGTTACTCTGTACGAGTCTGTGTTGCACACTGTCTGAAAAACGCATCCTGAAGATGGGCGAACGCCCGAAACCGGTCGATGACCACAAAATGAAGCAGGCTACCACGGAAAAATGTCTCTGATGCTTTCTAGCTCTGCGGAACCAACCACCACAACAAATTTGCTGTATACTTTTTGCACTTTCTAAAGATTTTCTCGAAAATGGCTCCTATGATTTTCTTTAAGCTACGCATCTAATACAATCATTTAAGCCGTGAATGAGGAGGTGGTTAGGGTTGCCAAATTAGGCGCCTCTCTTCCTTTCATTGGCTCCGCGCCTGCTATTGGCACATGTCTGTCAAGTTACGGACAGCCTCATCCCTACGGATGAGCACGGTGAGTTGTCTAAGATGCTCACTGTGGGGTCAGGTCGGGGCTTTCAGTGGGGGGGGGGGCTGTGTATTTCACGGACCTTCTCAAGCAGCTGGTTGGTTTCCTCAATGGCATTGCGGCTTTAGGAGACATTTCTATACAATGGGGCTCATGCCGGACCCCTTTTGTAGGGTTTGTGAGACGGAGGAGGAAATTAGGTTCAGGTCCTTTGGCCGGAACAGGATGTCGATGGAAGAGCTTAGGCTATGTCATTTCAAGGTTATGGTCCGATTTATTCAGACTATGGTAAAACTTAAATGGGTGAAACCCGTATTATTTAATTACGAAAAAGTAATGAATTATTTTTAATGTTCTCCATAAAATGTTATGCAAATGAAGTAATTGGCGGGGCCCTAATCTACAGAGGATTACTACTTCAATTATACAGTCTGTGAATAGGTCAATTACACACTTGCAGGACAATAACCTCAGCTGAATTTAAATTATGAAAAGCAGGTGATAGTGGCAGCTATGGCAATTTATTTTTTCTCTCATTGCCATCTCGATAATGACCCTAATGTTAAAAGTGCCCCGCCCGTCAATCTAAAACAAGGTGCTTTATTAAATAAATCTGTAAAACTTCCCAAAACTTGCCGTTTGAAGAGTCAGTGGCCTCATGACCTCCTGCATTGAACACGAAATCTATGACAGTAATACCATTCAAGATATTTTCTCCGCATTCCTTTCATGTCATGCATTTAGTATAATCAGTTTAGCATATAAATAATAATATACAGTTACAAAATATATGAATGAAAAGAGAAAATAATTCAATAAAATAGAGAGTGATCAGTTCTATTTAAATTTTTACTTTCTTCGACTGTTGTAAAAAGGAAGTATTGCTATTGTGCCAAATTTTTGGAATTCAGTTTTCACTGGTAATACATGTGTGTGTGTTCGAACGAAAAATATCAAAATGAAAACTTGGAAGAAAAGTCAAACTTGATTATTTCGTTCAGGTATCACAATTCCACCTGACACGAAGGCCACTTTATTGCTTTTTTGTCTGTTATTTTCATTTTTCCAATTTTCTCAAAAATGATTCCAGCGATTTATTTTAAACTTCCTATTCTATCTAAACATTCATAAATTAACAATCAGTTTTATTTGAAACATTTTCCAGCAAAATTGATTATGGAAAGATGGGGGGGGGGGGGACTTCCAAGTTGAACTCTGCTCTGAAGTGTCACTTAATAGCTGTTAAGTTCTACACCTAAATAATATTTAGAAGTAAGCATTTCTACAAATTCCATATTTGATGAAAATCAGTTTGCCGGGAGTGTGAGTTTACAGAATGAGTTATTTGAGATCTTTGGGAATTTTCTCGAATAGAGTTTCAAAAACTTTCTTTAAACATGGAGTGCATAATACCCTTTAAACACATCACTTTCATGTGAAAACCTGTTTTGCAGAAAATTTGATTTTGAAAAGTTTTTTTGCGGACTGAGCCATTATAAGCTTTCTTAGAAGGGGTTTTGAGACAAAGGGCGCTGTAACATATTTAATACAAGTCCAATAAATATTTAGGAAAATTCTGATTTTGGGAGATATAAATAAAATATCTCTCGATTTATTTCCAGCTAAATTTAACGAAATTTCATTTGAAATAATCTGAGAGGTAATTCAGTTTATACACTTTGAACACGAAATATTCCGAATTAGAGGATATAATACAATGTAATACCAATAGATAGCGCCGTACTAATATATAACAAAATTAATACTAAATCAGCTATATCCATTTTACTAATCCTAGTTAAAGACGTCAGCATATCTAATTTATATGTCATAATTATTTATTACCTGATACTTTTTTTAATTGCAATAAGTTTAATATAATTATTAAACCACTGTACAATAATGGAAAATTATTGTCATATTACAATAATAAAGTATCCTGTAACAACATTCAATTAACCGAATAAATTAACCGTGACTTAGCTACAACTTAACAAGCTCCAGCTAATAGTTCTCTCCCCCTTTAAATAAGGTTCAACAACTTCGTACCTTATTTAGAAAGTTATATTTTGCAACATATGATTTATTTAATTTTAAATCAGCTGATTTCTTTTTATAAAAAACTATAAATCAAACAAATAAATAATTTTCGTAACATCTCTTATTGGTAAAAGGAACGGCCTCAGTTGTGTTTTACTTTCGTTTGTAAAACGTAAATTAGTAATTTATTTCAGAGATGGGAATGATGCGTGAATGTAATCTTGCCTCATTTTTGATACAGCTTCCTCGTTAATATGATTGTTTGCACTAACATGTTTCTACTCTATGATATATTATTCTGTTTAATGTTAAACAATTGGTATATCTAATTAGTTATAGAAAATTGGCCAAACAGTAGCTGGAAAAGTTATTACAGATACAAAAATGTTACCGGATAGTTTACAGTTTCTTTAAGACAATTATATAACTATTCAGTTTATCAGTACTTCCTCATTTATTTAATTGCGTTATAAAATGGGCTCACGGGAGAATAGTTTAATGTTGTTTTCATACTGATAACTGCATAGCATTGCGCTTTAATCATTAGATTTATTTTAATTCGTATAAAAAAAGAATAGGGACATTTTATTTTATTCAGGAAATATCTGTAACTTCCTCTTTAATTTAATTTACCAACATTTATTTCAACTTTGGAAAATTTGATTTAAATATTTCATGAGAAATTTACAATAAAAGAAAATCTGGTATGTCGCAATTCTCAATTATATTTCCCAAGTGAAGCGTCACGTCCCAGTACCCAACACACTTCCGTAGAAATAAATTTTTTCAGGAAGAAACTTCAAACAGACGTGATTGGTTTATATATATATATATATATGTGTGTGTGTGTGTGTGTGTGTATTTATATACCAGGTGTAAAGAATCAATCTAATGTAGAATCCACCTGGTTCCATTGTGCCCATTCCGCTACATAGCTCATATCTGTCTTGTCTCATTAAAAACGCTAGGACGAGAGAAATCTAATCTTGAATTTGGCAACAAGCTACAGGCGCCACATTGTTGGAATCGTTTGCGAGCACAGTGGTCACAAACCCCCACGAAAGTGAAACGGTGGAATCGTCCTTGTGGCTGCATTTCCGCAGTGAGACCCATACTATGTAGATGCTTTCTTAAAAGCAACGTTCTTAAGTGGCAGTGTTTCTTCTTAGCTCTGCTCTGCTGTTTTTCCAAAGAGATAGGTTGTGCGAGTCAAAGAAGATCTTGAAGTGCCTTTGCCCCGCAATTTCTTAATGTCTCCATAGGCGGTTTTGTATGAGATGCCTAAAATGGCTCAGGACCAATCGAGAGGCGCCCTCCTCTGTCAGTCTGTCTGCCTCTTTGTTCTCTTGAATGCTCTGGTGCCCGGCACACAATCCAGCTATATGGTTGGCCAGGATTTCCAGTTCTTTATGGCATTCTTGCCCAATCCTCGGCCTGTTACAGTTCACTTGTAAACTTTAGAAGGGGTTCTGAGGGCGAGTAGCGATTGGTTTTCCTCCATAGTGGGACTCAATTACAATGTATGGTTCAGCCAGCTATTAATATACCATAGAAGCTTTGCTATAATCCAAATTTGGAGAAAATCCGAATACCAGAAGTGCTCTTTTACAGAATAGATTTTTGGAATGTTCTCGAAAATGACCATAACGATTTTCTATAAATCTTGGAATGCTAATTGCACAGGTATAAACCCATTACTTTTATTTGAAAAATTTAAAAAAAAAAAAATGTAGACAATCATGCGGAATTTGTGGCGTTAAATTTCAAATCTTATTTCTGTTGGTTCTGATTAGTGCGCTCTTGTGGGTCACTTCTCTACTTGCTGCCTGGGTTGGTAAGTACCCCATTGCCACTATATTCCTGTTAGGACAAATTAGTGAAATTTGAAGTTTCCTTTCTAAATAATTGCATAAGAAGGTGTAGGTGTAAGAATAAGTCGTGTGAGGTTTCACACCAGATTTTTTTTATAGTATTTACTGTAAGTAACCACCCAGTAGTTGTGGATGGGTCTGCAGAGCTGGAAAGCATCAGAGATATTTTCCGTAATAGTCTGCTTCTTTTCCTGATAAACTAAATTTGCTGTCAAACATCCTGATGATGGGCGAACACCCGATGGCCACGAAAAGAAGCCAGCTATCACGGAAAATATTTCTGAATCTACCCAATATTTTGTACGTGTATGTATTTGACGATTTTCATTTACTTTCGACCTCATTCGGCATTAGTTGAATTTCTACTTTTGCTGGTCCGCACATGTGAAAAGTTCAGAAATCGCAGTTTTTTTAACTATCAGTCAATCAAGCTATTTATTATTATTTACTAAGACATTCCCCTTTCGTTAAGGTCAACATTATTAAAAGTTATCATACTTATTCATCTGTATACACTTTGAATAACAATTTTTTTTATTTTTTATTTTGTATCACATTCAATAATTGACATTCCTTATACTGATTCATTGATCAACATTAAATGAAGTTATCATGGTCGATACCTATATATCGCTTACCGTCACAGAATATTAATCAATTTTATGACGTTATCGTCTGATTGTTGGTGAACCCTGTGCGCTATGATATCATTCTATTTTTATTCCGCTTATATTATTCAGCTTCTAATTTGAATAAAAGTGAAACTATAGTGGTCTGACGTTTCTCCCATCCTTCGACTAATGTTCATATATCATAAATTCGCGAGTTTTTAAAAAGTTTAATTTTATTTAATTATCTGCTAATTGAATTGCGAGAATTGAATTATAATTATAAATGCTTTAAGTAAAAAAAATAATAAAAAAAGTGTAAATATGTGAAATATTCACGTGATTTTTCTGTAATTGCAATTGTAATGACTTTAATTTACAGTTTTATTTTTTGAATTTTGGAATTTTTCTTTATGTACGGATAGCTAATTACACTAAGTTTAATGAAAGCCTGGGGACGTGTTTAGAGAACATCGTGGAAACCTGAGACTAAGAGAACGGTCAGGACATTTGCACTTCCGGTTAAACGGTTTTCTTCAAACTCGGAATTTATTGCTACGGACTCCATAATAAAGGAGTAACAGAAAGTTGTGTGAGTGTTTCACACCAGATTCTATTTTTTTTCATTAATCCAAGTAGCGGAAATTGACATCATAAAGATTACTAGATGGACCGGCTAGACAGCTTTGTATGAATACAATTTATCCTTGGTTAACCACTAATTTTATTATACTGCAATCTTGTGGTTTTCTTCTTACCTGGCAATACTTGAATTGAATGCATGAACCCATCAAAAGCAAATGGTTCATCCAAATACTAAAACTAAACTAAAAACAAAAAAAAACACTAACAAACGTGACATAATTATCCGCCATTATTTTAAACTGAGTGACGTCATTTTATAAATCGATTTATCTGTCTTTACTTTGGCCAAGTTGTAGCATGGTCAATTGTGGTACTTCTCATTTTCATTTACACTTTTCTTATAAAGAAAAAACTTAAAAAAATCTCCAGGAATTTCAAGTTTGAAAGTCTGTTTAGTTATCACCAGAGGATCCGTCACTAGGAAGATTTTCGTCAAAAATCCCTTTCCTTTTTTTTCTGTTTACCGCGATTTTCTTGAAAACCCTCCAGACGACGCAACTTAGTACCCTAACGAAACATATTTCGGGAAAAAAAATTATGGCCAAGTGAGACGCCTCTGCTTCTCATTGAGCTTGTTTTAGTGCTACCCTAGGAAATTCTATACCGTTCGCAATCCGTGATGGGCATTGCAGTAACAAGAGAACACTACAGGGGGGGGGGGCAGTGCGCCAATGACCTCAGATGTTAATATAGCTTTAAAAAAAATGCGTGAATAAATAAAGTGAAAGAAACGGAACTTAATAAAATGTTGATTTAATATTAGATAAAATATATAATGCAATAGATATATTAAATATATTACGATAGATATATTACATTATTTTACTCCGATCGTTTTTCGATATCGAGTTTGCACCGGAAATACACGTTTTAAGGCCACTGAGTCCGAGCAAGTAGTTTGTGTGTGTGTGTATGTAGTATGTATATACGTATGTATGTAAATGAACACCATAGCTCATAAACGAAAAATCACAGAAAGACAAACTTGTCATTTGGTATAAGTATCACCGTGGGATCCGACAGGAACTTATCTGTCAAAATTCCTCAGCCGAAAGAACCACAACTTTTCCTCCACGAAAGAACTAAAACTTTTATTTGCAACATTTCTCCGGGAAAATTCATTTAAGAGGACTATTTGCGGAGGCGTAAGATTATATTTTTCACCGAAGTGCTGTTTTAGTTTCTGAGATATTTTCCGTGATTTCTGTTTGTGGTTAAAATTTTAGTTGATTGTTATCAAATTTAGTAAAACACTCCTTTGCTCTGTGCAAGTCTATGTTGTTACACTGATTTGACCAAAACATCCTGATGATAGGCGAACGTCCGAAACAGGTCGATGACCACAATAACATGCAGGCTATCACGGAAAATATCTGTGATGCTTTACAGTCTGCAGAACCAAGCACAATTGCTATTTTTAGTTTATTATATGATTCCTTCATTTAAGTAATATTAAATAGAATACGTTGCCAAAATTCTGAGTTTGAAAATATTGGTTTACCGGAAGAGTGTTTGTACTGAACAGTTTCTCCAGTTTTCAGCAATTTTCTCCATTAATTACCCTATGGATTAAACTTGTTACACTAATTATAAATACAGAGACCTATCACTTTGTTTTAACCTTAATTTTGGGAGAGTTGATTTGAAAGGGTTTTGGGGGAATGGTTCCTCAAAAAAAGTAGATTTATTAAGTTTGGATTCTCCCATTGATATAACATTAAAAAGAACTAAAGTTCTATTATGAATGTTAAGTTGCTTTCACATATAATTTGTCATTTGTAAAATGCTGTAAGAGAAAGTGGTATATCATTTCACACCAGATATTTTACTTTTATATATATACTATATATATACATTTATGCTTTCATTTTTTCTATCTAACATATGGATAATTTATAACAGTCCGAATAAATTAAGTTGGGTTAAAGGTTATAAAAGAATTAAAATCCTAAAGGAAAACGAATGCGAAAAACTTATGTTGCATTTATACAGTTTCATGAGCTCTTTTTTAAGACACCAATTACAGCTTTAAACTGGCTACCTTTGTTTAAAACGTATTTCTTTTTAACATATCATCTAGTGTGGCTTCGTAATATAAAAGTTCTATCTTTTATTACTATTATGTAACAATATATAACGGTGGTATCATAATATTTAAAACAAATTAGAATGTAACAAAATATAAAACTAACAATATAAGTTTTAGATAATTGCTTGTCTTTTGGTAATTATCTACGTTTAGCGCACATTAACAGAACAGCTGATTGATAGCTGTAAAAAATAATATATTTTGAGTTTAGAAATCACTTGTCATCAGCTGATAAATTACTACCGGCCAAAAAAAATTAAAGGACAGCTGTTTACTTTCACTTAAATAATATTAATATTATGTTTACTGTGCATGTACATGGTCAGTGTGTTAAAATATCTCTTTTAACTATGCTGCAAAAGATTATTTTTAAAAAACTATAATATTAATGGCAGTTAGAATGCGCATGTCTGATAATTACCAGCTGCGCTATTTATTCGCGGAGGAATATTATTAGTAGTTGTTCTTTACATTATTAGTGAAGAGGTTTTCTATCCTGTTTTTATTTTGCAAATCTAGGCAGTTAGAATTGGCTAATTCTCTTCAAACATATAATTGTTACTAATTGTTACTTCAATGATAGATGTTTAGTTTAGTTATACTTTCAATCTACCAAACTACGAACGGAACACTCTAAACTTATAAAACGACTTTTATGGGGAAAACACAACCCCATGCCTTCCGAAAATCCCCTTTAAATGAATTTTCTCGGAAAAAGTTCAGACAAAAGTGGTAGGTTTCTGTATGTAAAGTTACTGTTAGTAAAAACGCACTTTCGGTCTACCGATTTTCAAATTTGATATTCTGTTTGGGTATTACCTTGGGGCGGAAGTTATCGGCCAAAATTCCTCAACCGAAAGTACCACATTACACAATCGATTTTTCTGTTTTTCACAATTTTCCGGAAACGGCTCCACCGATTTTATTTGAACCTGGTGTATCAACTTTGTATGTATCAACTTATACATACGAAGAGCAACAACATTTCATGAAATATCCAAGTAACCTTTAATTTAATAAATAATAATTTTAATTATTAAAACTTTGCATTCAATTGTGCTTGAATAACTTTATTTTAAAAAGTAGGTATTGAATCTACTCGTTTCACCACCGGATTCGTTGCGTTGAACCGCACTACTTTAGAGGAAAATATAACCATACTACTCGCTCAAAATCCCCAATAAATTAATTCTTCCGGTGTAATGTTTCATATAAAAGTTGTAGCTTTTTATTATTATGTGCAGTTGATTAGGTAAGTTTAAAGAAAATAGTTGGAGCCATTTCATGGAGAAAATTACAAAAACTAAAAAATCGATTCAGAATAATAGTGGTATTTCCGACTGAGGAATTTTGATAGACAACTTATTGTTGGATCCCATGGTGATACCTAAATGTATAAAGTTTGAACTTTCTGCGCTATATATACATATAATACACAAACACACACACACACACATATATATATATATATATATATACTATTTTCTATAAACCACTTTTTTCTGACTCAGGGAACCTCAAAGTGTGTATTTCCGGTTAAACCTCGATATCGAAAATTTGACAGGATCGCAATACTCCCTGTGACCAGGAGTAAGAGAAAGTAAAAAACAAAAATCGGTCCTCCCAGTAAACAAGGTGCAGCTTGAGTACGCACACGCGGATAATTTAGAGAAAGAGATCTACTTTCAATTTCTATTGATAGTGTAACCTTTAAACTTAAAAAGCAATATATATATATGTATATGTATATATATATTTAAGTCGTAGGTAGAAGTAAACATAAAAAATCAAGATGAAGCGATTGCTAGCAGTCAGTCAGCCGTTCACCTTTCACTTTATGAAGTGAAAAGAGAACGAAAATAAAACGCGGGCAACCACCACCAGATGTCTCTCTCTCTCTCTCTCTCTCTCTCTCTCTCGGTGGAGAGTTAATCAGTTTTAGAAAGGCAAACTATGGAACTTTTTAAATAATGATAAAAAAGAAATATAAGCCTCTTAGTGAAATTTTGAAACTAAAGTCCACAAGTGTTTTATATGGAGACGAGAGAGGTCATCGGGTCATATAGACCGTATATAACAAACAGTTTACTGTGGTAAAACTGCCTTCACACTCTCCGTTTCTGTTCGGACGACAATAAAAATATCTCTCCATTCCCACTACTGCGCATGTTTTTATTAAAAAAAATAAATAAAATCTAAAACCGGATTATTATTATGACGTAACTAAAATAAACTTTTTCGTTTCATCATCATTTGTAAGTACGTATTATCCTTTTTATTAAATAACTATATGATATGATCATATACCACCAGACAGCGCTAGTTTATAGGTGCTCTGAAATTAAAGTCAGCTATTGGTCTGACAATTAAAGCTCTGGTATTCAAACTATCAAACTGGAGTCCTACGAGCATGAAAAAGTGTAACTATGATTGTGGACAACATAACTCAAAAAAGAAAATCATAAAAAGTTTTAGCTCTGTGTTTGTGTGTGTGTGTGTGTGTGTGTGTGTTGTTTTACCAGAATATCTAAAAACCCAAATTTGCAGGAATCTTTCACTTGGTATACTGTTTAGATATTACCATCATATCTGACACGAAGGTTTCGGGCAAAATTCATCAACTGGAAGTCCGACTTTACTAAACGGGTTTTTTTCTAGTTTTTCATGCCTTTCTTGAAAACGGCTCCAGCGAATTTCTTTAAACTTCGTCTACAATCTGAACACTGAAATCACTATCACTTTATATGAAACATTATCCCGGAAAAATGTATTTCCTGGGGGTGGGTTATGGGAGAACAATAGCGTTAAGCTTCCTCTAAAGTGTCAATTAAGTACGATGTATGGCTTTTACCAACTATTATATAATATTATATATTAACAGCATTGATAGAATCTCAAATTTAAATAAAATCAGTTTGTGGGAAGCGGCTTTACAGACAGCTTTTTGAGTTTTTGGAATTTTCTTAAACGTGTATATTGATTTTCTTTACACTTGAAATGCTCAGACAAAAGATTCTTGACGAGTCATATCCAGTGTCCAAAAGTCACTTCAGCATAACCAGCCACTGTCCTTTCGGAGGACTTCTTGCTGCCATGCCCTCTCATTCTTTCTCCATTCTAAATTTTTCTCAGCCTAACTCTACTGCTTTCCCCTGGAGCACTTCCCCTGGAACATTTTTTTTCCAGGGCAACTTTCCTCGGCCACCTTGTGTTCTTTATCTGATACCGTGGCACTGGAAATTTCTCAAGTTTCTATATCATTGAGAATACTTCACTAAGAGAATAACCAACGTTTGTTCTTATTTCCGAGCTGAGTCTATGTGCACATTTCTTATTCATTGCATCATTGTAGTCCTTTGTTGGATATTCTCTTTCACTCTATTATACTATAATATATCTTCGTTTCTTATGTTCTCATCCATTTTTAATCTGCTTTGACAGAGGTTATTTTCCGAATCCTGATTCACACTAAGCAGTAGCGTACCATTTCGTGATTTTTAACGAGGATTCAGGATGTGACTACCATTTTTTGCTGGCTAGTGAAACTATTAATATTAATTAAGTATAATTACGTATTACTGCAGTAAGAGCAAGCTTTTTTAAAAATAAATACTCCATTTAGACAGACCTGACCACTATTGTAATTATGTGAAAGTTTGCCACAAACAAACTGACGTTAATTTTTTTTTTAAACACCATTTTAGCGCATGCTCTCTCAATCTGTTTGAAATAACAAACAATAGATTAAAAAAAAAAAAAAATAGAAAGAAAGAAAAGTCTGTAATTACATATAAGTTATACATCCAGTGTTACAACAGGCTATCACATAAACGCAATCACAGACACCATCTATTTGGTAGGTCTAGAGTCCACTTTCCATCTATCTACCCGGATATGCAATGCAAATCCATGTCTTCCGTCACACAATACCGGGACACTCTTCCACTCATGTCATTGTTTATTTTTGTATACTATTGCTATTTCATTACTGTAATCATTTCAATTATATCCCTGGGAAATTCCCTCGCAAACAAATTGCAAAAGTAATATTAAATTGTTATTGGACATATCCTTTAAAAAAATTAATTCAAATCGAATAAATTAAGAATAAATATAAGGAACACAGTGCAACTTTAATGGTACAAATCAAAGAAAATTGAAAAAAAGGTTAGCACCTCTCTTAAGTTTGTATATTTGTCCGCCGACACAATGCGATGGAAATGTTATATTACCAGTACCACAAAACAGCGCCATTATTATAAGAGCGCTATTTAAAATAAACAATAAAAAACTGCACAGATTATAAACTGAACCTTGAATACTGTCAAATCTCTATTCTAAGATTTCAAAACAAATTTTCAGGTCAGATTTGTTTTTTTTACTTTAATTGTTGGTGAGAGGAAGTACTCCGATTTTCTACGGAAATATACGAAAATCCTTTGAATACGAAAAAAAAAGTTTTTCGTAAATGTTGAGTGGGGTGTGTATTTAGGTGAAAACGAAATATCCCCCCCCCCACACTCAAAAAATACACTCAGCACCTGAATTTTGTTATTCCGATTAGATTATCACCACTGCATCTGACTCAATACTTTCGGTCAAAATCCACCAATCACTGGGTGACTGGGTGTTTTTTTTTCGTTGCTTCGCTGGGCCCGCGGTACGCTACGAGTGTAATGTCCCAGAACATACAAATAACATTTATTGAGAGAAACAAATCATTTACCAAAAGTTTATTCTCTTCTACAAAGAGGAATCTTTCAGAACCAAAGAGATTATCTTTGGTGAAAGAAAGATATCTCTGTATGTGGGTTATAGTTTGGACCACAATGCGACAATCCCCATGCAAACAAAAGATTTTTTTTTAGATAAAGTCACTATTGACTGTTCTAAAATGACTGACCTTGTGGAGCTTGTTGATTTTCGGACTCGCTTGTTAGTTTGAATGGCAGCCATATTTATTGGCAATAAGTTTCTTTAATATTTCCTTTTCTTCTTCTTCATTTTGTTCATTAAATTCTACATAAATACATATTCTTCTAAATTATTTATTAAACTGCTGTGCAATCTGGTAAATATACTTTTCATGCATGATTTATATATTTGCAATATCTATTAATATTGTTGATGTCATCCTTTTGATTGATTAGTATGCTGTGTATTATTAACAACTCAGCAAAATTGAACAGCCATATATTCTAAACTTGTTTTATCAATAAAATGTTCTCTCTTACTTGAAAAATGGCTCCAACGATTTCCTTTAATTTCCACTTACTATCACACAGACACAGTTAAATGCCAATCAATTTTATTTGAAACATTTTTTTCCAGGAGAATTGATTTGTTTTTTTGAGGACTTTTACGAATCTGGATCGTTAGATTTTTTTAAATGTTATGAGATTCGATTAGGGAGCTTTACTCTGGACTACAATTTAACCACATTCAAGTACTACTTACCATAGGAGTAGCTCCTATAATATTTACGTTTGAATATTTGAACATAATATTTGAGTAGAGGTTGGGTTAAAAAAAAAAAAAAAAAATTGGTAATTTTGTAATTTCATGAAGTGCAATTATGAGGAAGTCTTGCGAAGATTTATGATAGATTATTTTCTTTCCAACTAAATACTCCCTTCTAAAATTGAATGAAATGCCTTTCTACTGTTTATTATATGCAATTCAGACAATACGATTCCTTATGCAACGTAATAACCAGTCTATGACCATCTCCTCACACAAATCAATTCAGTAAAATCGTTAACCAATGAATAAACATTATTTAGTCTGCGATACAAAACAAGGCGAAAACATTTTGGCGTGAAACACTGCCACACAATTCTTTTACTACAATTAATACCATTTAATACCAAAAAAAATTCTTAAAAATTGTGTTAAATATGCTTTTTATGACCAGTTAAAATGAACTGGTTATCATGCAATTTCCCTGAGAGTAACTAACATAAGAGCGCCCTCTCTATCAACTAAGCAGTTAAAATTTTAACTAATTGACAGAACCCTACAAAAAAAAATCAATTTTCCCGATGACTCGTTCAATTAAAACTTTTAGAATTGTTTCTGTGAAATTTGTTGTCGCCGTTTTCAAGAAAATTCCGATAAACTCAAAAAAGTATTCTGTAAAATCGAACTTCCGGATACCAGATTTCTTTAAATTTGGAACTGCATCAATGCTTCTAATAGATATTAATATTGTGTAGGTGATAATACCATACATTATACTAAAGAGGGGTACTTTAGATGTGGTACAGTTTTCGTGGGAAAATGTTTCATATAAAAGTGATAGATCTTACATGCATGTGTTTAAGTACAAAGTTTAAAGAAAATCGTTGGAAATGTTGTCAAGAAAATCAAGAAAAACTGAAAGAAAAAAAACATTCAATAAAGTCGCACTGTAAGACCGATTTTGCCCGAAATCTTGGTGTCTGATGCGGTGGTAGTACCTAAACGGAATACCAAGTTTGAGCTTCCTGCGATTTTTCGTTTTTGAGATATTTTGTTAAAACACACATACACACACACACACACACATACAGACCATTCGCTTTCAAAAAACATTTTTTTCGTATTCAGCAAACTTCAAAACATGTATTTCCGGTGTAACTCAATTTCGAAAATCTGGCACGATCGCAATACTGGTAGTGATAGTCTAAATTTTTACTAATTATTGGCAGGACTCCAATCCCCCCCTCCAAAAACGGTTCACGCTGAAAAAAAATTTTCAAATAAAAGTGATACGTTTCTATCTATGTGGCAGCATTCCAACTTTAAAGAAAATCCTTCTAGCCGTTTTCAAGAAAATTCCAAATATCTCAAGAACCTATGAAACTGATTTTCTTTAAATATAGAATTCTATGAAAGATTCTAATGTATATTAAATATTATATAAGTAATAGAATCACATATTTTACCGAAATGGTACTTTATTGGAAAGCTAAAAGTTCGCTGCTGTTCCCTCGGAGCGAAACAATTTTTTTGGAAAGATGTTTGAAACAAAGGTTGAAAGTACACATTTATTTATGTGTTTGTGTAGATAGTATAAGAAGTTAATAAAAAAATCATTGGAGCCGTTTTGGAGAAAATAGCGAAAAACTGAAGAAAGAAAAACATTCAGTAAAATTGCATTTCCGGTGGAAAGGATTTTGCCGGAAACCTTCGTGTGAGTTGCACTTAAACAGAATACCAAATTTAAGCTTCCGGTGATTTATCGTGTTTAAGAGATTTTGTTTAAATAAACATATATATATATACGTACACATATAAAGATCATGCGGCAAAACCTTTATATGTTTCGTCAATAATTGACCTCACAACTGGTATGTCCGAATGTAAAAATGCGCCCCAACTATTTTTCAATTTATATAGACGTCATATAAATCATAATTAAACAAATTCGCTGTATCCACCTAGCGAAGGTAGTAATTATTAATTGGCCTAGATATTTCTCTATTAGGAAGAAAATTGTTGAGAGGTTAACACACTTTTGAATCAGATAAATCCATATAATGACTTTAACGCCGGCATTATTTGTTTCTGGTTCTTTTAATTTCCATTTTTCCTTCCTTTTCCTCTGTTTCTCTCTCTCTTACTCTCCGTTATCTCAGAAATTAATCTGCTACTTTAAGGATAAATCGTGGAATAATTGACTTCTTTTTTTAATCTTTTACCTTGAATATTATCTGGTGGCAATTAAAGCAGAACGAACTATAATTACTAAGACGGTTTGTTATAATCTTAGACTGAATCTTACATCTCAGAAGAATTCATATTCCTAAATTTTATTTATTTATCATTAAACAGACATTCAAGGCCAGAAGAGGTTTGGCGGTTGGAAGAAGGAATGGATCTTAGGGCCACAGAACTTCGAATAAATCTTGGATTATAGTAAAAAAATCAAAAGGCATTTCTCTTCTTGGTAGGATTTTCTGGTTCGGCTAGTTACTCCCCATTACAAATGCTAACTCTTGAGGACACTAAGCAATTTTATGACAGAGAAGTCAAACATTGGAGGAAGCACTGGAAGAACACGGTGGGCTGTTTCCAGAGAAAACGAGAGGTTAACACACTTTTGAATCAGATAAATCCATATAATGACTTTAACGCCGGCATTATTTACGGTATATACTGGAAGACAGGAAATATCTTCTTTTGTAAGGTGGGATCAATTGAAGGTCCTGGTAGGTGCACTGACTTGACAGGTATGGGTAGCCAGTCATTTGCACAAAATAGGCAAGACGTCTAGTCCTCTGTGTCAGAATTGTGACGAGGGAGTCAGGGAAGCGGTGAACCACTACCTAGGCCATGTCCCCGTTTCGCCAATACTAGTTTTCGCATATTTGGGAGGGCGACACTTTTAAGGGACTTTAGTTGTAGTTGACTGAGAGTTGTAGTTTAGGGGTATGTTGTAGTCAGGGGAATAAGAGCGATATTGGCTTAGGTCCCGCGCCCATTGGCTAGAGCACGCACCAAACAGTATTCATCGAAATTTTTTTTTAATTTTTGAATATTTACTGAAATTTTTGGTTTAAAAGTAATTGCCACCAGCGAATGAATGATTCAAATAAAATCAAATTTTTAATGTTTATTCTTCAACTTAGATTTACTATAAATATAGTTGCTCTTAAATTAAATATAGTGGGATACAATAAACTACTGGGTTTGGGGAGGGGGGTATAGCGCACTAACCAAAAAAGCTCCATTGTGCCACGTCTCTTGCCTGGGGTAAGACCATTCAACTACAGCCCCCTTTCAGATTAAGATCTCTGAGGAATCACAGGATCTGGGAAGGTTCTAGGGAGGGTACATCTTTCACCATCACCAAGTAACTACCAGGCTTCCGAATCTTCTCTTAATGATATGTCCGTTAGAGGTGTATTGAAGTCTCCTCCAACTTTTCGCAGTATCTGCAGGTGCTACCCTATTCTAGGCCTAGCTTCTTCTCGTGCCGCCCTGAGTCTCCAATGTCCACGCAGGTCTCAGCTTGCTTCAGTCTCGGGAGAGTTTCCAAAGCTGTACTCATTTCACTTGCTCTCATTGCTGAGCGCTTCCCGAATAGGCTGATCTTATGCCATAGAAGGGTTCAGGTTTCAAAAAGAGGTGCAGCACCTTTCTTTTGCAGGGTGTCGGCCATCTCTTTTCCTTCCTCGTCAACTTGCCTCTGGCACCCAAAATAATAAGTGAAATCTAACATCGCCAGATTTCCTAGAACTTCTCTGAAACCAATATTTTTAAAGAAAAATTTTCAAAATTGAAATAATACGATGTTGTCTTGTATAAGAGACTTAAAATTCATAAAATGACTGAAAAAGACTAGTATGTTTATTATTTTTATGTCACACCTCGTAGTATTTTGATCTAATTGTACCGTCAGAAAATCTGAGAAACTTGGGGAGGGGGCGGAGGAAGATTAAAAAAAGCTTTTCAGTGCACTACGGGCTGGCTCATGAAGAATCAGGAAATGTTTCTAGTCAATGAACCGGAAATAAATTAGCCCAAGTGGAAAATTAAAAAATACAAAAAGTTACATATAAGATGTAGTGGAGAGAATTTTACTTTTACACGTGTTTATTAACATCAATGAGATATACAATGATTACATTTTATCAAGAAATTATTTTTTCTTATACGGATCGTGCACTTTTTTTTATTATTATTTTAAAAGTTACATTAACAGTTAGGGGTGGTATCTTAGCTTGTGCTGTTAGTTTGTCGTTCAGTGTCGTCAGATAGCACTTCTATTTGCACAAACACACGTGCATATTCACAGGGCACACACATACATCTCTTCTCGCTCGTGCAAACTTGTTCAGAGATGCATGACTCCTGATATGCAAAAAACGGGATTCTCCTTTTCTTTTCTTATTTACCTCTCCTACTTGATAAAAAGCTCATTCATTACACTACCAGTTCATATACTGTATCTCTAACCTAATTTAATGCCTCTAAATAATACGCTTATTCATTGTACGAGTATACGCACTATTTTAAAACGTGTGTTTCGTAAGTACATTTATTTATAATAACAGTTTTTAAAATTAACAGAGTGCAGTTTTCTCTGTAGTTCTGTTATATTGTAAATAAAATTACAGTTTTTGGACAGTAAATCTGTTTAGAATGGTGTTTTAATGGAGTTTTATTATCTTCTTCAAGGAGTTGAACAAAATCAAGATGACTTCATAAAAAAGAAATAATAAAATCATCTAATATGGGAAACACTCATAAAACTTTTTGCAGTTCTCATAAATTCCATATGAAAAAAAAAATTTGCTTGGAGATAAAAGATAAAATTACCGTTCACTCAGGAAGCATCAAAAATTAATTAAATCCCAAAAAATAAAATATAAATATACTTTATAAGCTTAGCAAAAATAGTTACATTTTATAAGAAAAAGTATTGCAATCTGGTTGAAACGTTTCATACAGATATTTCGTTTAAGATCTACAAACAAGTCCAACAAGAGCATTTCTGTGACGAAGGCGGTGACCTTAGGTTGTGTGGCCACTCAATTTTATTGTACGTACTAGACATCTGTATTATAGAAACAATGGGGAAAAGTAAATATTTTTTTTGTAAAAGAACCTGACAAATGTTGAAGAAAAACGATTGGCCTTTCCATGGGACTTTATTGGATTTTTGCTTTATCTAATAAGAGGAAGTAGTATTGGGATAGTATCCGATTTCTGAAACTGAATGTATGATGAGAACCCAATAAGGTATGATGGAAAATGAGGAAATAATCGATTGTTAAAAAAAAGAAGAAATAGTTAATTTTATAAAAATATGAAGGAATACGCTGGACTGGCCATGTTGTGAAGAATGGAACGTGCGAAGGAAAATTTTAGAAGGCTTTAAAAGTAGACGGAAGCCATGAGCGCGATGGGCTGATAAAGTAAATCAAGAAGTCAAGAAGCTTGGGATAAGAAACTGAAAGATCCACTTGCTAAAAACAGAAAAAGTTTGTTCGGAAGGCCGGAAGTTTGGCCGGAAGTGTGACTTGGCTGAATTTTGATTTCAAGTGATCTACTCTAAAAAGATTCCAACGATTTTCATTAAATTCACTGATTATACAGCACTAGACACATAAATGCCTCACATTTAATCGGCTAAACCGGAAGTGTGACTTTCACAGAATAGGTTTCCGAGTTTTTCATAACAGTTTATCGAAACCGCACCAAAGAAGAACCCTTTATTGGAAAAAGGGTTCTGGACATAACTGCAACATTAGATTCCAAGTGTTTTTCGGAGGGGTTGAATAATCTTCTATGGGCTGAGAATCAACATATAAAAAAGCGCCATCTGTATTTTTCTTAAGAGCAATTAAAGATTTCCAACAAATTCTATATTTGTGAGAAATTAATCAATTTGGTGGAAGAATCTTTTTAGAATTAGTATAAGTGAAGTCGTGTTAGTGTTTAAGATAAAATTCTTTTTCTTTTTGTTTGTCCTAAAGAGGAACTTCACGAAAAACTTGAGGCGAATGATTGATGCGAACAAAACTTCCTTGATATTTAAGGTGCAGACTAAATTGAAATAATTCGCATCGCATTTGGAATAAACTAGTGAGCATCAGAAGGGGACCATAAAAAAAAAACCAGTGTAATACCCATAGGACTTGCTCTGACTGCTGTATTATAACAATTATATATAAAATGATAAATTTCCTTTATACTTTCTGTCACATGCGGTGGTAGTGCCCTAACGAAATATCAAGTTTGAGTTTGCTGCGATTTTTCACTCATTGTTTTCACATACCCACACACACATACATGCAAACCATTCGCGAAAAACAATTTTTCATATTCAGAGGACCTCAAAACATGTATTTTCGATGGAAACTCCATTTCGAAAATTTCACACCATCATAATACTTCCTCTTCTTAATAAAAGTAAGAGAAAGTAAAAATAGCTTACACATACTATAAACAATAAACTAGCTATAAATGAATTACAATTTAATTTATTGCAATAACACCTTTATTTTACAAACGTTTTTAGTTAAACATTAATGATTAAAAAGATAAAAATACTTTCAACCAATCAAATTTTATAAAAATAGCAAAGACAGCTAATAATAAAACACTCAAATTTAAGTGCTTTTTAGAAATGTAAAAAAAAAAAAAATAATCTTCCCACCCAGTTGCGAACCATTAAACATTCTCATCAGGTTGCAGCTATAAAGTTGTTTTCTTTATTACTGCCTTATAGCAGATTTATATCGCACATGATTAACCAGTTCTTTCGCTATAAAAAAGATTTTTTTTTTATTTTTTCTTTAATTTTAAATTTCAAATTAATCTTTAATCTTGCTTTAAAAGAAGTTTTAAATGTTTTAATATTTTGATCCAGTTTTGACAATAGAAAGACCAGTTAGTTGTTTCTATCGTTTATGACTATCATTTGCTCCGGGCGCCAATGACCATAGATGTTGACGCGCCTTAAATTTGAAAAAAAAAAATATTTTAATTAAGAAGTGGAAAACTTATAGATTTCAAGAACTGGCTGTGAAATGCTATGAAAGAGGTTAAATGATGCTGGCAAAGAAAGAACAGCAAGAGTCATAGCACAAGAAGGCGTCCATCAGGAGTTATCGGTGATCGTAAGCCTACTGGAAATCCGATGTAGTCTTTTTTTTCCAATCCCATTAAGTGGAAGCAACCAACCATCCGTTTGAATCTACAAGAAACCAAAGGAAGGATGATGACGAATGGCCAGTTTGGAACATACAGAAGAAGAAGGAAGATTGGGACAATTTGAAAACGAGAAACCGGTATTTTGAGATTCTGTCCATAATAGTGGGAAGGAAAAAGAGATTCAGGACAAGTTTGCACCTTGTTACTGGTAGATATTTCGCAGTATTTTACCCAATGAAAAAGAATGAAAGATTATAATCTTGCCTAGGAAACAGCAATTACCATCAGTTAAACGGTCATGCAACTTCCGGTAATTTTGGCAGCAAGATGAGCGTTGTCAGAAATTTTTCGGAGCAAGGAAAATAGTCAGAAGCTGGAAGATTTATATAAGAGAAAAAAGATCTTATTCGGGGAAGGCAGTGCACAGGACCTCTCCACAAGCTAGTTGTACGAAGATGAAGATTCTAGCGGGCTTTTGAAGGGTACCAGGGGGGCAGAGATCTTAAAGAAGGATACGGGCGGAATGACTACAGGTTTTGGAGATGACCTCCGTAAATTGGCAATAATAAGGCAGTGAAAGAGGAAGAAGCATGACTGTGATGCTGATTGATGTCTGCAAGGAAAGCCATGGACCGTAATGCCATGGAATGGATGACTGACGTAATAATAGAACGATATGAGAAACTATTTCATCATTACAAAGCTCAAATTCCTTTATATTTATATTGAGAGATTCAAAAATATAGCGGAATTTTGTAAATACATAAAAAAAAGATAGCATAATGTCAATTAATTATTGACTAAGATAAAGATCAGGTTTCAACCACAACAGAATACCAACAACACAATCCTAAAAAACAAAACTTTACGCCATTTTTAATTGACCAACAATTTAATCAATGCGAATTATTTCGTTCTAGAATCTAATTATTTTTAAAAGTATGTTACGAAGTACATCAAAGTTGCCGCCAGACAGAATTGTTACAAAGCTTTGCTCCCCCCACTATCTCACACTAAATCATCTCTCGATTATGTATCGATGTGTAATGTTGTCTGAAAGCAAAAAACTGCTGTGAAACACTCACACGAATTTCTCATTATCTGCATTTCCCATCATAGAAGGAGTGTTTTTAATTCAACATTGGAAGCTTTACAGCACATTTAATTGTCCTTATATATGTGGGGGGATCGTCATATTAGAAGAAAGCTCTCACAACTCCCCCCCCCCAGAACCCCAGTTAAATCACTTTCCCTGCACAATGTTTTATAAATAGAAAAAACATCAGAGACGTTTTTGGACAAAATACGTAATATAATTAAATATCTATATTCTTTGGTGAGGAAATTCATTGTGGGGAAAACCTAACACAAAAAATATATCTATTTTCTTTTGTTTCACTTTCTTTATTCCTAGTCTAGCACAAATGAAATGGAGCCCATGCATTTAAAGTACCAACATATTGTGAATTTGTTACTTGATGGTTCGGCCATTTAGAGTTCTAAACAGTCAATTCTGAACAATTTAGAATTCTAAACAGACAATTAAAATGATTAAGTATCCGTATGCAGTAGTCTACAGCACAAGCTTAACATCAATTTTATTTTGTTCCATTATTTGTAAAAGGCCAAACACAAAGTGGCGGATTGGATCTTGGATTCCGCCTAATTCTCTTTTGCCTTCTTTTCTACAATGGAATGAAAAATGCTGATTTTTTTTCTTTATAGCTCATATTAATTATATAAAGCAGTAAATATCTTGATTTTTTTATTTTTAAAAAATTTTTAGTGCACAATTTTATGATTTATAAAATACCTGCGAAGAGAAAATTATTACGAAAATTCTAAATTATATTTTTATAGAAATAATTAGCTATAATTAATTAACCAATCACAGTGTACAAGAGAAAGTGTTAAGTGTTGGAGTGTGTTAGGCCAATCGGAAACTTAGATATATCCACGCCCACATTCGACTCCTATACTACATATAATATAGTATACCATATTCGACACCTATACTATATATAATATAAATCATGTTTTTAAAACGTTGAAAAATAATTGTACAATCAATCAGCTGTTTTGTTTTTTATATATTTGTTGTTTTAATAGAATTACAAAAAACACCTTACATATTGTTTTTTTTTTTCATAAAAACAAGATAACGTCAAATTAGTAGCTGTAAAACAAACAATAGTGCATAACAGAATAGAAAAGTTTAAAGAAAATAATGGAGCATATTTAAGCTAGATTTTTTTAACTTTTTATAACGGCTCATTCATTCATTAGAAAATATGACAAGTGAGATTATAAGTCAACAAAAAAACAATATTATGAATGAATTATTTTATACACCTTTTTATTAAAAATGTTTTTGTATCGTATATAACGGTCATGCTTCATTACTGTTATAATCGAGGTTATAAACCATTGTTTTTATTTCTTTATTTATACAAAAAAACAAAAAATAAAAAAGTTTGTGGCTTTGTTTATTTCGAATACATTTCCATTATAAAACTTCGTAAATATTTTCTCTACACTAATGACGTAATATATATTTTTCTACAGGATAATCCCCTGGGAAAAGCTGGTATACTATTGAATGATCAGTATTCCTTGTGATAAATTCACTTATTTCATTATTAACTCTGGATTTTCTAGTTATTATTATTATTATTTGTCTGTGGGGAGGGAAACCCTACGCTATCCAAAGCCTCATGGGCCCATGCAGCTATCCCAAGAAAAACAACAACAAACCAGGTCTAGCACAAAAATCCAGACCCGGATCTAATCCATCTAAGATTCACAGCAGTCCGAATAAATCGGACAATAACCTTAAGCGGAAATAGCCTAAGCTCTTCCACAGACATCCTATTCCGACCAAAGGTCCGAACCTAATTTCTTCACAACCCAGGCAATCAGTCGATGGACTCCGTCTCACAGACAAAAAATGGATCCGGCATGCCCAGTAGAGATGTCAAACCACAATGTCCAGTAAGAGATCCAACCAGTTGCCTGAGAGCGCTGAAAAACACAGCAACGTCTCACTAATGACCTTGTCCGGACCCATCGATTTTGGAGTGCCGAAAACTAACTGAGCTTATCCATAAGGATGAATGCTGTGAAGCTGACCATGTCTGGAAACCTGACAGACATGGCCAGAAGACAAGCCAACAGCAGGCTAGGGACCAATGAAAGGAAGAGAGGCGCCTAATTTAGCAAACCTATCCACCTCCTCATTCCCAAAAATTCCCTTGTGACCTGGCATCCAGACTAGAAGCACATCCTTCAGAGAATAAAGCTCTTCCAGTCTTTAAGAACATTCTAACACCAACCTGGAAGTGAAGACACATGAACTCAGCGCCTTCTGCGAAGCGTGGCTGTCCGAGCAGATACAAACAGCGTTTAAGTTAGTGTTATGTACCCTCTCATCCAAGACACAACAAAGAATAGCATAAACCTCAGTCTGAAAAACCGTGGTCCATTCACCAAGAGATACTGCCAAATGATCTCGGGTCTCAAAATAGACCGCAGCTCCAGATCTACCATCTATTCTGGAACCGTCCGTGTAACACTGGAAGTACTTATCAGGTAACAGGCAAGACGGACCCAATCTTGGCCAATCTTCCCTAGAGGGTAACCTGACACTATAAGAATGCTCGAAAACAAAAGTCTTCAACATTGTATCAGAAGGAAAACCTGTAAAAGGAACCTTCAAAAGCATCTCGCGATGAATGGTAGACTGACCATATTGCTTACCCTGCCAAAAACCCGCCTGCTTAATTCTATAACAGGCTTTCATTGCCATAGTTTCCACCTCTACAAAGAGCGGTGGAATTCCTAATAAAGTCTCCATTGCAGCTGTAGGCGTGGTCCGCATCGCACCGATCATCGCATACAAGCTAAGCGTTGAATATCCTCAAGCAGCAGTCTAGCGGATCTTATCTTAATTAGACGCCACACACCACAGCCGCATATAACAACCTAGCTTTAATAACCATACCATAAATCCAAAACATCATCTTGGAAGTAATCCCCCAATTTTTACCTACGATTCTTCGACATTGCCAAAAGGAAATAATTGCCTTTTGATGCTGTGCCTTAACATGATCAATCAACTTACTGTCAAGAACCACCCCAAGAAACTTCACCGATTTGCAAATCTGAACAGAAGTTCCTAATAACCTAGGAGGTTTTAATCCTACGATCTTCCTCCTATTAATAAATAAAATCACCTGGGTCTTACTGAGATTAATTGAAAGATCCTAATCCTGAGTCCAATCATATACCATGTTGACGGCACTTTGCATTAAGTTTGAGATAGAAGTCAGACATCGCCCCATCAATAAAATAACACCATCATCGGCATATGCCTGCACATAAAATCCCGATGAATTCATCCTGGTTAACAGTTCATCCATGACAGCACACCATAGCTTTGGTGAGAGCAACCTCCTTGAGGACACCCTCTCCCCACTCCCACAACCACGGTGCGCATACCTATAGAAGCCTTTATAACTCTACTCCTTAAATAAATACCTATCCAGTTAATTAAAACTGCTTGTATACTTTTTCGACCTAGGGGATCTTCAAGAGCATCAAACGATACTCTGTCAAATACCCCTTCAGCATCAAAGAAGCACCCTAAAGCATATTCCTTTGTCTCTAGAGTAGACTCTAACCTAGAACAGACAATGCAAAGCAGTCTCTGTCGATTTTCCTACTGTATAAGCATGTTGGTTTGGATGGAGTGGATGTACGTTCAAAGGACCATCAGTAATATACCTATCCACCAACATTTCCAAAGTATTTAGAAGGAAAGACATAAGGCTTATAGCTCTAAATGCCTTAGGGTCAGAGAGTCACTTCTTCCTGGTTTAGGAATAAAGTCCACCCTAACTTCCCTCCAAACTGTGAGCACATAACCAAACATTTAACAACTTTTGAAAATCCATATCACCACCTTCATCAGTACATCTCCACTATTTTGTAGCTGACAGGGATAAACTCCATCAGGTCCAGGGGACTTAAATGGTGAGAAACTTTGCACTGCCCAAACCACTCTATCCATAGTAACTACCTCGTACCGGTAGCCAGGTCACTAGGTTCTAGCTTCCTTCCACCAACCGCAGGCGAAGCAGTGCTGTTTATGTTTATGTTATCCGGGAAATGGGTATTAAGCAAGAGCTGTAATGTCTCCAATTCTCCTCTCGTAAAGGTAACTTGACACTGTAAGAACCAGTGTCAGGATCCTCTGTAAAGGAACCGTCAGGATGTCTTAAAGTACCCAACTGACAGTCCTTATCCTTACCAAGAATCCGTACCAGCCTAGATGTCTCTTGAGTCGAATTTAGATCCTCGCAAAACGATCTCCAAGAATTTCTCTTAGCTTTCCTTAAAGCGTATTTATATGCTTTTTTAAGACTATTGTAACTATCCCATGATTCCGAAGAATCGGTTAGGACAGCCTTTCTGTAAGAGCCTCTAACTTGTCTTCTTAGCTTTTCTAACGAAGATGACCACCAGGGGTTCCTATCACCACTAACCAACTTGGTAGGACAGGTCTCTTCGAATGAAGACTTAATGTGTTCATGTAGAATGCCTGCCTTTCTTTCCAATTCAGTAATATCACCAAGAGCACTTGACTGGATACTCATTCTATCTCCTAGAAGTCTAGAATAAGAATTCCAATCCGCCCTTCTGGGGTTCCTATATGTAGCTATAGGTAGGTGATTGGATCAATCCCCAGAGGCCACCAATCCCCAGAGCAACCCTCACCGCCACCAGATCCCTAGAGCAAAATTGTCTGAGCAGTATGGCGCCGACATCTCTACTAACGCAAATACATGCTCTAGGAGTGTCCCCGCCATCCGCAACAAACAGCCTGCTATTGACCGCACTCAAACCTCGAACCAATCCTTTATAAGCCATAGGGTTCTTGGATAAGTGTAAAATATGTATGCAACCCAGCAGTAGAGCGGCACAAATTAGCCCCAGGCATCTTTGCTATGCTGCAAGTTAACCTGAACCATTTCTACCCTGTCAGTCATAGTGATAAGTCAACTAATGTAAGAAATGGAACTTCTGACATACTTGATAGCAGGCAGGAACAAAAATAAATAAATAAATAATAATAAAATAAGTAAATATAAATAAATAAATAATAAAAATAAGTAAATAAATAAATAACAATAAATAAATAAAAATTAAGATACCTGCCTTACATATCTCTCCTTTTTCCTTTGACCACGTTTCAGAAATCGCCGCAGGAGGACAAGTCCTCCGCGGCTCCTCCTGACACGTTCTCCTCCAGAGCAAGCCTTCCCTGCCTCTGGATATTTTTCCAGATTCCCACCCATTAGTGCATCCAGGCCCTGGTCACCCGGCTCTGGATGTACAGAGGAATTACCCCCACCACCGGTGGCCCCCTCCTCTAAGGAGCCCCCGGCTGACGAATTTAAAATTAAAACATATAATAAATAAAATTAAAAATTCATCTCCAGAGCTCTCCACCCTCCACGGAGCCTCACATATTGGGACGCTTTGAAGAAGCGCCAGAGCTACCCTAGAGATATAGCGCCCGGGGATTGTGAGCCAAGGCCAACAATACCCGGGAACTCACCCATGCGTTCTCTACGCTAGCCGATTGACCAGAGCTGTGTTAGGCTCTGGCCGCCTGTTTAGTGGAGTCAGGAACCAAAGTGGTGTGTTGGACTGCAAGCACACCGAGGGAACTTGCCTCCAGCGAGAACCTGCGCCCTCAACCACCAGGGCTTCCCTTCTCCACGACACGGTATCCACACACAGCAAACATGTGGGTGGCACCAGCACGTGAGTAAAAACATATGTGGCACTATGTGAGTAAAAATACTCCCTCAAACCATTTGGCTCTGGATTTTCAGGTTATACAATTTTCTAAAATTATTTTTACGAAAAATATCTGTGTTATTATTGTGTGTTGTTTGTGCGCGTATGTATTTGCCTGTGAACAAAATCCATTCCAGTCCATCTATTTACGCAGTACTTTTTTTCACGCGACAAATTTACGCAGTACATATTTTAACGCGACAAATTATCACACTATTACGCGATCTGATAATATATTACTTTCGCTTACTTCCTGGTAAAAGGGTAGTATTGCGATCGCGTCCATTTTTCGAAATTGAGTTTGATACTAAGGCTTCAAGCAATATCCATCAATCGGAAGTGCAATTTTATTGATTTTTGTGTGTAATTTGTGGCGATTTCTGGAAAATGGCTCCAACAACTTTCTTTAAAGCTTCGAATACTATCTACATACATAAATCTTTATCCATCACTTACCTATCACTTAGCCCGCAAGGGTATCTGTTGCATGCAGTTGTTTGGGGAGTAGCATAGGTTAACACAGCTCAGGCACTCCATTCACACAATACACTTAAACTACATACACTCTACCCTTTACAGACAAGAACCAACTCCGTCCCTAGTTAACTGGCGTAAGTCAAGGAAGAAGGAAGGGATTAGCTCAGTGGTAGCGCGCTGGACTAGCAACGCGGAGGTCCCTGGTTCGAATCCAACTTGCTGCCCTCAGATTTTGTCATCCATCTTACGGGCCTGTACAACTCACTGTTCGGTGGTGGGGAGTGCTGTATTAGCTAGAGAACATTGCTCGGATGCCGGCAGTGCACGGAGAAGTCTCCCGGGGCAAAATAGACCTTTCAGGTCGCAGTACAATTATCCTCTATAAAACTCTCTAACTCTCTAACTCTCTAACTCTCTAACTCTCTAACTCTCTAACTCTCTAACTCTCTAACTCTCTAACTCTCTAACTCTCTAACTCTCTCACTCTCTAACTCTCTAACTCTCTAACTCTCTAACTCTCTAACTCTCTAACTCTCTAACTCTCTAACTCTCTAACTCTCTAACTCTCTAACTCTCTAACTCTCTAACTCTCTAACTCTCTAACTCTCTAACTCTCTAACTCTCTAACTCTCTAACTCTCTAACTCTCTAACTCTCTAACTCTCTAACTCTCTAACTCTCTAACTCTCTAACTCTCTCACTCTCTAACTCTCTAACTCTCTAACTCTCTAACTCTCTAACTCTCTAACTCTCTAACTCTCTAACTCTCTAACTCTCTAACTCTCTAACTCTCTAACTCTCTAACTCTCTA
This sequence comes from Triatoma infestans, assembly GCA_011037195.1. Classification (NCBI taxonomy): domain Eukaryota; kingdom Metazoa; phylum Arthropoda; class Insecta; order Hemiptera; family Reduviidae; genus Triatoma; species Triatoma infestans. The sequence goes on from JAAEAF010014320.1 coordinate 471,809, forward strand.
ACTCTCTAACTCTCTAACTCTATCAGTTTTATTTGAAATATTTTCCCAGGAATATTATGGTTTTCTGTTTTAAAGGTTCTGATGGAACAGTACCGTTATGCCTCCCCTCTAATGTACCACTACAGTAAAATGTATGGTTTTAGCCCCTATAATAATATTAATGTACATTACAAGCGTTGATAGTCCCCAAATTTGTAGAAAATCAGTTGACCGGGCGAGCGACTTTTATATGGTCGTTGAGTTGTAATTTTCTACCAATTAGCTTTCAAGATGTAACGACCCTGAAGAAGTTCCACTGCATAACGGGCGAAACGTCGATTTCTAGCAAACCATGGACACAGTCTCAACCCGGAACCTCAACAATTTTTTTGTATAAGTTTTGTTAGTTTTGACAGAGAGCGTGCCACATTAAACTGCTCAGGTGTATACATGTGTAATCTCTAGCCACCTTTTTATTTCTATGGCCAGTCCAACTAAACTTTTGCAATTTTAAAGAAAGTTTGTTTTATTAAATTCTATTAATTGCAGTAAGAGACGTTATACGATTGGATGACGTTGAATGATTATTTTTCAACACTTTTTTTAAAAACATTTTTCAAAAACAAAATTACTTTTAGGGGTGGGGGGTGGGGGGTTGTGAAGGAGTTCTGTGAGTTAAGATCTTCCCCTCTAACTGTATTAAATAGTTCCACAATTGACAAGTAAATGAATTATAAAATATGCAAAAACTTGAATGTAAATTTATCAAGCAGGAAGTTGGAAAAAAACAGTGATTGCGCACCAGTGGCGCGAGTTGTTTCACATTAGATCTGTTGCCAAGAAGAATAACTGCAACTTCGATACAAATAAAAATAAATAAATAAAAAACACTATTATACCGTAGAGAGAGAAAGAAGAACATATTTCTAGCAAATGTTTTATAGAATACGGTACGGCTGAAATACCTGTACATAGTTACAGTTTACAGTTTACAGTTTACAGTTTCGAAGTGTATGTTGGTATGGATATATAGATATATATATATATATAGGAGATAACAGAACAGTAATCGTCAACATTACTTTTAATAATGCTTTCTGCTATAAAAAAAAAGCTGTGTTTATGGAAGTAGTTTTGTGGTCAAGTGTTATGAATCATTTATATAACAAATTATTGTGAAATAAAAGAAATAAAAATATGGCGGTTCACTCATATGCCTTTCCATTGGGCCAAGTAATATAATTTTATTGACAAATTTTCATTAAACTTTGGTTAGGCTGACCATACGAAAGGTGATAGGGACTGTGGATGTATAACTGGCAGCAGCAACAGCAGCAGCAGCCCCCTCTGTCCCAAATAACAAAGCTTGTGGCGGTATAAATTTGGACATAACTACCAATCCCTCAGAAACACCATAAAATGAAGGTTTTTCGGCAAAAATATTTAAAGTAAAAGAGATAGGATTATATCTGTGCAGCGAGCGTATAAACAAGTTTAAAGCGAATTCCCTGCAGCCGATTTCGAGAAAATTGCAAAAAACTCGAGAAACCAATTCTATAAAATCCCACTTCCAGAGAGAAAACACTTTCTTCAAATGTGGATTTCAAGTAATATATTTAATGCACTTTTATATTATATAAATAGGTATTATATATATATATATATACAGGTATTAGGTGGTGATAGACCCAAACATTGTACTGAAATGGTACTTAAAGCAGCTGCGTCCAAGCTTTTGCGTTATTTGGGCCGCATTGCAAGAAGAAAAACCTGTGTCTTTGGCCGCATTTAAAATACCAACCATAGCTAATGGCCTAAACTAAAATTTTCTTGATATCTGGTACTAAATTTTTCATTTCATAGTAGGTACAAAAGCCGTTTAAGGTAGGGATTGTGTTAGATCAAAATATCCATTTGCTATAGAAAATTTACTGATCTAAGTAATAAACTTCGTTAATATATTAAAATTTTACAATAAAAGTAAAAGTGGGCAGCATAAATCTAATGGGATAGCTGATATAGTATTTGAGAAACTAATATAACAATATATGGTTCGATGAAAGTAGTTACAAATCTCAGTGAGTACTCTAGCTGTTGTGGTTCTAATTTTAATCTTCGTTTACTTCATCCTTGAAAGTAGTTGCTCACAAATGTTGATGTTGCCAAGTAACATCTAGCCAACTAATGAACGTGTTTCTTACTGTAGAAAATATATATAAAACTAAGCGTGCAGCTCAGATATTTCCCCTCACTCCTTGGAGACAAAAGACACCTCAAATATATCTGTATGATATTAAAAATCATCAACCAATTATTTATTTGTAATCATCAGGTATTTTATCCGTCGTAACATGCATAATGATTGTGTTCCATCGTCAGAGCAAATTCACCAAGTTCGTGTAGAGAGTTCACTTCAACGTAATGTTTCTGTTACACTTACTTGTTGGTTGACGGATAAAATACCTAATGTTACCCAGCATTGCGGACCCACCCACATTTTCAGCATTTATTTGTTGGGTCGTATTCGAAGCCGTCCAGGACGGCCGCAGGTTGGGCACCCCACCTTTAAAGGTAACCGTTAATGTTCCCTTTTTTGGACGTTCTGGAGGGACATTAGGGACATGTTTTCCTCTAAAGTACCACTTCAGTATAATGTATGGTTTTACATGTAGTATTAATTCACAGAAAGATTGATAGAATTCCAACTTTGAAGAAAATCGGTTAGCCGGAAATGCGATTTTACAGAACAGGTTTTTGATATTTTTGGAATTTTCTCGGGGACGATTACAATGATTTTCTTGAACTGATTTTCTGAAAACATTGATTTTTAGAGGGGTAGTGGGGGGCTGGCAATTGGTTTAAATTTAAATTTGCACATGCTTTTACGGTTCTAACATAGAGCCCTCCATAGGGCCGCTCAGGTATACAAGCGAAATCCCCACACCATTTCTTTATGGGCAGCCTAAGTAAACACTGTAATTTTAAAGAAAAGTTCTTCATTAAATTGTACTAATTAGAGCAAGAGAAAGAAAGCATCGTGTGTGTGTTTCACAGTAGACTTTTTTTTAAGCAACTTTTCGGGATTTTCTCGGAAATGTCTGTAACAATCGCGCATAATAACTATAAGTCCTATCACTTTTATTTGAAACTTTAAAAAATAAATACATATAATACCTGCCCTCGACTTATCCTGTTTACAAAATATTTACACTTCAATTATTCTTCTTTGTAATTTCCTTTCTCTTTCATTTTGCTGTAGCAAAAGTACAATCATTCTTCCCCTTTTTTGCAAGAATTCAGGTTTCATCTTATAAAAATTACTTAATTACTTCTGCCCAGATAAACTCTCATAATTTTTTATTTTATTTTTTTCTAAATATCATGACCTTTTAAATAGTTCGTTATTTCGTAACAACATAACCAGTATGTTCCGGTTTAATTCAAAGAAAGTAAACTACAATTTAATCTAGTAGATGTTTTGTATGTTACTGAATTATATGAATTTAATTACACTGCCATAACAAGCTTTAAGTTTAAACATGTCAGATATTTGATGTGAACATTCTGCTATAATAAAGTCGTGTTTTAATAGTAGTTTAAAATAAATAAATCCGTTCAAGTCAATGATTAAAGAAACTCCGTAAAGTCAAACTACACGCTCTACACGCAAAAAGATTTACGTGACAACTTAATGATTTATAAATTGTTTATTTTAAAATTACGCAATTTTTATTTTTTTAAATTATCATGAACAAATTTTAGGAAAGACGTAATTACTTAAAAAGCAATCGTTAATAGCAGGTAAAAAAATTTTTTAGAACATATGGTGTAATTTTTTTTGTTTTAATAGTCCTTTTTCAAAATAAATATTTTGATTACCTGAAACATGACCGCTAAGACTGACATCCGGTTGTAGCTTGACTTCCATCTCTTTTAGTTTAGTGTGGAGATCTCTGGTGTGCAAAAAGAGAAATAAAGTTGTGGATATAGCCATCAGTGCGACCAGTTCACTGGTTCTGTAACAATCACAATGGAAAAACTTAATATTATTAAGGATGTAATTGTGAAAATCAAATATATTCAGTTGTTTTAAGGTGGAAACTAAACAATCTGCTGTGAACATTCACACCACTTTCTCTGAGTGTAACTGACAGTAAATTTGCTTCTAGATTGCGATTTTTATTTTCAAAATGTTGATTTGCCTTCAGTAGTTCACAGTCAAAGTGACACTTCTGAGAAAAGCTGCCAGATCCCTTCTAACATAATTTTGTCCTGAAAAGTTAAAAAAAATGTTAGACCTAAGTATATTTAATACTTATAGAATGTTTGAAGAAAATCGTTGCATTTCCGAAAAAATCTAAAAGAATCCATTGCAATAATGTGGTACTTTCGATTAAAGAATTTCGGACCAAAGTTTGCCGCCTGATTCCTCTGCTGGTACCAGACTGTGGAGGGGCAATGCGCTGCGACCTTATGATCTATTGTGCTATTGGTACAGCAGTAAGAAAGAGGGGTGGGAATTATTCTTTGTATACCTGAGCGTCCTTATGTAGAGCGCTCTATGACAATAACAACAAAGCTTGAGCAAATTTAAATTTAAACTTCCCATCTAAAATCAATTTTATCAGAAAAATGTTTCAAATAAAAACGATACGTTTCTGCCTGTACAGGCGAGCATTCCAAGCATAAAGAAAACTGTAACAGTTTCAAGAAAATTCCAAAAACACAAAACCTATTCTGTAAAATCGCACTTCCGTTTAACCGATTTTCTTCAAATTTGGAATTGTAGCAATGCTTCTGTTTATTAATAGCATGTTGGTGGTAAAACCATACATTATACTGAAAGTGAAACTTTAGAAGAAAGCAGAATGAAACCCAACAAATCAATAAAATTTGTATTCGAGAAAATCACGAAAAACTGTCCCACTTCCTGTCGATGGATTTTGCTCGAAATTTTCCTGCCCGATGCGGTGTTAATTCCCAAACGGAGTACCAAGTTTGTGCTTTCAGTGACTTTCTTTCAAAAACACACACATGCACACACACACACACACCCACACAGACATATACATACACACAGAAGAAACATTAGAGGTTATTTTGGGGAAGTTAGTGCCATTAGATAACCCGTCGGTAGAATTACCAATTCACAAAGAAGTTAGACTAGAAATGGATAAGGAGTTATATACAAGAGATGATGATATTTTTCCAAGATTCAAAGTGGAAAATGCTATTAAATGTATGCGGCCAAACAAAGCACCAGGTTATGACGGATTGACCACCGACATTTTGAGTGAGGTTTTTAAGCTATATCCGGCAGCTATTTCACGTATATACGTAGAGTGTCTGCGGCGTGTCATTTTTCCAATTTGTTGGAAAAAAATCTAGAATGGTCATTTTAGAGAAACCGGGTAAATGTGATTCAGTGGATACCTCTCGATTCAGACCCATCAGTTTGTTGCCTGTAGCAGGTAAGATTCTAGAAAAACTAATGATGGACAGAATCATGCATCACTTAAGCTCCAATAATCTACTTTCTGGGAAGCAATTTGGATTTAGACCAAAAACTTCGACAGTGAATGCTCTCAAAACGACTGTAGAATTTATCAGGTGTTATTTTGAAATCAAGTGGGAGGTACTGCTTATTTCTCTTGATGTACAAGGAGCGTTTGATGCTGCTTGGTGGCTGGCAGTTCTGAAGAGTTTAAGAGTGAGAAATTGTCCGAGAAACTTGTACCTTCTTTCGAAAAGTTACTTCTCCCATCGATCGGCATCCTTGAGTCTTAACTCTGTTTCAAAAGGCTCTCCGCAAGGATCATGTTGTGGCCCTGGATATTGGACGCTTCTGTATGATGATTTGTTGAGTCCCTGCTTTCCTGGTCTTTGCGAAATAATAGCTTTCGCTGATGCCCTGTTGATTCTGGTAGCCGGCAGGGTGATATAGAGCTTGGAGTTGACAGCAACAGAATATTAGGAATTGTGGAGGGATGGGCTTTGACTAATGAAATAGAGTTCAATGGAACTAAAAGTAAGATCATGCATCTATCGCGAAAAACAAATCCAGAGTCTGAGGAAATGCTAGTCTATTTAGGAGGCGAAAAACTAGAAATGGTAAACAAACTGAAGTATCTAGGCGTGATAATAGACAGGAAACTACGTTGGGACGATAATGAAGATTCATTATGTTTGTGAAAAGAGCTGGCAGTTCATAAATGTACTGTCGAGAGCGGCGAAAGTGCATTGGGACCTTGGAAATGAAGCTCTGAAAGTAATATACCAAGGCGCTTTCCTACCATTATCATCATATGCTGTATGGCATTCAGCACTGGTATTCCTGTATGGCATTCAGCACTTCGTCCGAAAAGAAATCAGAAGAAAATCGAAAGAGTGCAAAGGCTGTTTCTATTGCGCCAAATAAAAGGGTACCGACTATTTCCTTTAATGCCGCCTGTGTAATAGCCGGTGTGATGCCAATATGTCTTCAGTTGAAAGAATATGCTACTCTGGATGTCATCCAGGTAGGAGGAACTGTTGAAGGCATAGACGGAAGATTATTGGATAGACCTGTTTGCTTCAGGATGTGGCCGCACCCTGCCAGATTTCCGGCAATTAATAATGACATGATGATGGAGGATGCTGTGGAAATCTACACCGATGGTAGCAAGGAAGATGAGCGAGTCGGATGTGCTTTCGTTGTTTACAGATCGGAGCGGCTAGTAGTAAAAGAGAAATTTCGGCTTGCCTCATTCTGTTCAAATAATCAGGCTGAACAGCTGGCTATAGTGAAAGCTCTGGAGTGGCTGCTATCAAATGGTAACGCAAGTGACAAAATTAAAATATTTACAGATAGCCGTATCACTTTGGATTCCTTACTGAATGCCGACAATCACTTACCCTTGATCATAATGATTAAGAGAAAGTTTACGAATTGTAACAATATTGCATCATTTCGTTTTCATGGGTAAAGGCACATGTTGGAATAATCGGCAACGAAAGAGCAGACATGTTGGCCAAATTGGCTTCAAGAGATAATGAGCTGTCAATCATGTATAATAAGTACCCAAGAGCAACGGTAATACACTGGTTCAACGTCAGAATCTTGTACGGGAGCTCTGACAAGAGAGTTTTTCCCTTCAGTTCAGGCACGTCTTAAGATGCGCCATCTAAAGATTCACTACAGGTTAACCCAGCTTCTGTTAGGTCATGGCAAGATGGCAGAGTATGTTGACAGATTTAATATTATCGTTTCTCCAGCCTGTTCCTGCGACTCCTTAACACCACAAACAGTGGACCACTTATTGTGGGACTGCGGTAGTCTATTACCTGCCAGGCGGATATTTTTACAGCAGATCATCACTCAGGGCATGCGTTAGCCTCCTGCTAAATCGGAATTGCTTCAAGCAGATTTGTTCTCCCATTTCTCAAGATATATCTCTCAAATATTTAAATTCTTAAATGACTGAACAGTATCAATCCTATGCGAAAAATAATAGTAATGATAATTGTAACAAAAAAAAAATTAATAAATAAAAAAAAATAAAAAATAAAATAAAAATAAATAAATAAAACAAAAGTAATTGTTACATTAGTTATCAATGTCATTAATAATAAAAATAAGTAAATAAATAATAAATAAATTAAATTAAATAAATAAATAAATAAATAAAATAAATAAATAAATAAAATAAATAAATAAAAGTAAAACTTAGTAAAACAAGTATTTTACCTATTAAATTTTTGTTTTTATCTATTAATTTGTTTTTTCTATGGTGTATGTGCGCTTTTGCATCTTCAATCGCATATTACTTATGCTTGTGTTTATCTGTTTATATTATCATTTAAGTGTCAATGTCATGTATCATTATCATGTAATTATTATGTCCGGTGAATTTAATTGTTTTCTTAAAGCATTAACTTTATTTTGTTATATGTATTGTAACTGATGTAAATTTCATGTAGTACTCAGATGAGTGGAACATGTTGAAAATAAAGGTTATAAAAAAACATACAAACAGAGACACACACACACACACACACACACAGTTTCTGGTCATTAAACGGAATTGATGGATTGATTACTGTGCACATATATGTTGTTTGGTTTTCTTTCAGTTTTTCACAATGTTCTCGAAAATGAATTCAACAATTTTCTTTAATCTTTGTAAAACTCTGTACACAACTCTCTTTTATCTGGCTATCACTTTTATTTGAAACATTAAAATTTTATGGGTTTCTAAGGAATCTGTGACGTCAGATTTCAAATTTTTGTTGGTTGTGTTTAGTGTGATTGGCGTTGTCTTCTGGACTAAAATGTAATCACTAACTGCTATGGTGCTAATCAGCATGTTATTGCACAATCACTTTAAAATCGTCTTGAGTGTTTCATACCAGATTTTTGCCCCCACCAATAATTTCTAGTACACATACGATATATAACTATAGTTCTATTACTGTTTTTGAAACTTGTTTTTCCGAGAAAATTAAGTTTATAAAGACGAAACAACTGGGAAGGTCACGTTTCCCACAAAAGTGGCCCTCTTATTAACATGTAAGCTCTCCCATCTATATAATGCTGGACGATTATTAGAAACCCTTCGTGTAAACTCCGAGTTCTGTCAATTAAAAGTGTATGATTTGCAGTAAACAAAAAATTTGTGAGTGTTATAAACCAGTTTTTTTTTTATATATACCATTGTATCCCTTCTCATTGTATTACTGCAGTCCTGCACAGTTATCATGGGTAAATTTTCTTACAACTTTATAATTGTTACTAAAAGTTTACTTGTCTTCAATCATACATCAATGGGAGACTCTAAATTTAACAAAACGACTCTTTTTGAAAGAAGCGTGTCTTTCCAACTCCCTCTGAACCTCTCCCCCTCTAAAACCGTCCCTCTGAACCCCTCTAAAATAATTTTTTTTTATATTAAACAAAAGTGTTTTAAACCCTTTTTGTCTTTATGGAGAAAAGTCTAATATGGAACCACTAGCTTTTAAAAGGGCCACAGAAAAGCTAGACTTTGTAATTTCATTAGCAACCGCTAAAGGCGCTACTATCGTGCTACCAAGCGCACTTCAACTACGCATTACATCTTTTGACACGCCCGCTGTAATGTATTGGCGATATTAGTAATATTCAACGATAATCCTAGCCAATCTCTTACCTAGAAACTGTCTCTAACGGTGAAGCAGTGAATATAAGCTGGACCATCTGAGAGGCTTACTGTCAGTCTCCAACTTTACTTTAAAGAGTAATCAGATGCTATATTAGCATCAACCTTGGAAGGTTCACCTCGCCAGCCACAGCACTACTAGCTCACCACTATTAGAACAAGCAAGAGTTCTAACTGGTCACACATCACACTTCAAGCTACCATTACACCACCAATTCCCTACCAAATAACCATCATCATTCATTCTCTACTCACTCTATACACACTTCTCTTCTTATTCAGTAAATATATAAATTGCGAGTTTAGTGTCCGTTCGTGTGTTCATTCATTCACCATCAAATCCTTTTACGATTACGATAAAAAAAACTCAAGAACTGTTCAATAAAGTCACACTTCCGTTCAGTCGATTTTCTTCAAACTCGGAATTTCTGGCAACACATTTACTCCTAATTAATATCGTATAATGTGATGGAATCATACAAAAATCTGAAATAATACTTCAAAACAAGCATAACCCTCCCTTTCTCCCCAAAACCTCCTTAAATGAATTTTCCCGGAAAAATATTCCACAATCCCACATAGATCTACAAGAGTTTAGGGTGTATATGTGCAAAGTTTAAAGAAAATCGTTGGAGCCACTTTTCAAACTACTGCAACGTCAAAACATTTTTCGCAAAAAGGGAAAAACTATTTCTCTGGTACTTCCGGTTGAGAAATTTTGACAGATAACTTACTGTCGGTCCCATGCTGATTCGCAAACGGAATGTCAGACTTGAACTATGTATGACTTTTCGTATTTGAGCTATGCTTATTCACATACACACGCAGATCAATTGCTAAAAAACCACTTTTTCAGACTCAAGGGACCTCAGAAGATATATTTCCGGTGAAAACTGATTAGTATATCAACTGTTCCATGAAATTAAACATCACTTTTACTTTTATTCATATTTATTTAACTAAATGTTTCTATTTACATTATTTATTCTACAGATAACTAACTTTTGAAATATTTATAACTACGTGATATGAATTGAATTGGAAAACAAATTAATTTAATTAATGATCAGTGTTGAATTAAATATTAGTTTCCTGTTTGTACTTTTTTTTTTACTTTAAATTAATTAAAAAATAAAGCCAAACAAAAAACTTTCTAAATTTATCCATTATTTACGTTTGAAGTTCAATATACATAGGTTCTTAAGTTTTCTTAATATATGGAAATGAATTTATTTATCTAATCTACTTAAATAACTAGTAACCAAGAAAAAAAAAATCTAATAATAATGCGGGAATAAAGATTACATAGTTTGCATGTAATTAAATACTGTAATTTATTAGCTAATTACAGTTTACATAGAGAACAACCTCAGAAAATATACATCAAACACTAGAATTACATAGTTCTAAAAAATAAAAAGAAACTAACTTAACTAATCTATTCCTGTTTATGCAGTTTTGTTTGCAGAATAGTCAATTTTAGTGAGAAAATTGTACTGTTGTTTTGGTATTGTTAAATATACGTTAATTTTTATTTTTGGAGTACATTTCGTTTTTACTATTTACAGTTGGCTAAACAGGGTGGGCGTACTATTTTTGTTTTGTTGTTTCGAATATTAACGCACTTCCATGCTGATAAAGATTTATGAAGTATTCCACATTTTTATTTTGATTTATTTATTTTTATTTATGCTTTTCTTTGAGTATTGCCAAATCAGATGAATTGGCCTTGGGTCAATTTTTAGCTAAATTGAGATTTATTTGGTTAAACAGTTTGATTTGTGGGAAAAGCTTAGAGCTTTATGTCAAATAATAAATCTGTGGTGTGAAATACATTCACACGAAATTCTGTAACAACTTTATTACAATTTGTAGAGATTAATTTGCTATAAACTTGAAATTTTTACTTAAACTTTAATTAGCCTAAAGTTTCTTTTTTTATCTTACTTTACAGCAGTTAGAGAAAGTATTGTAATCGAGTCAGATGTTCGATATGTGTGGGTGGGTATCCGACAGAAACTTATCTATCAGAATTGCCCACTCGGAAGTATCACTTTACCAAATAGATTTTTCAGTTTTTTGCAATTTTCTCGAAAATGGTTTCAACGATTTTCTTTAAAAATGTTTCAACTATACAACTTTTATTTGAAACATTTCTTTAGGAAAATTTATTTAAGGGGGCTTTTGGGGGAGGAGTTTGCCTTTAAAATGCTATTTCAAATTATACAATTTGTTTAATAGAATTCAATATGTTGCGGAAGTGTACTTCTACTGAACAATTTTTTTCAGTTTTCTGATATTTTCTCGAAAACGGCTCAAACAGTTTTCATTAATCTTAGTAGATGGATTGGTAACTTGTCTTTTTTTTTCAGCGTGTATACCAGGTGTCCCAAAAAAATGTACGAGTATATACACTTCAACATTGACAACTCAATTCATGTTTTCTTACTTCCAGGTTAAACCTATTAAATTGTAGAATTGAAAATAAAGTCAAATTTTTAACCGTTCCTTTTGTAATCCTAAGATGGTACATAAATATAATATCAAGTTTAAATTTTCTGGATTTCTCTTTTGGAGACATTTTACTCAAAAACACGCACCCACACTAAGGACTCTCAAAACGATATTTGAAAAAAGAAAAGCATAGAAAAAAAACCTCTCTATATATTATCTTAAGAACCAGCTGATGGGTAACAGTACTTATATATAAATAAGTAGGGAAGAGAATAGCTATATGGTTAGCGTACTGGACTCCCACGCGGAGGTCCCAGGTTCGAGTCCAGATATGCTGCCCTTAGATTTTCTCTTCCTAGGAGCGTCTACAGTTCACTGTCCTGTGATGGACAGTGTTGCCTGTAAAGAAAGAACACTGCTCGGAGGCCGGCAGCGCGTTGAGAAGGCTCCGGGCACTAATGACCTTAGATGTTGACGCGACTTAAATTTAAAAAAAAAAATTTATATATATATTTCTATAAAGCAAATTAAATAGACTCAAATAAATAAAATCTTGAAATACTTAAAAATTGGCCCGAACTTGCGTTACTACATTCTTTTATTGGCCATTTTTATTTATTTATTTATTTTTCTGAGATCAAGTCTTCTTCTTAGTTAAAGAAGTGGTGATTCAGTCGGATGGTGGAGAAGTGTGTGCTCGTTAAGTGGGGAGAACTGATAATGCCTGATGGAACGTTAAGAGTTCCTAATAAAATGGAGTTTTAAGGCTTGGAATGCAATTATCGAGAAAGACTTATCTTAAAACTACTTTTCTTTATTCTTTATTTCTACAATATTCTCTGTATTTCATTTCTTCTTTCCTCTATGTATCCTTTATCTATTATCCTATTTAAAAATACAAAAACAAAAAAGAAATTGAAGAATATCTTGATTAATCGAAAGTATGATTTCATTTCTCCATGACGAAATGTGTACGTCATAATAACATTTTCCGCATATAGTTTATTTTATTGCACTAAGTTTAATAACGACGCGTTTGGGAAGAGAAATAACTGCTCAATTAATGAAATTAATCTATTAAACCAACTATTGCCTTAACAAAATCATTTTATAAAATGATAACAATTATCTAAGGCAATAAACTAAATAATAAACTAATCTTTTTCAAAAAAAAAAAAAAAGATACTATCTATTTAATTCGATTTCTCTCTATAATTAAAACTCGTTTCTGAATTATACTTTCACACGTAAGAAAGAGATTATAGGGCTGTCTGTGAACGGGAGAACAAGTGAACGATAATGGTCAGTGAGAGTAACTTACTGGCCACAGATGAACTTAATCATTTCCTTATTAGTTCTAAATTACCAGTCACTAGTATACTACCGAGGTAGGGGGGCTAATGCACACTATATATATATATATATGTATATATGTATCAAGCGTACGCGCTCCGGATTGCTAGCAGTGCGGAAGAGTTTAAAAGAAATTCTGTGCAAAGAATTTTTACTTTCTATTACTGCTGGAAAAAGTACTCCAACCACAGGTCACCTGAGAAAGAGAGAATATCTGGTGTGAAACACTCACACGACTTTCTCTTACTCCTCCTTAATACAGTTATATATATAAAATGAAAAATTTCCATTAAATTTCAAATTTTACTCATTTGTCCTAATGTAAAATATACATGTGGTGGGGGTGACAAGTGCCAACCTACCAACAGAATTAGGTTCTGGAATGGTTACATTGTAGAGAGCCAATAACGTACGTTTGAATTTCAGAATCATCTTTTTCAGAAAAATGTTACAAATAAAAGCGATACATTTCTATCTCAGCAGCCAGCCAGCAGTCCAAATTTAAAGAAAATCGTTATAACGGTATTTACAGAAAATTCCAAACAACTCAAAAATATTTTTTGTAAAATATCAGTTCAGGTAAACTGATTTTCTTCAAATTTGGAACTCCAACAACGCTTCTAATGTGTATTAATATTGTGTAGGTGGTAAAACCACATACTATACTAAAATGGTACTTTAGAGGAAACCATAACGTTACTGCTGCCCCAGCACTCTTTTAAATGTTTCAAATAAAAATGAGAAGTACTTGTGTGTAGATATACAGAGTTTACGGAAAATCGTTTCTGAAATTGAGTTTTCACCGGAAATGCAATTGTTTCTCAAAAAAAAAAAATGCAAGAAGCTCAAATTTGGTTTGATACTTCTTAGATACAACCACAGTATCACCTGGCACTAAGGTTTTCATCAAAATCCAACATCCGAAAGTGTGGAAGTGTATTGATAGATTGCCAGAAGAAAAAAATCGTTAACCGGAAGTGCGAATTTACAGAATAGGTTTTTGATTTTTTTTTTCGAATTTTCAATGAAAAACAACCACAACGATTTCCTTGGAACTTGGAATGCTAACTGCACCTCATCTAACTGCACCTCATCTAACTGCACGTCATCTAACTGCACCTCATCTAACTGCACGTCATCTAACTGCACCTCATCTAACTGCACCTCATCTAACTGCACGTCATCTAACTGCACCTCATCTAACTGCACCTCATCTAACTGCACGTCATCTAACTGCACCTCATCTAACTGCACGTCATCTAACTGCACCTCATCTAACTGCACCTCATCTAACTGCACGTCATCTAACTGCACCTCATCTAACTGCACCTCATCTAACTGCACCTCATCTAACTGCACCTTATCACTTTTATTTGTAATTTGTTTTTCAGACAAAAATTATTTTAGGTAGTTGTGTGGAAATGGTGATGTTAAATTTCCAAGATTATGTGGGGGGGTCTCCATAATATCTTTTGCTATTGACGCTCTCTTCTGTAATTAATAATCAATGTTCTTCCAGCGAGATATGACCCTGTTCCTCCACCGCCCAGTAAAATTTGAAATTTAAAAAAAATTGTCAGTTTTATAGTTATTTTTTTTTGACAACAGTAAGAGTCGTGTGAATGATTCACACAGATTATTTATTTTATTTTATATTTTACTTCTAGGTGAGCCTTGTAGAAATACACGGCGCGATTCCTAGTGTTTTACAATGATTACTGTAGTTAGGTTAACTGATTTTGTTAAAACTGACTCGTTAGAGCGGTGGTTCATTAAATCACATAATACTCCAACATTTGCGGCCGCTTTGTCCTGGCTATAATGTGACCTTCAAACATGATGATACTATCTCTCTCTCTCTATTTCAAGATGATACAACACACACACACACACCACAGACACAGGATGCATAGTCATCAACAAACCAACTGACCATGACCTTCCTGGATCGTGTCTTCTCCTTCTTTCAAGGAAAGCAAAACACACCTGTTTTGTCGTTTTTTCTTCCTAAGACTTCGTTCCGAGGTTTTTTTTTGTTTTTATTTTACTAATAATCATCTTGAGGAAGACGTGCTTGGCTGCGTGAAGTGAAGAAGCCGGAACATGGAAAACAAAAGGGAAAAAACTGAGATGATTGAAAAGGCGGTAAGGAAGTAGCAATTCCTTTCAATGGATCTTATGAAGGTTACTCTAAAAAACTGTCAATTATAATTGGTTCAGACTAAAGGTAATCGCGATGCAGCCGCTCGTATTGTATGAAAATCAGATTGTTGGAAATATTCATTCTAAACAAAATATTTTACTCCAAGTTTACCGGCAACATAATTATCTATCTTTCTATTCCATCTAAGCCAAATAAATTCGCAAATTAATACCAATCGAACTATCTACTCGACGATACAGTCACATTTTCATCACTCACGATCTAAATTCATGTTAGAATTTGTGCATTCTCGATTTCACCGAAATATATGTTTTTTCTTGAGTGTGAAAAAATTGGTTCGGGGGAAAAAACATAATTCAATTATGTGAAAATTGCAGGAAATTTAAATTTGAAATTCCATATGAGTTTCAACCATGGATCTGACAGGAGGTCATTATTATTCATAGCGGGGGGGGGCTACACTATCTAAAGCACCATTCGGCCTATATAGCTACCTTAAGACGAAATTCAAATATAAACCAAATTCCAGATCCGGATCTAATCCTTCTAAGATTCAGGCAGTCCGAACAAATCGGACAGTAACCTTAAACGGAAATAGCCCGAGCAATTCCACAGACATCCTGTACCGACTGAAGATATTAAACCTAGTTTCCTCACAACCGAAGCAATCTGCCATAAAATGGATGAATGTTTCTTCCTCTGTCTCACAGACTCTACAAAAGGGGTTTGGCATGAGCCCCATTACATAGAAGTGTCTCCTTATACCACAATGCCCAGTAAGGGATCCTACCACATGCCTGAGAGAGGTCCGTGAAAAATGGCCTCCCAATGAACATTTTAAATTGGCGGCAACCCATTGAGCACATTCATAGGGATGAATGCTGTGAAACTTCCATGACTGGGAGGAGGCTTGACAGGCATGTGCCTAAAGACACACCAACAGCAGGGATCAATGAAAGGGAGAGAGAGACGCCTAATTTGGCAAACCTATTATGGCCACCTTCTCATTCCCAAAAATTCTTCTACGACCTGGTATCAGACTAGAAGCACATCCTGCAAGGAAATAACCTCTTCCTAGAATATTATAATACAAACTCGGAAGAAAAGACTCATGAACAGAGCGCCTTTAGTGCAGCTTGACTATCCAAACAGATACAAGTACGCCTTTCAAGTTAGTGTTACGAACCTGGCTGCTTATCCTGGCAGAAGTCAAACAGTCAGGAAGTTCATTTTACCGAAAGTGCAACCTTACTGATATTTTTTTTTGGATAGTTCATTATTCATTTTAATTTAGCGAAGGTTCTTACATCTCTAAAATATTGAAGGCAACGAAAAGTAAAGTAAAAATCCCCAGTTTGAAGAAAAACAAATTATCATTTAGAACTTTGTAAATTGCCGCAAGAATGTTTCCTACCAGATTTTTCATACCTCTTAGTGCTTTTATAGGAATACTGCGACCGTGTCAAATTTTTGAAATAGAGGTTTCGCCGGAAAAGTTGTGAGGTACTCCTCAGTTTTATCAGTGTGTGTGTGTGTGTGTGTGTGTGTGTGTGTGTATGAATGAGTACAAAATATCTCAAAAAAGGAAAACTCAAAGGAAATTATAAATTGCTATTCCCCTTAGTTACCATCGCTTCTGATCATTTTCTTCTTCTTTTTTTTTATAATTTTTCGCATTTTTTTGAAATCGGCTCCAATGATTTCCGGTCAACTATTTGAAAATGATACTATCACTTCAATTTGGAATATTTGTCCAGGCAAATTACTTTTTTCAAGGGCCCTGGGAAAGCGCTGCAATATAAGATTTTCTGTAAAGAGCTACTTTAGTACAATATATGGTTCAACCAAGTAAGTGTATCACACCAGATCTTTTTTAAACAATTCTATATAGATGCGGATTTATAAAAACTATTAATACATGCACTAATATTAATATAAAATGGGTTCTTTAATTATCAATTAAATTAGCCTGCAGTTTTTTTCTTTTATAACGAAAACAACCTTTTCCGCATAAATTGGGGAATTTCATTCCAACTTTCC